>JAUNZO010004139.1:0-520769 GCA_031894775.1 Chloris gayana
CCTAACTTGTTGGCCTTCACAGATTGCGCAAGGTGGTTTTTGCAGTGCCTTCTAAGAATATGCCGTGAGCGATGTGTTGTGTGTAAAACACGACAAAATCTATGCCGTGTGCATATAGTCTGTTTTCTGTAGTGGTTGGGTTTAATTCCACATCGGATATTGATGATGGAGGAGTCCAACTTATAGTGTGGAGGGATCCTAAAAGCATCTCTATGCCTATAGTCCAACTCAAAAGAAAATATCTGGATCTATTCTTTCCTCTCCATGCCTATACTTATGTTATCTCTACAGGAAGGGTCATAGTGGTGGTCCCCGTGTATTCACTCTGCTTGGCAAAGCTCCGCTAACACGAATCAATGGTATAATGCTCCTGTTCATAATTTGCTACTTACCCTCATGTTCAAACATGGGATGCTGCCATACACGTTATAGTTTTCTCTTTTGCTCCTTTGTTGTTGTTGATGAATAGGAAAAGGCACAGGACAAGACAATGAAGAGAAAGAAGAAGACCACTACAGAAAGGAGAGAGGTTGAAGACATGGAGCATGCACTACTGCCTGGTACTGACGCCTAAGATTTGTTAATTGCTGAGTGCATAAATGTTGAATATATTGTATATTCATTTATTTTAGGAGAAATTTCAAATTACTACCCTCAAGTATAGCCAAACTCTGGATAACCCCTAAACTATTGTTTGGTTCAGTTTAACCCTAAAATAGTGAAATTTAGTTCATTTTACCCCTTAGCATAATTATCTTTTTTGTTTCCTCACACATATGTGGAGTCTTAAGGTAAAATTTTATAGGGTGCTAGAACTCTTTGTAACGCATGTTAGAAAAATATATCATGATTTTTTTTATCATTATTCTGATAGATAATGATATTTAATAGTATATTCATATGGTAATACAAACTATTTGAAAAATAATGACAAAAATTCAAAAATATAATTTTGGACATGTAATGTGATACCAACTACCACCCCATAAAAATTTAACTCAATATTCCACTTGTGCGTGGAGAAACAAAAAAATAAGTTCAATTAAGGGGTGAATTGAAATAAATAAACTATTTTGGTGGGTAAACTGAACCAAATAATAGTTTAGGGGTTATCCAGACTTTGGCTATACTTGTGGCGAGTAATTTGAACTTTATCCTTTTTTTAATTGTTATTGATCCATGTATGATGCTAGTGCAAAATTTAAAACTGTTCCTTGCACAACGGACACATGTGTAGTGTAGTTCATATTTATTTATATTGTTGGAAAGGTAAGAGAGCAAGCTTTGATAAGGTAAGGTAACAGATTTGTTGGGAGGCAACAAAAAGTTCACATATCTGATCCTTGCATAAAGAATTTTGAGACACGAGTAAATGTCATACATTCCAGAGGGGAGAAAAGAGTAAACAAAGAGAAAAAAATCACTTATATAAGGTTACTTTATATGCAGTTGAAAATTAAAAATCAATAAACCAAAGAGGGCAGGGAGGTCACTTTGATACATATCTAAATTAAAAAGCATGAAGTTTAAGTCCACTGCTGGAAGATTAATTTTCGTAGAAAGGTGTAACTTCTATTTTTGAACTATGGCATTGATACATGCATACATATCTAGCCTTCCAACTGCAAATTGCTCCCTTTGAATACAAAATATTGTCAAAGTGTTATGTTTCACTAAAACAAGAAACTAAAAGTTATATAGCAAACCTCCCAACTGCAAGAGCTCATGCATCAATGCAGATCCTTCAATTGATGTGTTCTCTTTGACATTTGAAACCAATTTAGTATGTTAAGGTTCATCTAGTGATTGAGTAAACTATGAAGATTCAATATATTCTTCATGTTACTTATTGAGTCGCAAGAAGTCCATCTTTGGATCATGGATTTTGTATATGTTCTATGTAGTCAATAATAATATAAGCAAATATTTTACTTGGACTGTAAAATTATAAAAAAAGAGTATACAGCTACCAAAAGAGATAAGTGTCATGGAAACAAAAAACCAAAACTGACGATTCCTTTCATTGCGATTTTGTATAAGACTAGAATAGACATAGGGTAATCCAACTTAAATTTCCACTTTCCCTATGTCAAGTCCATACTTGCAGGGAGTAAAACTAAATCTTCCTCTTTACAAATAAAAGCTTGAGAATGCAATTAAAAGCACATATGTAATAATATAATCGGTAAGCCCCGTGCAGTTGCACGGGTCGAGGGACTAGTATATTACAATCACAAATAACTTAATTTTTGTTGACAGGTATCATCCACTATAGTACATCATATTTAGTAGGCATGCAATTTTATTCATATATATATATAGCTACTAGGAGGGAAACATATGCATGCGTAGGCGTAGCGTTAGTGGCCCTTGTTGATCTAGTAAGGACTCTGTCCGCGTATGTTGCCCGGCGGGCTGTAGCTGCAGATGATGAAGACACCACGGTTGTTGTTGCAAACTACGCGGGCGCATCCGATAGCCTTGGTGTTGCGCCAGACAATCTGCGTGTAGTGCCTGCACTCCTGCCCCTGCGTGCAGGAGTTGCTGCCGTGGTCGTAGTACTGCTTCTCGTTCACCCAGTAAGCCATGGCGTCGGACGCAGACACGGGATAGCTCCCCCACCCTGAGTAGATGTTCTCCCCGTAGGGCCGTGGTGTGGGGGAGTGCATGATGGCGCAGTCGCCTTGGCGCTGCTGTGCGTATGTCCGTGCATAGGCGGCCACGTTGTCGTCCCACCTCACCGGGCCAACACCCACCGCAGCGCGCGCGTCGTTGTGTAGCTTCACGAAGTCCTGCGGCGAGTTCTGCGCCGCGCACAGCTCAACGGCGATGAGACACGCGAGAGCCATGGCTAAGGCTGCTACCTTCGCCATTGCTGATTATCGTTTGGAGGTCGAGTGAATTGCAGCTTGTGTGTATATCTATGTGCTGATATGCTACTGTCGTGTGTGATGCACGAATTGGAGAGAACGGCCGGGCATTTATATACTGGCAGGTGGCAGCAAAGGGATCGTCATCGTCGGTGACTTTTTCCACTAAACAATTTGCGAAACATAAGACCAAAATTACCATGGGTTACACTTCGTCAGCAACGATAGCACCTGGATGGTAAATTAATGTCGAACAGGCAACAGGGAGAGGATACCGTGGACTCGTGATATATGGTCCTTGGGAAAAGTAAGATGGTCAAAGTCAAATCAAATATTTTAAAACAAATCTACTTACCTTTCTAAAGATGGTCTAAGTCAAACGATTTCAAGTTTAGTTAAACATGTTCAAAACAAACTGCTAATATTTAGGACACGTTAATTTGGAATCATCGTAAATCCAGTTTGGACCTATCCTGTTATATTTGCTCGCACCATTAAGAGACGGTTCGACTTAACACGAGAAAAATCCTACCAAATTCCCGCTGAAACAATTAATAACTTTGAGAAGATTATTCATTTTTAATTGATTTTACTGGAAACTTCCGTGGCTTTAGCGTCATGGAAGCTACTGCAAGTTAGTATTTATGCTGATGAAACAAACGTACAACTGCTCAACTTGTTGAAGATCTAGCTTAGTTTAACCATCTTGTGTTAGACGGTGTTGGTCTCTTGTTTGGCAGGTCCATTAAGACCTGGGTTGGCGGCAGATGCTCGTGAGCGTGATGACTATCAAGCCGTACTCTAACAAGTGGTATGCGAGTCATGGTCGGAAATCTTAAACATCTTGGGAATCTTGAACGGAAATCAGGTCGTTAGATTAGACCTTACGGGCCTCATGGTTATCGGGCTTGTTGGAGGAGTGTCCACCCAGGTGTGAAGGGGAGACAGGGCCACCCGATCTGTAATGATGGAGATTGTTGGATTCAGTTCCGCATTGGATATTGATAACGGGGAGCTCAACTTATAAGGTAAAGGAATTCTCATCTATCATGCTAGGTTTTTGGGTTGAGGTGGCTTAGGACCTTGATTAGGACTCCAGTTGGGTCTATGGTTTGTTAGACCCGTCGTGATGACCTGGGTTGGCGGCTCGGACTCGTGGGTGGAACGAGCTGGGACGCATACTGACAATTACTCCACAACATTGATAATACACTTATCTATAAAACTAGATCAACTTCTCTGAATTTGACAGAAACCAACTCTAGAAAATCATTTACTTCGAAGATAAAGATCTGATTTACTAATTATATTTGCATGCTCCATTTAGAGAGCATAGAAAAATTTTAAAAACTCCCACGTGAAACAATAATTTTAATAAGATTATTGATTTTTAACTGATTTCACTAGAAACTTCCATGGCCTTAGTGCCGTGGAAGCTAGTTCATTGATTTATATGCATGTCAGAATCATGATTGAAAAACATAAAACCAGAAAAGAAATACAAGCTGACAACTTTTGTAATATCTTTGCCACCGGATACATGGTTTTTGCCGGAGCAACATGCATGGGCCGGGTATGCAACCATGGTTGATCAATTAAATTGTGATGACTCATCAATTCATGTCTGTTTGGACTTTTGACTTGAGTTGTTGGGCTTCACACATCGTGCAAGGTGGTTTTTACAAAGCCACTGCTGTTATTTCACAACTTGGTTAAATATTGCATATGAAATGTGCTCCACCACATCAGATGAATACTATTAGTTACCAGAGATAGTTGATATTATTCATCTGATGGACTGATCATGTTAAATGATAGAACTGGTCAAGCACATTGTTATCTGAACAAACTTAATTATGTTGACCTTTATCATCCATGTAGTACATAACATTTAATTGTCATGCAAGTTATTAAGATGTATAGTTATTACTGTTGGGTTTAATCCCAGATCGGATATTGATGATGGAGGAGTCCAACTTATAGTGTGGAGGGATCCTAAAAGCATCTCCAACAATTATGTTAAAAAATACTCCCAAAACACTAGTATAGGGAGTTTCAAAAAAGCTATAGGGAGTGAAAAAGATTGTGTTCTCCAACCGTTCTCAAAATATGGTTGCTAAATAGCACTAAATTCATCTATGTCAACTTATTTTGTCGGCCCTAATATCACTATGCGTTAAGTTTTTGGATTGGGAGTTGCTAAACACGAGCCAAATGTAGCAACCAATTGGAAGTTTTTGGGAGTTGGTAAATTTAGGAAGTAGATATTGGTTGGAGGTGTAATTTTATGATATATTCCGTAAATTTAGTTTTAGGGAGTATTGATTGGGGATTGTTGGAGATACTCTAACCTATCAAACCAGTCTTTTAGATCGAGGTGGCTCAGGACCTTACTTGGGACTCTAGTTAGGTCTCTCGGTTTGGCATACCCGTAAAGACTTGGGCTGGTTGTAGGGCTTCGAGCGCGATGAGTTGAGTTATACTCTAACAAGTGATATCCAAGCCATGTTCGGATACCTGAAACATCTTGGGGATCTCGCATGGATGTCCGACCGTTAGATTAGACCTCCCGAGCCTCATGGTTATCGGAATTGTCGGAGGGCTGTCCACCTGGATATGAAGGAGGAGATGAGGATGGTGTTTTATGTGGGAGATTGTTTGGTTTAGTCGCACATCGGATATTGATAATGTGGGAGACCAACTTATAAGATGGAGGGATCCCCACTCATCATGCTAATCTTTTAGGTTGAGGTGATCCGAGACCTTGATTGAGACTCTAGTTGGGCCTATAATTTGGTAGGCCTGTTGTGACATGGGCTGGCGATGGGGGCTCGTGGGTGGCCTATGGTTTGGTAGGGCCATTGTGACTTGGGACTGACAGCAGGGGCTTGTGGGTGTGACGATCCGGCCTGCACCAATTGCCTCCAAAACATCGATTTGATAGGAATGACCATCGTGTATCGTAGATGTTGATACACTTCTCTATAGAACTAGATCAACATCTCTAAGTTTGACATAAACTAACTCTAGAAAATAATTTGTTTCAAAGATTAAGATCTGATTTAGTAAGTATATTTGCAAGCTCCATTTAGAGAGCGTTCTGAGTTAACCAGAATTTTTTTTACAAACTCCTACCTGAAACAATAATTTTGGTAAGATTGTTCATTTTTACCTGATTTCACTAGAAACTTCGGTGGCCTTAGGGCCACGGAACTGGAAGAGCTAGAGCAGTTAATATATATACTGACAAGAAAAAACAACAAATGCTCTACTTGTTGAAGATCTTGGTATTAGCTTAACCGCCTTGTGTAGGGTGGAGTTGGTTTGTGAACATTCCTCTCCTAGTTACAAGATGATGTTCTTATTGATTATTTTAGTAGTTAAGTACATGTACGTTCATTGATTTATATGCATGTCAATATCTTGTTTGAAGAAAAAAACACACTGACAACTTTTGTAATATCTTTGTTGATTGAAATTTAGATAAGGTGTGAGTGCGTGTGGTCATCATTAAGCTTAGTACTCATTCATGTATGTACCATAATGTTGAGGGAATTTTAATTCCATTTTCGTGAATTTTTAATGTCATGAATTTAAATAATTGAATTTCAAATTTTAGTTTTAATTTCCTGAATTTGAAATTTATCAAAGTTAAAATTTAAATTTCATGATTTTCCAATTTCGAATTTCACAAATTTCAAACTTGAATTTCCTCAAATTTCAAATTTGGATTTAAATAACTTGAAATTTGCAATTTTCTTATTTCAAATTTGCAATTTGAATTTAATTTCATAAATATCATAAATTCTGAATGACAAGGAAACATAATTTTAATAAGGACCTGTACAATTATCAACATAACCTAAACACAGAACTACATATACTTGTTGTAGTATATACCATAAAATTGTTACTATTTTATATTTATCTTGATACTAATTAATTGTATTCATCTGATCTTGTGACCCTGAATAATACACATGCCCTTGACACCTTATTGCTTAAATATGTATACAAGAAATACTTTAAACTGACAACATATGTCGGTGTGACATACTCCCTCCTTTACTAAATTGTTGTCGCCATTGACTTTTTTGTAACGTTTGACCATTCGTCTTATTCAAAAAATTCTTCAAATACAAAAAGTAATATGCTACATTTCAAGTTTCTTTAGTGATAAAACATATTCCAATAAAATATATGACATTTGTTAAACTTTATTTGAATAAGACAAATGGTCAAACTTAACAAAAAGTCAACGGCGACAACAATTTAGTAAAGGAGTAGTACTATTCCTGCTCATTTTGCAGTGAGTCTTGCACGGATATTGGATATTTTTTAGATGAATTAAATTGTTGAGTCCATGTAGGACACAGAGGAATGTTTGCCGATACTTGATGCTTCAAGTACTGCAGATGATGAGTTCATCCAGTTCTGGAGGTGTATCGACACGAATGATCAGTTAATTGATAATAACGGTTACAATGAGAACAGAGAAGCACATTACTATCACAAACAACTTATTAATTGTATTGACGTGTATCATCCACATGTATTACATTATATTTAGTTGGCATGCATTTTATTCATATAGATATAGTTATATATAGTATATAGGACGGAAAAACATGCATGCGTAGTCGTAGCGTTGGTGAATCTCCATCTCCGTGATCTAGTAAGGTCGCTGTCCGCGGACGTTGCCCGGCGGGCTGTAGCTGCAGATGATGAAGACGCCGCGGTTGTTGTTGCAGGTGACACTGGCGCAGCCGATGCCAGTGGTGCCGCGCCACACCACCTGCGTGTAGTGTAAGCACATCTGCCCCCACGCGCAGGAGTTGGTTCTGTGCTGGTAGAACTGCTTCTCCTTCACCCAAGAGCCCACGGCGTCAGATGCTGACGCGGCAGAGCTTCCCCATCCCCGGTAGATGTAGATGTTCTCACCGTAGGGGCGTGGTTTGGGGGAGTGAATGAGTGCGCAGTCGCCTCGCCGCTGCTGCGCGTACCACCGCGCGTAGGCGGCGGCATCGTTGTCCCACCACACCGGGCCGACGCCGACCGCCGCGCGTGCCCTGTTGTGCAGCCTCACGAAGTCCTGCGGCGTGTTCTGCGCGGCGCACTGCTGGACGACGATGACGGCCGTAAGAACAAGGAGGGCAAGGCAAAGCGCTCTCTTCGGTGTGTAGGCCATTACTGATGATTACCTTTCCAGGCTCAGTGAATTTCAGCTATTGTGCCTGTATTCTATGTGCTGCTGATTGTGCTGTTGTCGTGTGTGATGCATGAGCTTGTAGCGAAATGGCAGGTATTTATAGTGCCAGCAAAGAGATCGGCGTCGGCGACTACTTCCAGAATATTATTAGAAAATTGGTGAAAACACCAGATCAAAATTATCATGGCTACACTTTGGCAGCAACGTACGGTGGACAACATGATTATTCAATAGGGAGAAATGATACTGTGGACGTGACCGCCCATGGAAACAACAGAATTGTAAGTCAAACCATTTTAAAAATATAAATCCACATAAGTCTAAAGATGGTCTAAGTAAAACCATTTTAATCTTGGTTAAACATATACAAAACAAAATACAAATACTTAGGATACGTTAATTGGGATCCATCATACCTTCATAATATACAGTAATAATATATATAATAAACTAGTGTCATAGATGTATCATGAATTATATTTTCAAAGTGTGTTCTTAACTATTCCGTTTAGTGTATATGATGATACTCTTCTTTATAAAATTGGATGAACTTATATATTTACTTACAACAATCTCTCGAAACACATTTGTCTTGATCCTATTTGTTAATTGTATTTGCACACACCATTAGAGAGCCCTTGAGTTAACTAGAGAAAGATCCTACAAATTCCACCGTACCATGAAGCATTCAAGAAGATTATTTCATTTTTAACTGAGTTTACTTGAAACTTCGGTGGCATTAGTGTCATGGAAGCTGCTGTCAAGTCAATATTTGTGCTGATGAAACAAAACAACTACTCTACATGTCGTAGATCTAGGTATTAGTTTAACCATCTTGTGTTCGGGTGGTCTTGGTTTGTGAAAGTTCTTCCCCTAGTTACAAGATACAGTTGCTCTAGCTTTTCATTGTGACGAGTAGTCCAGTACATGCACATTTATTGCTTTACATGCATGTCAATATCATGTTTGAATAACGTAAAACCAAGAGAAGAAATACAACTGGCAACTTTGCTAGTATGTTATACAATTCGATAGATGGTTTGAGATCTTTGTTGGACCAAGATGCATGGGCCGGAAGTGCAACCCTCCATATAATTTAAGAAACCATGGGGATATATGTCATCATTGATCAATTAATAGTGATGAGCTGATTGATATGTCCTTTTGAACTTTGACCTGAATCATCGGGCATCACAGATCGTGCAAGATGTATAATAATCCGACCTCAACAAAACATATATAGCCTCCATATTATCACAATTATTCAGCCTTAATCCCTGATCACACACTATAACAAAAATAAACTATAGTCACGGTTGAAAGGGGTCTGTAGCCGCGGGTATGAGAACAGCGGCTACGACCCCGTAACTATAGCTAAAAACTACAGCCACGCCACTCGGACCAACCGTGGCTACTGTGGTAACTAAAAAATAAAAAAGGAAGGGACCCACGTGGGCCTATAGATCGCCCCGACCCGCGCCGTCCGCCGGAGCCGCCGCCGACCCGCGCGGCTCACCAGGGTCGCTCGGGATCCACGCCGCCCGCTGGAGCTTCCGTCGACCCGCGGCTCGCCAGGGCCGCCCAAGACCCTCGCCGCCCGCCGAGAAGGGGGCGGCCAGATCCAGCCGCACCCCATCCGCGCCGCCCGCCGGAGAATGGGGGCGGCCGGATCCAGCCGCCCCGGAGAAGGCACCCCCAACCCGCGCGCCGGGAAAGCCGGGTGGAGGGGATTGCCGTCGCGCGAGCCGGAGGAAAGGCTAAGGGAGGGGCCGCCGCCGCGCCGGAGGGAGGGGCCCCCACGCCGCCGCGCGTCGTGGATTGGCCGCCGCCCTTGGAGGAGCCCGCGCCGTCCTCGGAGTTGGGTCAGGGCAGCGGAGAGAGAGAGAGAGATAGAGAGAGAGAGAGAGAGAGAGAAAGAGGCGTGGGGTGGAGGAGCCCGCGCCGCCTCGGAGGAGCTCGTAGAGGACGCGGCGCGCCGGCCGCGTCGTGGATCGGCCGCCGCCCTTGGAGGAGCCCGCGCCGCCTCGGAGTTGGGTGGTTGCAGGAGAGAGAGAGAGAGAGAGAGAGAGTGGCGGTTGCCGGTTGGAGTGGAGAGAGAGGAATAGGGTTAGGGTTCTTTATTTTTATAGTGGATGGACTGTGAAATGGGCTTTTGAAGATGGACCGTGGCTATAAATTGAGATCTTTCTATAGCCGCGACCCACTTTATCAACCGTGGCTACAGGTGAGTTTCTATCTGTAGCCACGGTCCATTTTTTTACTCTCTGTTGTTTATTGGCTGCCGCAACTATAGTTCGTTTTTCTTATAGTGACACAAGGGAACAAAATAATGGTATAGATATAAGTCAACCTATTATTATGATTCCATTAGTGATTGATGTGATACAAGACAATGACCTCCAATGCTATGTTCCCGTTTACAATAACATCATTTGTTTTTGCGACCAGAAGTGTAACATTATACTCCCCTTAAAATAGCCTATATAATTGATAACATACTTGGTTATGGAGCTATCACAGTACGAAGAAGCAAATCAGTTAGGAAAGAACTGACATATGTGTGATAAAATGGCGCATTGTTATGTATTGAAGGATGACTTCAGGCCAGCGTTTGCACAAACCTAACAGAAGTCACTGGATTGGTGACCGGAACAGAGTTCAGCAGTATAATTTGAATAGCATGCTTCCTATGTCATCAAAACACAAATATACGGTTTGAAGGTGTGCCTATGCGTTGCATATATTGTTGAAATTCAATGATTCTTGTTTCTAAATTTTTTGTAAAATTCCAATCTATCCATTTGCATTTTGTTTTGTCAGAATCTCAAACTTATTTTCTTGAATTATCTATAAATATACTGTCACACCCAGTCTTAAGGCCAAGACCGAATGCATAGCTTATATGTGTGCCAGGATCAATTTATCACACATATAGAGACAATAGTGAAATAACAGTATAACCGATGCCATAGTATAACTTATTACATTGTCTCAATCGTATCTTTATTACATAACTGGAATAAATGTTTCAAAGGACTAAACTAAACTCAGCGGAAGACTCCATACGCCACATGTAAACAACCGGGGGAAACACACGTCTAGTAGTAGTCTTCATCAAGGTAGTTCCTCTCGGCTTCTGAGCAGCAGTAGTGTGTAGTAACAGGAAATAGCAAAAGTGAGTACATGAAGAACTCAGCTAGTGTGGGAAATAAATGACATGCAAGCTAAACAAAAGGAAACCCGACACATGGTTTGCAATAGAAGCACCTACACTAATCAAGTTAATTGAAACAACCTATTTACTATGTGAATAAGAACCAACAGGCTACCCTACCTGTTGACCACTGCAAGCTACCCCACTTGCAACCACAACACAAGCTACCTCACTTGTGACAACCTACGGGTTACTCCACTCAAACCATCCCTCTAGTTCTCGTGAGGATCCAGGCCGCTCGTGACCGTGAGCCCAGCTGTTAATAACAGATTTACACTCTGTAGAGGTTGCACAACTTTACCCACAGGTCGGTGATTCCATCACTATTCAGTGACTAAAACCTCCATTATACCAGCACACTTCCTTAGGTGTGAGGCCAAGAGATCACCGCAAGGTCTTTCGAAGGACTTCCCAGCTTGCAAAACGTCCAATGGGTGACGCCGCTCGTCGGCGTTAGCCACCCAGCTTTCAAGGTGACTCCAGTGATCATCCAAAATGGTAGAAAGTAACAGGAAAAGAACACCTCTGATTTGACGATAAAATTCTACATGAGGGACTATGTCTAGTTGGTGACTAGAATTTGATCGACAAGTGCATGCCCATAACCATGTATTGGAGATCACAAACCAGATATTTGAATAAATATTTTTAAAAAGACGAATGGTCAAATGTAACGAAAAAAGTGAATGGCGACAGTAATTAATTTAGAAACGGAGTTAACACTCGTGATGAGGATACCGGTGACGGTCTTGTATAATCCATCGGTAGCATTAAGTTGGGTGGCAGCAATGGTGTCCAGTTAAGAGACAAAGTTTGTCAAGCCAGATGTGCCAGTTCCTTACTATTATAAGGCGGCAACTAGGCTATACAGAAACATCCAATTATATGATAAAAATTGTCGACCACTTTGCAAGTTCATCACAAATATCATAATTTTATTGACATGTACCGTACATGTAGAACATATTTAGTAGACATACAATTTATTCACATAGATGACGGAAACAAGCAGGTATTAGGTGTAGCGTTTCTGGCCCTTGTTGATCTAGTAAGGCCACTGTCCAATGACGTTTCCTCGTGGGCTGTAGCTGCAAATGAGGAAGCCTCCACCGTTGTTGCAGCTGACACGAGCGCATCCGACGGCGGTGGTATCGCGCCACACCACCTGTGTGTAGTGCCCACACATCTGCCCCTGCACGCACGAGTTGCTGCTGTAGTCGTAATACTGCTGCTCCGCCACCCACATGCGAACGGCGATCGATGCTGACAAGGCGGCACCGGGAGGGCCCACGGAGAGGTTCTCCCCATAGGGGCCTCCAGAGTGAATGCCCGCGCAGTCGCCTCTGCGCAGCTCCGCATAGGTCTGCGCCCAGGCAGCCAGAGTGTCATTCCACACAACTTTGCCGACGCCTACCTCGGCTCGTGCCGCGTTGTGCAGGTCCACGTACTCCTGTGGCGAGTCCTGCGCCGAGCTCGGTGCAACGAGGGCGGAGGCCACAAGAGCGAGGAAGGTTATGAACGCAAGCTTGGACGCCATTGCTGATCACCCTATGAAGCTTTTAGCTTAGTTTAGCTTGTGCGATCTAGGCCCGCAGCTTGTGATGAGCTTGTTGCCGCTGTTGTTGTGTGATGCGAGAGTTCATGGTGTGTGGCCAGGTATTTATACTGCCAGCAACGGAAGCGCGTGAGCTTAGTTGTTGATATAAAACTGGTGAAACAACCCTGACGAAG
Organism: Chloris gayana; assembly: GCA_031894775.1. NCBI lineage: Eukaryota > Viridiplantae > Streptophyta > Magnoliopsida > Poales > Poaceae > Chloris > Chloris gayana. The sequence goes on from JAUNZO010004139.1 coordinate 13,025, forward strand.
ATGGAGATGTTGACCACCTGTAAGCTAAAATATTGTCCAAAAAGAAAGTTCCTTCATGGACGCGAGAGGAACAGCAGGATTTGATTTTGGTAAACCTCTGGATGATTATTTAAACCACTAGCCGTATGTAGTAGCACGTGTCAAATTGGCAGGGCCTTTTAGTCTTTTGTGGAAGGTTTACTTTGTTTTGTTCGGCTTCCGTATCTCCAAGTTGGTTGAAAACTACTGTTCCAGAAGATGATTTATTTTAAATTGGGTTTAATCGGGAATTTCCGTGGCAGTTCGAAAGCTAGCACGTGCAACTTGTTAGTATATAGGCTGAGAGAAGACAACAAGTGTTCTACTTGCATTGTTGCAGATTTAGGTACTAGTTCAACCACCTCGTGCGCGGTGTGTGTTGTATCTTGACGCCGTCCCTTGATTCAAGTTGTGAATTTCTTTTGAATGTTTGATCTGCTTGTGTGTGTCCATTTCTTTTCTTGCAGATCAATATTATGGTCAACGATCAGTACCATGTTCAACACAACACGACATAAATTAGCATAAGTGGTCAATTGTTAAGATCTTGTTATGAATAGTGAGGCACTTCAATCAATGGCCACAAGTTTAACTTAGTAAATAACGTTTCCAAACATGCATTTTTATCCACTTAGCATTACAAATGTATGTAGCTAACCTATAGGCCAAGGAACATTTATTCTGAATTTTTCTATTAATACATACCTTACTTCGGTAGTGACCCGGTTCATGGGTCATCCGGCCAGATAGTCGCTCCACTGCTGAGACCTCCCGACTGTCTCCTTGGGTCGCCAATACTAGGCCATCCAGGGTCGACACCTGGGTTATGATCCGGTGCTTAGGTTTCTTGTTAGGAGCGCCACCCGTCGGTGCAACCCACCCTACCTGTCTTCTTGGTTGGGTAGGTTACCTAGAGTTTAGAGCGGCTGGTAGGCCAGGCCACATGGCATGGGGACCACCCAACCATGGGGTTGCCCAGCTTGGTTGTCTTGTTTATGTTCCAAGTTTGAGAGAGAATTGGTAGTCAAAAATTGGTTTTTATGACAACCAACAGACCCCTTTTAAGGGCCCCCGATTCGGCTCCACCATTTGTGCCACACCGGCCACGCTGCCACCTCCTCCTCCTGCCGGGGTCATGCCGGTCGTGTCACCACCTAGTTCTCATGGGCCACTTCGGCAATGCCACTCCTCCTCTTCTGCCACAATGGCCGCACCGCCTCCTCCTTGGCCACTTTGGCCATGCCATCGCCCCATGTTGGGCCGCACCGACCATGCTTCCTCTACCTCCTCGGTCGCGCCACCTCCACCTCCTCCTGGCCGCCTGGAGCTCCAAGATACGCGTCCCCGAGCTTGGTTTTTGATGAGGAGACATGGGGGAGTGTTTACTGAGTCCTATGGCTACTACACTCGGGAAAGGCTCTAGGGTTCGTTAAGTGTTGGCATTTGGATTTGGCACTCGACAAACTCTTGAAACTTTTCCAATTGCCGGCTGCGGGCACTTGGCTAATCATCTGTCAGCCCCTGTCAAGCACCTTTTTTTGTTGTGTGTCATCCCGGCACTCGGCAATATCGATTACCCGATAAAAAACACTCGGTAAAGAGATCTTTGCTGAGTCTTTTTTTAACATGAGCTCTTTGTAGAGTGTCGCACTCGGCAAAGCCCTTGCCCAGTGCTTTTGGGGCTTTGCCAAGTGTCCTAAGCTGTCAGCAAAGTGCATCTTTCCCATAGTGAAAGATCAGTATCACGTTCATCACAACATGACATAAATTAGGACAAGTGTTCAATAGCTAAGATATAGTCATAATTAGTTAGGCACTTCAATCAATGGCCAGAAGTTTAACTTAAGAAATAGCGTTTTCGAACATACATTTTTATTATTTTGGATTTGAAATGTATGTAGCTCACCTGGGTCAGTGAACATTTATTCTGAATTTTTCTATTAATATGAACTATTTTAATCAGTGAGGTATTTTTTGGTTAACATGGTAATTTTCTGGCCACAACAGTGAGTGAACATTATGGTCATCTGTTCAAATATTAACATGCTTGATACTTGATGATTTAGTTGCATCGAGTGAGTACCATACTACGAATCTCGTGGTAGAATTAATTGGCATGTCTCACTTTACAAATAAAGCTAAATGATTACAACGTCTCCTTAGCAATAGCACTGCATGTTGATTTTTGAAAACTACCACCACGCAATTGCGTGTAGATGAATGATTGTTTGATCAACCATTTCCACAGAATTCAAGTAAATGGAGGCATGGCTGATTCGCTAGGATACCATGGGAGTTGAAAGGTAACCTTTTTAAATGGTGTACCTCTTGTTATTTTTCATTCTACATGCTCTACAGTGCAGTAAAAAAATAAATAGTCTTCTTCTTATTTGGTTAACATATATATCTTGATAGTTGACAAACATTTATTTAACAGAGACTGAAAAAACAAGTTTTCTACTAATTGCAGATTATACTCTAGTCGCTGAAAAAAGAGAGACTGAATAAGTATAATCTTCATGGTGTATTGTTTCTTGACGCCGTTCCATAACTACAAGTGGTGAGTTGCTTGAAATTTTGATTTGTATATAAGAGTCCATTGTTTTTTTTTTGTGCAGGTCAGGATCATGTTCAACATAATGAGAGACAAATCTATCGGAAATGTTCGATCATCTAATGACCCATCCATCGTGATTTGTTAAGTGCCCTAATAGATAATCTGAACTTTGGCTTAAAGCTATTTATCAGCAGGGGTGTTCTGTTTGTATTGAATATCTGTAATTTTACTGATTGTAGACCATTCAAGATTAAAGAAAAAAATCAGTTATGCATACTTTTGTCCTTTTTTTCAATATTTTCATAATAATGTTTTAGCTGTAAGAGAGAACAGATGTTTTTTTGCCAGCCATCAATTGTAATCAGCAGTGCATATTCGATTAAGGTTTAGTATCGGGTGATTATGAGTCTCAACATGGATGTGGTTGGCATGTGTCTTTAAATTGGAGCCATGCGTTGATTTTTGAAAAACATATGTGTCTCACGCAGTTAAGGACTGAAAGTGGGTTCTTCAATGATTCATCAGGCGTATTATCTACCATGGAAATTAGAAAAAGGTATTTTTCAAAAATGTTATACTTATGATTTTCCACTATATATGTTGTGCTAACATTTGTTTCAGATAATGGGAATATTTTATTAATTCCAGCTTTGGCTCTCAAAAATTAGAGTTACGTTCAATTACAACACTGAGTAACTCGACCATCATTCAATGTTTAAAAAATATCTAAATGATTAGAAACAGTTTATGTAACGCTCTACATCTTAATTATTGTCTTGCAATGCAAACCGACTCAATAAGACCGATCGGATGTATCTTCAAGGTGACTCCAGTGATGATCCAAAATGGTAGAAAGTGACAGGAAAATAACACCTCTGATTTGACGATAAAATTCTACATGAGGGACTATGTCTAGTTGGTGACTAGAATTTGACCGACAAGTACATGCCCATAACCATGTATTGGAGATCACAAACCAGATGTTTGAATAAATATTTTGAAAAAGACGAATGGTCAAATGTAACAAAAAAAGTGAATGGCGACAGTAATTAATTTAGGAACGGAGTTAACACTGAATACCGGTGGTGGTGTTGTATAATCCGGTGGCATTAAGTGGGTGGCAGCAATGGTGTCCAGTTAAGAGATAAAGTTTGTCAAGCGAGATGTGCCAGGTCCGTACTATTATAAGGCGGCAACTAGGCTATACAGAAACATCCAATTATATGATAAAAATTGTCGACCACTTTGCAAGTTCATCACAAATATCATAATTTTATTGACATGTACAGTACGTGTGTAGTACATATTTAGTAGGCATACAATTTATTCACATAGATGACGGAAACAAGCATGTATTAGGTGTAGCGTTTCTGGCCCTTGTTGATCTAGTAAGGCCACTGTCCAATGACGTTTCCTCGTGGGCTGTAGCTGCAAATGAGGAAGGATCCGCCGTTGTTGCAGCTCACACGAGCGCATCCGATGGCGGTGGTATCGCGCCACACCACCTGCGTGTAGTGCTCACACATCTGCCCCTGCACGCACGAGTTGCTGCTGTAGTCGTAATACTGCTTCTCCGCCACCCACATGCGGACGGCGATCGACGCCGTCAAGGCGGCACCGGGAGGGCCTACGGAGAGGTTCTCCCCATAGGGGCCTCCAGAGTGAATGCCCGCGCAGTCGCCTCTGCGCTGCTCTGCATAGTTCTGCGCATAGGCGGCCACGGTATCATCCCACACAACTTTGCCGATGCCCACCTCGGCTCGTGCCGCATTGTGCAGGTCCACGTACTCCTGTGGCGAGTCCTGCGCCGCGCTCGGCGCGACGAGGACGGTGGCCACAAGGGCAAGGAAGGCTATGAACGCAAGCTTGGACGCCATTGCTGATTAACTTATGAAGCTTAGCTTAGTTTAGCTTGTGCGATCTAGGCCTGCAGCTTGTGATGAGCTTGTTGCCGTTGTTGTTGTGTGATGCGTGAGTTCATGGTGTGTGGCCAGGTATTTATACTGCCAGCAACAGAAGCGCGTGAGCTTAGTTGTTGAAATAAAACTGGTGAAACTACCCTGTCGAAGATGGAAATGTTGACCGCCTGTAAGCTAAAATATTGTCCAAGAAAGAAAGAGTTCTTCAGGGACGCGATCCCCGGGAGAAACAGCAGGATTTGATTTTGATAAACCTGGATGATTATTTAAAACACTAGCCGTAGTAGCACGTGTCAAATTGGCAGGGCCTTTTAGTCTTTTGGAAGGTTTAGTTTGTTTTGTCCGGCATCCGTATCTCCATGTTGCATGAAAACTACTGTCGTTCGAAAGCTAGCACGTGCAACTTGTTAATACATAGGCTGAGAGAAAACATCAAGTGTTCTACTTGTTGAAGATTTAGGTACTAGTTCAACCACCTTGTGCGTGGTGTGTTGTATCTTGACGCCGTCCCATTGCTTCAAATTGTGAGTTGCTTGAATGTTTGATTTGCCTGTGCGTGTCCATTACTTTTCCTGCAGATCATCAGTATTATGTTCAACGATCAGTATCATATTCAACACAAGACGACATAAATTACCACAAGTGTTCAATACCTAAGATCTTGTTATGATTAGTTAGGCACTTCAATCAATGGCCAGAAGTTTAACTTAAGAAATCACTACGGGAAAACTCAAGTGTGCCGAGTGTTTTGGAATTTGCCGAGTGTTTTATCGCGGGCACTCGGCAAACAACTTATTTGCCGAGTGTCCATAATAAAACACTCGGCAAAATAAAAACACTTGGCAAAAATTGTTTGCCGAGTGCTGCAAATAAAAACACTCGGCAAAGATTGTTTACCGAGTGTATTATTCTCGGCACTCGGCAAATGTGAAGGTTTGTCGAGTGCATTTTTTGACACTCGGCAAAAAAATAATTTGTGGTACCAAGGCCTGTATCCACCAAAAACATTTGTTCCCTTAAGCGTAAGCGTAAAACAGAAGATTTTTTTGTCTCTTCTTTCTTCAAAACTTTTTCTACTCTCAACATACAGCACATGTTACTCCATGATAACATTTGGTATTTTTTTCTTTGTTTGGTATATTTAGTTAATTAATTACATTTCAAGTAATTTTTTGAATAAAGTCAAATGTGAACTACGAGTGATTCAAATAATAAAATAAAATGAATATAAAAATTATATTCATGTTATTTAGCCTAGTTTAGGATCTTGCCCATGAAAGAAAAAGAAATTCAACATACTTATTTAAGAAATTATGACCACCTACATGTGTTAGAATGATTTTTAAATTCTACAAAATATCAAATAAAGTCTGAATATTATGAGATTAGTTATGATGTTATTCTGTGACACATGGAAGTTACAATAAAAAGTGGATAAGTTTTCGCAACAGTTATAACATACATTGCTTACAAAGTGGAGAATCATGGAATAAGAACATTGAACTTGAGAGTGAATCATTAAAATTTGGAGTCACATTGATGAAAAAAATTATTTTGACTTCATATCATTTTGTATAGGTAATATATCATAAAAATAGTGTCATGCAAAAATTTTATAACTTTTAGAATTTATTTACTATTTTAAATTTTTTTTTGAAGTGTCTCATAATTTTTTTACCGAGTGTCAGAAAAAGACACTCGGCATATAGCACTTTGCCGAGTGTTTGTTCCCGACACTCGGCAAACCTGCCACATCACCGATCCGGCTATCCAAAATAACAGCCTCCCATTGGTGTAAAAATCTCCTCCGGATTCCTCCCTTCTCTCTCTCTCTCTCTCCTTATCCTTTCCTCATCTCTATCCTCTCATCACGCGGCAGCTCTCTCTTATCCATTCGTTGTCTCTCTCCTCTCGTCACAGGGCAGCACGCAGCACTGCAGCAGCAAGCACAAGGGAGAGAGGCACAGCAGAGAACCGGCGGCAGGACTTCAAGGCGTCACGCGGCGCGGCCCCGGCCAACACGGAGGGCGGCGGCCACAGCCATGGCTGACCCGGCGGCACGCCGGCCGGCGCCATGGATGAGGCGGCGCCCTCGACCTCGGCAGGAGGCGCAGCGGAGGGCCTGGCCCAGGGCAGGCGCCGCGAAGGAGCGGCTACCTCGACGACCCTGACGGAGGCCTAGCGGCGGGTCCGACCAAGGGCGGGCGTTGCGGAGGAGGCAGCGGCCTCGACCCCGGCGGCAGGAGCAGCGACGGGTCTGTCCAAGGGCGGGCACCACGGAGGAGGCTGTGGCGCCGACCTCGATGGAAGGCACGGCGGCGGCCCCGGCTCCGGTGGGCGCGACGACAGCGGCTCAGGCGGGCACGACGACAGTGGCTCCAATGGACGCGACGACAGCGGCGGCTTCGGCAAGGGACACGACAGCGTTGGCTCCGGTGAGGGGCGCGGGCGGCGTTGTCTCCGGCGATGGGCACCACACCGGCGATGGCTCGGTGATTTTTTTTGTTTTTGTCAAAAAATGCTGCCGAGTGTTTTTTTAGCCCTCGGTAAACATATGCCGAGTGCGCGATAGAGTACACTCGGCAAATAACTCTTTGCCGATAGGAGGTATGCCGACGGCTCTTTACCGAGCGTGGCACTCGGCAAAAGGTTTGCTGAGTGTTATTTGCGGTTTGCCGAGTGTCTCGGGCACTCGGCAAACTACAGGTTTCCCGTAGTGAATAAGGTTTCCAAACATGTGTTTTTATCCATTTAGAATTATAAATGTATGTAGCTTACCTGGGTCGAGGAACATTTATTCTGAATTTCTCTATTCATACGTAGCTTACTTGGGTAGTGACCGGGTTTGTGAGCCATCTGGCCAGATGGCTGCTCGGCTGTAGAGACCGTCCGACGGGGCAATCTCCCTGGCGGTGACCATCAGATAAGAAAGTAGTGGTCACTCTTAGACCCACCTTACATATGATTCGTACCTTCTTCCGTACGGAGCGCGCGGCGTGGCAGCAGCGTGCGGGAGCGCGTGGCGCGGCAGCGCTTCTTCTCACCCGCGCGATTGAGGCCGTGCACGATTCTATCTTTTCGTGGCTTGGGTCTTGTTCAGGCCTTTTTATTTTTCTTCTTCGCGGTTCAGCCTCTTTCTTATCCTTTCTCGCGCCTTAGGCCTTTTTATTTTTCTTCCCTCCGCGTTGGGCCTTCAGCAGTCTTTGTACTTGCGACTTCGCCTGTTAGGCCTTTTTTTCTTTGTCGGAACGGGTCTGATTTCTTGGTCCAAACAGGTAACCTTTTAACATAATTTTATCTTTTGACGCACGATTCTTTACACGTACTAGAAAGTCGGTCCTACAGAAAAAGAAAGAGAAAGTGAACAACTTTTTGTGTGTAGAAAATTCGGTTTGCAGATAATTAAGTGGAATTTTGAAAGTCCTTGAACTATTCGTCTGTCGAAATGTTTTCACTGATTCAGCGTTTTTGTACGATTCTTTACACGTAGATTCTTTACACGTACTGGAAACCCGTGCCTCCGCGCCATGGAGCCGCCGCCGCCGGAACCTGTGCCCCGCGCTGCCATAGCGTCGGGCCTCGCGCTGCCCACCTGCTGCAAGTCGCCATCGCATCGCCGCCAGAGGTTCCGTTGTGCCGCACATTTGAAAAATAAAAAATCAGAAAATAAACAAAAATGTTAGATCAATTCTGAAAAATAATGATTAAAAAATAAAATGTTCTCACATCGAGCAAACCTCTGTTAAGGTTGAGCTGGCTTTCACTTGCAACATACTAGAAAACAATGTTCAATACTAATAATGTTTAATGATCTTTTGGTCCTAAGAAAAATGTTTAATGATGTTCTAGAGTGAAACATCATTATGGTTTGAAAATTAAAACTTTTCCAATTGTCAACAAAATATAAATAATAATTTTATTTTTAGAAATACAATTGTTAAATCAACAATTACAAAAATAGTCAACAAATTACAATGTTAGAAGTTGTCAACAAGTAAAAAATTTGAGAATTTTATGTCAACAAATAAAAATGATGAATCAACAGTTAAAAAATACTATCAAAAAATGAAAATGTTGAACCAACATCTAAAAAAACTAAAATATTTCATGAGCATTTGAAAATGTTAGATCAACATTTTAATGTGTAGATTAAAAATCATAAATGTTGGATCAACATGTGAAAACATTGTTGAATAAATACGAAATGTTGGCCAACATTTGCTAAAATATTGAGTAAGGTAAAGATATATTGGACCAACATTTGAAAAAATTACGATTAAACATAAATGTTGAGTCAGCATTTGAAAAAAAGTTAAGTCAACATATGAACTCTTCGGTTTCGATTTCTATGGTCGGAGGAAGAGATGTTGGACCCTTAGGGTACAAACCATGTGTCAATAAAGGATTCTTCGATGAGTTGCGCCACTAAATTCTCCGACGAGTTGTGCCACTAAATTCTCCGACGAGTTGCGCCACTAAATTCTCCGACGAGTTATGCACTAAATTCTCTGACATGTTGTGCCACTAAATTCTCCGACGAGTTATGCCACTAAAGTCTCGGACGAGTTGCACCACTAAATTCTATGATGAGGTGCACCACTAAATTCTATAGCTAGCTGCCATTCTAAATTCTCCAACTCTCTTACACACTAAATTCTTTGGCTTGCCGTCAATTTGTATGGTTGGAGAAGGAGATGTTGGACTCTTTAAGTACAAACCATGTGGCAATAAAGGATTCTCCGACGAGTTCGCCACGAAATTCTCCGACGAGTTGCGCCACGAAATTCTCCTACTAGTTACGCGACTAAATTCTTCAACGAGTCGCGCCACTAAATTCTCCGACGAGTTACAAGAAATGTTGAGTCAACATGTGAAAAATGTAGAGTAAAATAATTGGCAGTATTCTTCTAATGTAATATGTGTTACCCGGAACATTGTTCATTCAATCTTGTAGTCCTTAAGAATGCGAAACACCATAAGAAAAACAAGGCCTTTCGTAGTACTGAATAGCAATTCAGGCCCATTTGGAGTGTTTTTGCACGAAATGGGGATATATTGTTCAGTTCTTGCAGCAAAAAGGAAATATTACGGTTACCTGAGGTTTTCTGTATGGAAAGAGTTCTACACGTCCCAGAAGAGAATATATATTTGACTAGATAAATAATCGAGAATAATGCTTAAACGAGGTTAATAGAAATATATGTATCACAAATCATAAACTTTATTTATTGACGTACATTCATCCATGTTCACCGCCAGATGACAGTGTTGATTTCCTACAGCATAGTTTATTCATATAACCAAGGCCGTAACATGCATAGTGCGTCCATCTGCCTGCCGTATGTTCTTCAGAGGTATTTGATAGGCGGAACTAGTAGCTTGTAGCTAGGTAGTTCCCGTTGATCTAGTAGGGCCTCTGACTCTGATTGGGACAGTTGCCGGGGGGGGGGCTGGCTGGGTGGGGTAGTAGCTGAAGATGATGAAGGTGCCACCATTGTCGCAGGCAATGCGAGCGCAGCCGATGGTGGTGGAGTCGCGCCACACCACCTGCCTGTAGTGCCCGCACTCATGCCCTGGCGCGTAGGAGTTGCTCCCGTAGTCGTCGAACTGCTTCTCTGCCACCCACATGTGGACGGCGACTCACGCCGTCAAGGTGGCACTGGGAGGGCCGGCGGCGAGGTTCTCCCCATAGGGGCGTCCAGCAGGGGAGTGAATGAGAGCGCAGTGGCCTCTGCGCTCCTCTGCATAGCTCTCAAAAAACTATGTGTCTCACGTAGTTTAAATTGGAGCATATTAGATTAAGGTTTAAATTGGAGCCATGTTTCTTTACATTGGAGCCATGTGCTGATTTTGAAAAACTTATGTGTCTCACGTAGTTAAGGCCTGAAGGTGGGTTCTTGAATGATTCATTAGGCCTATTATCAATCATGGAAGTTAGAAATGGTAAATTTTAAAATGTTATACTTCTTATGATTTTCCATTATATATATTGTGCTAACATTTTTTAGATAATAGGAATATTGTATTAATTCCAGCTCAATAAGACAAATCGGAAGCATCTTCAAGGTCACTCAAGAGATCATCCAGAATGCTTGATAGTGACGGGAAAATAACACCTCTGATTTGACGATAAAATACATGAGGCTCTATGTCTAGTTGGTGACTAGGATTTGACCGACAAGTACATACCCACAACCATGTATTGGAAATACGAAATATTTTAATAAACATGCTGAAAAAGACGAATGGTAACGAAAAAGTGAATGACGACAACAATTTAGGAATGAAGAGAGTACTCGTGGTGAGGATACCAGTGGTGGTGTTGTATAATCCGTCGGTGGCATTGAGGTGGGTGGCAGCGATGGTGTCCAGTTAAGTGATAAAGTTTGTCAAGAGAGATGTGCTAGGTCCTTACCATTATAAGGGCAACCAGGCTATACAAAAATGTCCACTTAAATGATAAAATTTATCCACCACTTTGCATGATCATCACAAATGACATAATTTTATTGACATGTATGATACGTGTAGTACATATTTAGTAGGCATGCAATTTATTTATATAGATATATAGCTACTAGGACGGAAACAAGCATGCATTAGGTGTAGCATCGTTGATCTAGTAAGGCCACTGTCCAATGACGTTTCCTCGTGGGCTGTAGCTGCAAATGAGGAAGGTTCCACCATTGTTGCAACTGACACGAGCGCATCCGATGGCGGTGGTATCGCGCCACACCACCTGCGTGTAGTGCCCACACATCTTCCCCTGCACGCACGAGTTGCTGCTGTAGTCGTAGAACTGCTTCTCCGCCACCCACATGTCGACGGCGACTGACGCTGTCAAGACGGCACCGGGAGGGCCTGCGGCGAGGTTCTCCCCATAGGGGCCTCCAGCAGGGGAGTGAATGAGCGCGCAGTCGCCTCTGCGCTGCTCTGCATAGCTCTGCGCCCAGGCGGCCACGATGTCATCCCACACAACTTGTTCGCCGACGCCCACCTCGGCTCGTGCCGCATTGTGCAGGTCCACGTACTCCTGTGGCGAGTCCTGCGCCGCGCTCGGCGCGACGAGGACGGTGGCCACAAGGGCAAGGAAGGCTATGAACGCAATCTTGGACGCCATTGCTGATTAACTTATGAAGCTTAGCTTAGTTTGGCTTGTGGGATCTAGGCCTGCAGCTTGTGATGAGCTTGTTGCAGTTGTTGTTGTGTGATGCGTGAGTTCATGGTGTGTGGCCAGGTATTTATACTGCCAGCAAACAGAAGCGCGTGAGCTTAGTTGTTGAAATAAAACTGGTGAAACTACCCTGACCAAGATGGAAATGTTGACCGCCTGTAAGCTAAAATATTGTCCAAGAAAGAAAGAGTTCTTCATGGACGCGATCCCCGGGAGAAACAGAAGGATTTGATTTTGATAAACCTGGATGATTATTTAAAACACTAGCCGTAGTAGCACGTGTCAAATTGGCAGGGCCTTTTAGTCTTTTGGAAGGTTTAGTTTGTTTTGTCCGGCATCCGTATCTCCATGTTGAATGAAAACTACTGTTGTTCGAAAGCTAGCACGTGCAACTTGTTAATACATAGGCTGAGAGAAAACATCAAGTGTTCTACTTGTTGAAGATTTAGGTAGTTCAACCACCTTGTGCGCTGTGTGTTGTATCTTGACGCCGTCCCATTGCTTCAAATTGTCAGTTGCTTGAATGTTTGATTTGCCTGCGCGTGTCCATTACTTTTCCTGCAGATCATCAGTATTATGTTTCAACAATCAGTATCATGTTCAACACAAGACGACATAAATTAGCACAAGTGTTCAATACCTAAGATCTTGTTATGATTAGTTAGGCACTTCAATCAATGGCCAGAAGTTTAACTTAAGAAATAAGGTTTCCAAACATGTGTTTTTATCCATTTAGAATTATAAATGTATGTAGCTTACCTGGGTCGAGGAACATTTATTCTGAATTTCTCTATTCATACGTAGCTTACTTGGCTAGTGACCGGGTTTGTGAGCCATCTGGCCAGATGGCTGCTCGGCAGTAGAGACCGTCTGACGGGGCAATCTCCTGGCGGTGACCATCAGATAAGAAAGTAGTGGTCACTCTTAGACCCACCTTACATATGATTCGTACCTTCTTCCGTACGGAGCGCGCGGCGTGGCAGCAGCGTGCGGGAGCGCGTGGCGCGGCAGCGCGCTTCTTCTCACCCGCGCGATTGAGGCCGTGCACGATTCTATCTTTTCGTGGCTTGGGTCTTGTTCAGGCCTTTTTATTTTTCTTCTTCGCGGTTCAGCCTCTTTCTTATCCTTTCTCGCGCCTTAGGCCTTTTTATTTTTCTTCCCTCCGCGTTGGGCCTTCAGCAGTCTTTGTACTTGCGACTTCGCCGGTTAGGCCTTTTTTTCTTTGTCGGAACGGGTCTGATTTCTTGGTCCAAACAGGTAACCTTTTAACATAATTTTATCTTTTGACGCACGATTCTTTACACGTACTAGAAAGTCGGTCCTACAGAAAAAGAAAGAGAAAGTGAACAACTTTTTGTGTGTAGAAAATTCGGTTTGCAGATAATTAAGTGGAATTTTGAAAGTCCTTGAACTATTCGTCTGTCGAAATGTTTTCACTGATTCAGCGTTTTTTTGTACGATTCTTTACACGTACTGGAAACCCGCGCCTCCACGCCATGGAGCCGCCGCCACCGGAACCTGCGCCCCGCGCCGCAACCACAGCGTCAGGCCCCGCGCTGCCCACCCGCTGCAAGTCGCCATCGCATCGCCGCCGGAGGTTGCCGTTGTGCCGCACATTTGAAAAATAAAAAATCAGAAAATAAACAAAAATGTTAGATCAATTCTGAAAAATAATGATTAAAGAATAAAATGTTCTCACATCGAGCAAACCTCTGTTAAGGTTGAGCTGGCTTTCACTTGCGACATACTAGAAAAAAATGTTCAATACTGATTAATTTTAATGTTGTTTTGGTCCTAAGAAAAATGTTTAATGATGTTCGGAGCGAAACATCATTATGGTTTGAAAATTGAAACTTTTTCCAATTGTCAACAAAATATAAATAATAATTTTATTTTCAGAAATACAATTGTTAAATCAACAATTAAGAAAATAATCAACAAATTACAATGTTAGAAGTTGTCAACAAGTAAAAAATTCGAGAATTTTATGTCAACAAATAAAAATGATGAATCAACAGTTAAAAAAGTATTATCAAAAAATGAAATTGTTGAACCAACATCTAAAAAACTAAAATATTTCATGAGCATTTGAAAATGTTAGATCAACATTTTAATGTGTTGATTAAAAAAATCATAAATGTTGGATCAACATGTGAAAACTTTGTTGAATAAATACGAAATGTTGGCCAACATTTGCTGAAATATTGAGTAAGGTAAAGATATGTTGGACCAGCATTTGAAAAAATTATGATTAAACACAAATGTTGAGTCAACATTTAAAAAAAGTTAAGTCAACATGTGAACTCTTCGATTTCGATTTCTATGGTCGGAGGAGGAGATGTTGGATCCTTAGGGTACAAACCATGTGTCAATAAAGGATTCTCCGATGAGTTGCGCCACTAAATTCTCCGACGAGTTCTGCCACTAAATTCTCCTACGAGTTGCGCCACTAAATTCTCCGACGAGTTAAGCACTAAATTCTCCGATGAGTTGTGCCACTAAATTCTCGGACGAGTTGCACCACCAAATTCTATGACGAGGTGCACCACTAAATTCTATAGCTAGCTGCCATTCTAAATTATCCAACTCTCTTACACACTAAATTCTTTGGCTTGCCGTCAATTTGTATGGTTGGAGGAGGAGATGTTGGACTTTTTAGGTACAAACCATGTGGCAATAAAGGATTCTCCGACGAGTTGCGCCACTAAATTCTCCGACGAGTTGCGCCACTAAATTCTGGTACTATTTGCGCCACTAAATTCTCCGACGAGTCGCACCACTAAATTCTCCGACGAGTTACAAGAAATGTTGAGTCAACATGTCGACTACTTCCCTTAGGGGTATATTTAGCACAGCAGATTGTTTACCAAGGAGATGGTGACTCATTAAAGACGTATGACCGGTCGGGAGGGCCCACAGTGGTGGTGTCCGACCGGTGCGAGACAGAGGAAGGTTCCATATACTGGTATGGAAACATCGGAAGAATATTATACCGACTTAAAGATGGCGTGATCGTCAAGACAAACACAAGATCGGCTGAGTAGGACTCTGAATAGATAAGGAAGTTTAGAGATAGAGTTTCCTTATGTATGTAACATTGTAACCGACTAGGATTCTGCATGTAACCCTGCCTCCCGGATATATAAGGCGGGGCAGGGACCCCTTGAAAAACTTCTTAGACACCATACAGCAATAGCATTACACTAAAGGCAATACAGACATACAGGACGTAGGGTATTACTCTCGATTGAGGGGCCTGGACCTGTCTAAAACTCTTGTGTTTCTTGTGTTGCACCATCGAGTTCCACATCCGTACGGGGCTAGGTAGTTTAGTGGTGAGATAAAGACTCGACATTTGGCGCGCCAGGTAGGGGTCCCGGCGAGATTTCCGGCGAGCTCGATGGCATCTACATTCGACGTCAACTTCGCTTCCGGCTTCGCAATTCGCTTCGGGTCTCTGGACTTCGAGGCTAATTCCGTCGGAAAGCTTCAACTAATGAATCGTAATCGCAATCTGCCGCCATCGCTGAAGCGCGATCACCGGATGCGATCGTGATCTCTACTCGGATTCCGGTCCAGCTCGCGCTGCCGTCAAGGCGCGACAAACCGGACCGGTCAAGATCCTCTCGTGGTCAAGCTAGTCAAGCTATGACCACAAAGATTGCTAGATCGGTAGCACCTAGCGGCTCATCCGAGCCTGGAAGTATCCTGGAGGAGGGCCCTCAAACCTTTTTCTAGGTGTTCATGATTGGGCCCGCCGGCACCGGAGGACCTCTTTTGACGGAACTTACTCCGGAGGAGGCGACGGTGAAGCAAGCTGAATTAGAGCGCTTGGACGCGGAGAGACGTGCGCAAGAAGATCTAGAGGAAGATGAGAATCTGTGCGATATCTGGAAGAGCATCGGCGACCGGTCCGCCCGCAGGCGGTCAGCCTCCGACCGGTCAGCCGGATGGACAAATAGGCAGTCAGCCCGGGCTCCATACCAACCCACGTGATGGCGCAAGCGATGAAGCTTCACCCTCGCACAACGGACGTCGTGGATGGAGAAAACGTAATCGCCACACGATTCATGCATTGGACACGAACCAGCTTCAAGCAGAACTCAACGGGGAGCGCGTCTATGCGACCCCACTCCACAATATTGTGGGAATTCAGAACATCCTCGAGACTATTCCCGAGGAAATCCAGCTCACGCCTGGAGTAAGGCGAGCAAATCAGCTAGCCAATGCAGTTGCGATTCAAACTCAGCAGCTAGAATACAGCGAAGGGTCCGGAAGATCTCGCCTTACACGCTCAAGCCGGTCCGATGGAGCGTCTTCAGGGCGAGAGAACTCCAAGAGCAACTCCAATCGCTGCAGCACACGAGCGAGAACCCAATCAGGACTTGCGGGTCCAGATCAATGAGAACCGTGATGCCAGGAACACGTTGATCAATCGCCATGCGGAGCGCGTGAGCGATCAACGCCGGCAAGAGGAAGGAGAGCTGCGGAGGACCGGTCATGTAGACCCTCGTCCGACCGCTCCTGCGCAACCCGTGGTTGGAATCAATCAGGGAGGAAACATCAACAACAACAATATGCGGGGTAACGATGGCCATCGTGGCCCCAGTGATTAACAAAGACGGGATGATCGGCCCCGCAAAAACCACCGGAATCAGAACCGTGGAGGTGGAAACCGTGGGCGAGATGACCGCTCACGTGACAACCATAGGAGCCGTGATCGAGACAGTGGCAACCGTGATCGAGACGGTGGCAACCGCGACAGAGACGGTGGCAATCGAGAACGAGACGATGGTAACCGCAATCGAAGCGGAAGAGATCGTGAGAGCGACAATCGTCGCAGATAACGGCAACACCGGAGGCGGCACTCATCGCAATGAGGCTTGCAATCGGAACAATGACAACCGCGAGGTGCAGGTCCATGAAGCGGCCAACGATGACACCAACCGACAGCATGAGGATCGTACTCATCAGTATGAGGACAGCGAGGAGGAGGATTCCGACCGTAACTATCGCCATTACAGCCGACAGTCTCCTACACCACCCTTTACGGACTTCGATGACGAGTACTCGGGATTATAGCGTTCACTCGGGATTTGCGCATCTGCGCCTTCCCGATGAACTTTAAACCAGCCGGCATCAAGAAATATGATGGCAAGACCCCGCCTGCAGAGTGGCTTCATATGTACTCGATCGTCATCCGGTCTGCAGCGGCGACACCTACGTGATGGCAAATTATTTGCCAATGTGCTTGGAGCAGGCTGGACGTCTATGGCTAAGTTCTCTTCCTTCGAATTCTATTTCTTCTTGGGGGAACTAACCAAGAAATTTGTGGAAAACTTTCATGCTACCTGTGAGAAACCAGGGAATTTCTTTGAGCTCAACAAGATCAAGCGGAGGTCGGATGAGTCCTTGACGGCATACTTGAGGCGTTTCGCAACAAGAAGGCTGTGATCCCCAACGTCTCGGATCAGCAGGTTATCTCTGCGTTTCAGGCTGGAGTGCGCAGCGACGCTCCGGTCCACAAGATAGGACGGCGCAACAGGAATCTCACGTTGACCGCGTCGAGTGCTTCAAGATAGCCGATGAGTACGTGACAGGTGAGTCTAATGTTGTGAACTTGCGTGGACACAAGGGAAAGGAGCCAAAGCAAGACCAGGCGAACCGGTCTGGGTCCAAGACCGGTAAGCGTAAAGCCGACAATCTTGTAGCAGCCGTGGGCCGGTCTCACGGTGGTGATCGACCGGTGCCCCCTTCTAAGAGGGGACCCCGTGAGCGTGTTTCCTTTGAGGAATTGCTGGAGCGGCCCCGTATGATTCATGGTGACAATCATAAGGCTAAGGAGTGTTATCTACTTCGACCCTTTGCTTCCTTTGTGTTGAAAGCGGCTCCTCCCGTGCCATCCAAGGACGACAAGGGCAAAGGCAAGAAGGGTGATGATGGCAAGGGTGATGACCGGAACGATGATGATTTCGACGAGTCAATCAAGGAGGTGAACTTTATCTGCGGCGGTCCCGACGCCTATGAATCAAAGCGCAATCGAAGCTTGCATTCGGGGAGGTCAACGCTGTTGCTCCAGCCTACGCCGCAGTACTTGCGCTGGTCGGAAATACCGATCATGTACGACCGGTCCGATCACCCGAATCTCTCCCCAAGCCTGGTCGGTATCCACCGGTGTTGGCGCCGATCATTAATCAAGTTAGATTAAAGAAGACCTTCGTTGATGGCGGCAGCTGCTTGGACATCTTGTTTGCCAAGACTCTTCCCGAGCTCGGTCTCTCCGTTGAGGATCCGGAGCGCAGTTCATCACCGTTCCATGGCATCGTCCCCGGAAGGAATAGTTATCCATTGGGGCAGATTACTCTACCGAGTAACTTTTGGCACTCGGGAGAACTACGGAAAGGAGCGCATTACGTTCCGGGTAGCGGACATTGATTCTGCCTATCACGCCATACTTGGACGGCCGTCGCTCGTCAAGTTCATGGCAATTCCGAATTATCGGTACTTGATGCTGAAGATGCCAGGCTCCAAGGGGGTCCTCTCGTTCCGGTCTGATATAAAGACCGCTTACGCGTGCGAAGTGCACGATACCAAGTTGGCCGATCAGGTCAATTCTGATCTAGAGCGCGGTGACATCGAGGCTAGCTGCTCGTAGCCGTTGAATTAACAACGAAGCGCCGCTTGAGGAGAGCCAACCATCGAAGAAGGCCGCCAAGGAGAAGATCAAGGCGGACGAGGTGGCATCCAAGACAATACCGCTGGACGATTCGGACCCCTCCAAGGTCACCCATGTTGGGTCCGACCTGGAGGCCAAATAGGAAAGCTCGCTCGTTCTTTTCCTCCAGGAAAATAGGGACATCTTTGCATGGCAGCCTTTTGACATGCTCGGGAGTTCCTAGAGAGAAGATTGAGCACGCACTCAAGGTGAAGCCGGAGGCTAAGCCGGTTAAGCGAGGCTCCGAAGGTTCACTCAAGACCGCAAGGAGGCCATTAAGAAGGAGATTACCAGATTGTTAACAGCTAGGTTCATTAGAGAGGTGTATCATCCTGATTGGCTGGCAAATCCAGTCCTTGTACCGAAGAAAAATACTAAAGAGTTAAGGATGTGCGTTGATTATACTAATCTCAAAAAGGCTTGTCCCAAGGACCCTTTCGCGTTGCCTCGGATTGACCAAGTTGTTGATTCGACCGCTGGCTGCGAACGTCTTTATTTTCTCGACGCTTATTCTCGTTATCACCAGATCTCCTTGAAGGTTCAAGATCAAATCAAGACTTCTTTCATAACCCCCTTTGGAGCTTACTGCTATACTACTATGCCGTTTGGTCCGAAGAACGCCGACGCGACTTACCAGCGCGGTATGCAACGCTGCCTTGATTCTCGGATCGGTCGAAACGCCGAGGCATATGTTGATGATATAGTGGTCAAGTCCCGGAAAGCTGAAGATCTTCTCTCCGACCCGGCAGAGACCTTTAGCAATCTGCGAAACTTTTCCATGAAGCTAAATCCAAACAAATGTGTGTTTGGTGTTCGGTCCGAAAAGCTACTTGGATATTTGGTATCCTGGCGAGGAATTGAAGCTAACCCGGAGAAGGTTCAAACTTTGATCGACATGAAGCCGCCTAGCTCTCTGAAGGATGTCCAAAAGTTGATCGGCTGCATGGCTGCGCTGAGTCGCTTCATCTCAAGGCTGGGAGTCGGAGGTCTTCTGTTTTTCAAAATGCTTAAAAAGCAGGATAAGTTTCATTGGACCGATGAAGCTCATGTTGCGTTTGACCAGCTCAAAAGTTACTTGAGCAGTCCGCCGGTCCTTGTACCGCCTGAGCCCGATGAGACAATCCAATTATATATCTCAGCGATCACTCATGTGGTCAGCACGGTTCTTGCAGTTGATCGTCGGGAGGAGGGACATCTACAGCTTGTACAGCACCCGGTCTATTTTGTTAGCGAAGTCCCGACAGAATCTAAGGTGCGGTATTTGCAAATTTAAAAATTAATTTATGCTATAGTCATCACTTCCTGGAAGCTTAAGCATTATTTCCAAGCTCACCCCGATCGTGGTGAAGACTGGATTTGCTATTGGAGATGTGGTGAGAAATCGTGAAGCGATCGGTACAATTGCCAAGTAGCCAATTGAGCTTGGCCAGTATGAGATTACCTTCTCTCCCCGGACGGCGATCAAAGGGCAAGCTTTGGCAGATTTCTTCACCGAGTGGCTTGAAACTCGGATTCCGCCAGCTATTACGGATTCGGAGTATTGGGAGATGTACTTCGACGGTTCCCTGCAGCTTTCATGTGCGGGTGCTGGAGTGGTGCTCCTGACTCATAAGAAGGACTCTATGCGGTATGTGCTACGGATGCACTTCGGAGCATCCAACAATGCGGCGGAATACGAGGCCCTCCTTCATGGGCTTCGGGTGGAAATTTCGCTGGGAGTCAAACGCTTGGATGTATATGGTGATTCGGCTCTAGTGATTAATCAGATCAACAAGGAGTGGAATGCCAATGATGACAACATGATCGCATATCGCCGGGAGGTCCGGAAGCTTGATGATAAGTTTGATGGTCTACGCTGTTGGCATCTCTTAAGGTCACGCGGAAAGAAACACGTGACCGCGGGAGAGCCAAGGGTTTAAGTCACTTGCACTATTTAACCAAATAATCCACATCCAAGTACAAGTACTAGATATGTATTATAAGGTGGGTCATGAATATCCGCAAGCGGACGGATAACCCGTTGTAGCATTTCACCCGAGAGTATTCAAGGGTATCGTATTTATATTTTCCCAAAGGAAGACATGGTTGATAAGAGTACTTATGTTCATGGTGTTACAAAAGAATGATGAAGTATTCACATTCCAATGCAGGGGTTAGGAGCAATAAGTTGAGGATAGTGTGACACACACCAAGGCGATGCATTCTCTTATAAAAGGGATAGAGGCGATCCTAGATAAAGCTAAACTAGACTAGCAGACCACTACTCCTAATGATACAACATTCATATGAGTGCGCAGCTTCTACCTAACATCCAAGATCATGCAAGCGCAAGCAAGCGTCTAATGCCTAGGCATCATCGGGAGATCCGTCTTACGCGAGGTCCGCCTCGCGACTCCGGCTTTTTAGACTCCTATGCCATGCCCGAACGTGGAGGATTACTTTGGATGACAAGGCTGTCACTTCTTGTCACCTACCTCTACAAACCGTGGGACACGAAGCACATTCAACGGTGGGTAGATAACCCCAAGCACCGTGCCGGCGTCACTAACCACAACTCTAGATCCCTCGAGGCACCGACATGGTGGTAAATCTAGAGCACCCTTGCGGGACGATGAACCCGAAGCCTATTCATAAGAACACTAGCCTAACTAGCATACGCTAGACGAAAGGATCAAAGCTAGCACTAAGTCATGCAAAGGCGTTCGTCGCTCAAGAATGAGCGACGAACGGCAATTAATCAAGTAAGATCAGGAGTAATCGGTGATCAAGTATGAACGAACGAAGAACATTCGATATGAGTTCATCTTCTATTAATGAAGAACGAAGAACGAACGACGAACTTATATGAACGAACGATGAACGATCAAACAAGATCATGATTACTCTATAAAGCTCATGACAAGGATATGAACGAAAGTATTCCATAGATGAATGATCAAGTCTCATAAAGAGAGGATACAAGAGCTATACCCAATTCTCCACAAGACTTTGGGAGCAATGAGGCAGCCCACTACTAAGCCTAGCACTACCTAGAAAGCCTCTAAACTTCTAGTGTGAGGAGAGAATGATCCTTGTGTTGTTGTGTGTGTTAAGGAGGGGGGTACCCCTCCTTATATAGGCTTGAAAGGTCGGCTCCTGGAGGCGGTTTCGTAGGTCGGTGGCATTTAATGCGCGTGGAACCGACCTCCGGAGGCGGTGGGCAAACCGCCGCAGAAAAGTGGGCCGGGGGGCCACCATGACGGTTCGGCCGAACCGCCTTGTTGGTTCGGCCGAACTGCCACCGGCCCCTCCCGGGCCGGGCTTTGGCGGTTGGCTCCCCCACCGGATGTTGGTCTTTGATCCAGGTGCGTGAGGCCTTATTTGTGTTGGATTTCGTGGTCGTTGGCCTTTTATCTTGGAGTTGATTCCCGCGGCGAAGTGGAAGTTTTGTAAAAGTGTTGATTTGTCGCCTCGGGCCCGGAATTCATCATTTTCCACCCGCACACTAAAAATCTAGAGGTACACGTGGAACTAGGTTATTTCTAAGTAAAATGCATGCAAGACATGCCTAGTCCTTCTCATTTATTTGACTAATTGACTGGTCGAAATTGGTCCGTAACGACCGTCAACAAGCCCCCCAAGCTTACCCCTTGCTCGTCCCGAGCAAGTAGTAGAACTTTAGGTTGTTGATCAGGAGTTGCTACAATGCCTACTTCTCAAAGGTACCAAGTGTATAACAAAGATACTCATCCTTGAGTTGAATAAGTTGGCAATGGTAACTCACCCTTCCCCTTAGTCCTCATGGGGCTTTGTGCTTTTCACTTTACCTTGGGCGGTTGAGAGAGAGAACGGTGTATAGAGCATTTATTTTCTCTTCCCTTGTCTTGCTTTTTATTCTCCGGACGTTTTCAAAAAATATTTTTTTTTTTTTTTTTTCAAGTAAAACCACGTTCCACAAGTGATGCTCTCGAATCGCTCTAATGGTGTTTATATTCCTCACCAAGGCATGTGTATTGCCTCATCCTACATCTAATAGGCTTTTGTGGAGCTCAAGGTAGGGTATGAAATGAGGCATACTTGCATTCATATTTTTGCGAAACCAAAAGAGTGGATCCATGGAGATAGCAAGTCATACAATCGTAGATCAAGATGTGCAAGTGTGAAGATGATGGTGGTGGTGTATTTGACTACTCCTCTTTTTGTTTCACCTCTTTTTATTTTGGGTTTTGGGCATGGCTATCTTTTCTTCTTTCTTTTTCCATGCTCGAAATGAGAGCAGCATCTTTTTCTTGCTCATCTTTTGTGAGCCTTATTTTCTTTTTCTTTTGCATAGCCATGCCTTCTTTTGATATTTTAAGAGAGGTGATAAAATGTGAGGAGTGTCTTTATTTTGGGTGGATGGCATGACATGTTGCTAACTTCCGGTGTAGAAGTGTAGCATATGAGGTGGAGTGTGTACGTGATCTTGATCATGAGAGTATGAAAAGCATCTCACTAGGGTCACACAATTTTGATAAAGCTCAATGAAGTAACAAGTAGCAAATGAGTAAGGTTTTCAAGGGAAATTTGCATATGGCTTTGGTAGGAATTTATCATCACTTGGGAACTTATAGATTTTGCAATTTTTGGGAACAGAATTCCGGAGATTTTAAGCTCAACTTAGGACAAGATCATAGCAGCTCTTTTTACCATATCATCATCTCACAACAACTTAGGTGCAGCTCAAGCATGTGCAGCCCACAAGTTTCAGGTTCTAAGCAAGTTTTGCTAGCCACCAAACTCAAAACTAGGAGAGTTCTAAATTATAGACTAGGCACATGAGAGAAATAAAACAGAGCAACTATTCATCATCTCAACATAGAAAGACTAGCAACATACTTGCAGCGTATAAAAGGGAACTAAGCTACTTCTTTTTGTTCTTTTTAGTTTTATCATTTTTATTTTGTTTTTCATATGAGAGGCAAGAACAAGCAAAAACAAGAGACAATAAAGGATACAAGTTGCGATACATGATACCTTAGCGGGGGTGCTGCCCCCCCAAGCTTGTTCTTGCTCATGGGTTTGGTGGAATGAACCCCATGTGACGGAAGTAAGCCAAAAGATCGGCTCGTTGTTGCTCCGTCATGTTGGTGAGGGCGGTGAGCTGGGTGTCGGTGCGCTCTTGCCATTGATGAGTTTGCAAGATGTGTTGGTTGAGCGCATACTCGGTGTCTTCCGCCGTGGTTTGGAGTCTTCCCATTTGTGAGGAGAGGTTGTTCATCTCCTGCACAAAGTTGTAGCCTTGGGCTGATCCGGAGTCGGTGGAGTGTTCCTCCCATTGTTGTTGTGGAGAAAACAGCCCCGGGCCATATCCCGGAGTTTGCCACGCCGATCCCCCGGCCATGTGAGGTGGCGGGGCTGGGTACCCACCGGGAGAAAACCCGGGGTGGCTGTACCCCGGCTCGCCATGAGTCGTGGGGTGCGGTGTGGGCATCTCGGAGGTAGATGGTTGTTCTGATCCGTGCGCCCCCTGCGAGAAGATACACTCCTGCGAGACCGCTGCGCTTCTTGGAGCTCAATGGTTAGATTTTTGAGAGTATACAAACGAAGGTCCGGGTTAGGTAACCGAAACTCGTTTGCATATCCCACAAAATAATATATGAGGGAATCGTTCGGACCATTCTTAAGAGAGTGACCTTGAATAAGATAATCTTTATTTATAAGAGAGCGAGGTGTAGCAAGGTATTCAACATTAGCATCATGTAAAGCTCCCACCCGCATGGCAATTCGTGTCACTAGAGAGGTACATTCAATTGGTCCTATCGTCCCAAGATTTTCTATCCATTGGCAAATCATGGCTTTCACGGGAGCAATCTTAATCTTATCGACCGCAGCAAAAAGAATTTTTAGCTCATCCTCGCGCACAATTCGAATATCACTCCTTGGAAAAAGAGTGATAGCAATCCACATGTGCATAAAACGCAAGGTAGGATGATGGATGTGATTAGTTCTAGGTCGCACGCAACTAGGAAGACCCGTAATCCTTTCCCAAAAAGCATGCTTTGAAAACTGAGGAAGGGCACCATCCAAGTCGGTATTGCAGCGAGTATTAAAGCCAAGAAGAGTGCTAAGTTCTTTCCAAGTCAAACGGTAGGATTCACGGAAAAACCGAAAAGAAATTCCTTCATCTACCGTTTGTAGGGTGCATAAAAACTGAAGTGTAAGCAAGCGGGAACCCGGCTCATTTACACTAGCAAAATCTGTCCACCCTAAGGCTTTAAATACTTGAGCAAATTCAGCATCCATACCTATTTTGTGCAGCAGCTCCGTGTCAAATGCTCGCGTAGGAGCAAAGAGACGGTGTTGGAGAAGCGTGTAGGTGCGCGTCTCGTGCTCGCCCACTAAGTCGAGGTCGGTGTCGGTGAGGAGACGATGCTCGATGTTGCCCTCTTGCCCTTCTTCCTCGACTTGTGGTGGTGAACTTGGCGGTGACTCGACTACGGGGCGTGCGCGGGTGCTTCGACGTAAAGAGCTTGAACTTGAGCGTGAGCTCAAGGACCTCTTGATTGACCCGAACAGCTTCTTGGCACCGGTCATGGCTGCACACAAAGAGAGCAAGAATGCAAGAACAAAAATTCCGAACGGGTCATGTGAGGGAAAAAATCAAATTAGCGACACCGTCGGTTGTTCATGTGAGCAAGAAATCGCAACTCGAGAAAACCAAACAAAAACAAATCAAACCAAAAACTAGACAGACACACCAAGAGCAAAAGATTTATGCAGAACTTTTAGGCAATGAGCAAGTGAGGACAATGGAAAACTTGAGAGTAATGAGAATGAAGTGAGTGAGGAGTGGAAATGATAGTGTGAGAGGGGGAGAGAGCTCGGCCAGGCCACCTCTACTTATAGCTCACGAAGTAGCCGTTTTTGAGCGTTAGGAGGGGCATATGACCGTTGGGAAAAAGGACAGACCGAGCAACGGTCATGGCAGTTCGGCCGAACCAAGGAGGTGGGTTCGGCCGACCTGCTGTGGGTCCCTTTTGCTCCCCCTTTTGGCCCATAGCTCCCAACGGCCAAATGATCATTGACCATGGTTGCTACGTCCGAGATATTCCTCAGAAATTTTTGCTCAAGAAATCCAAAGAAAGTTGCCTCAAATTCAGCTTTATTCGAAAAATCAAATCTCGAGAAAAAGTGTTGGAGAAAATTCCAACATGCAAAAATTGTTTTTGGATTTTGTATAAGGATACAAGGGTTGTCCAAAAGTTTCAAACAAAGTAGGAAAATTTGGACGTAAAAGGATTTTGGTTTTCAAATTTTCTATGCATGGCGAGTGAGAAAAAAAATCAAATATGCTGGCGGAAAATCCAAATAAATGAAATGAAAATTATCTTGTGATAAAATAGAATATGCAGGGAGATGCATGTGGTGGAAAACAAAAATCAAAAGAAATCGAAAGATAATACCGATTTATCCTGTCGACCAGGGCTTTGCCATTTTAAGTCCGGCGAGCGAGGACTTCTCCATTTCTTTTCATCCTTGTGGTGCAGGCCCTTTCCCTGGAGAAGAGGATGAAGATGGCTGCACCTTCTTCACTTGCCACACTTGTTTGGTCTTTGTTGATGTAGGTGGCTTTGTGTCTTGAAGGACTGGCTTCTTGGCCCATAATCCCGGCCTTGCTGTTGCGGGCTTCTTGGGTTGGTACCATGACGGATTCTCAATTTTGTCAAGTTGCTTCCAAAAGGCGACGAGACTATCCGTCTTTCTTGGCGTCACTTCAACTTCACGGATGTTTGAGGGATTTGGCCCATACTTGATCTTGATCATTGAGCATTGTTCTTTTCTTGGTTGGAACTCAAACTTTTCCTCCTTCCCATTGATGTGGAATCGGATTTCTCCATTCCCAACATCAATTTGGGCGTTTGCGGTGCTTGAGGAAGGGACGTCCCAAAATGAGGGCGTGTTCTTGTCGATATCCATCTCAAGCACCACAAAGTCCACCGGTATGAAGTTGCCTCGAATTTTTACTGGCACGTCTTCGGCTATTCCCGCGGGGTAGCGGACCGAAGAGTCCGCCAATTGCAACCTCATTGGTGTAGGAGTCAAGGTTGTGTAGCTCAAACGATCAAAGACTTCTTTGGGCATCACGGCGACGCTTGCCCCAAGATCATATAAGGCCTGGTCGAAGTGGTGTGCCCCAATGGAACATGATATTGTGGGGCAGCCAGGGTCCTTCTTCTTTTACGGAAGCCGATTGAGTATAGCTGCGCTACACTCCTCTGTGAGCTTGACCATTTCCTCGTTGGGTAGTGGCCTCTTGTTGTTGAGGATGTCTTTAAGGTAGCGTGCATATGTGGGCACCTGCACCATGTCCAACAATGGCACGTTGACATGAATCCTTCGGATGGTCTCGACGAATCGAGCAAATTGTTCATCCTCCTTTGGCTTCCTGTTTACGTGAGGGAATGGCAAAAAGCTTGTGTCTTGAAATTCAATTCCATTCTTCCCTTCACTTGGCTTCGGTTCTTCTTCTTTTTCTTTGGTAATAGAAGGGCTTTCCTCCTCCAGGTCGTTCCTGTTCTTCTTTGCTGCATGGTTAGGATATGGCGGATCCCGAGTGGATTTTCCTCCCTCGTGGTAACCGCATTAACATTTTCCAAAGAAGACTCGGGTTGCCCGGGATCTTCCCGAATTAGAACCAGGAATAAGAGCAGCTAGCTGAGCAACTTGGGTTTCAATCATTTTATTAAAGCTCAGCTGATTTTTGAAAGCGAGAGGAGAAACCTTCTATTTGTGCGATTATGTTTTCTAAGACTTTATCATTGGCAGCAAGCTTTTTGTTGATAGATTCGTTAATTTTAGCTTGGCCATAAACCAAATCTTTCAAGGAAGGTTGATTATTGTTAAAGCCAGAAAAATTGTTACCTCCTTGATATGATGGTCGGTTTTGGTTGTACCCTTGTCCTCCGTTTGGACGATACCCGTTGTTGTTGTTCATGTAGAACACCTCTTCATGGGTATGGGGGCAATCCTTCCCCATATGGCCGGTGTTCCCGCACTCCTCACACGTCATGTGTGAGTCCAATGCATGAACACCACCATTTGCGTTGTGTTCGTCCAAGCGTTTTATGAGGAGGTCAACCTTGGCGGACAGCATGTCCACCTCCTTGACGAGGTGTACGCCTCTTGCGCGTGTTTGGAGTCGATCATCGCTCCACCCTTGATTGGAGACCATCTTCTCTATGAGTTCTTTTGCTTGGGCAATAGTTTTGGAGAAGAAGGCTCCTCCAGCAGCGGCATCCATATGTCCACGGGTTGTTGGTGTCAACCCGTTGTAGAAATGTTGAAGAATGAGCCATTCCTCCATCCCATGGTGAGGGCAGGCCAGAATGTATTCTTGAAGCCTTTCCCATGCCTCGGGCATGGATTCGTTTGTCGCTTGCTTGGAAACTTGCAATTCTTCCACGAAGGGCATTGGTTTTGCCCATCGGGAAAAACTTGGCGAGGAACGCCGTGGAACATTTGTTCCAAGTGTCAATGCTTGCACGATTGGCATAAAACCACTGTTTCGCCTTCCCAAGGAGGGATAGGGGAAACAGGCGGAGTTTGATAGCATCTTGGTTGGCTCCGGCCGTGGCTGATGTGTTGCATATTTCCGAGGAACTGTTGGAGATGAGAGTTGGCGTCCTCGGAGGCCTTTCCACAAAGGGAATGGCTTGCACCATAGTGATGAGGCTGGACTTGATGTCAAGTCCTGCAGCACCAGCGTCGACGTTGGGCCCAATGGGCACATTGGCGACGGAGGGCGCGAGTAGTCACGAAGGGTCCTTTCAGCCATGAGTGTTGAGGTTGATGGTGCGGAAGATGCGGGCTCGCTTGTCGTGGGTTCTTGAGGAGAGACAACGACGCGAGGTCGAGTCTTTCTCGCAAGAGCCTCGGGATTATCAACGAAGTTTTCCGGCAAGTCGAATCCACGCATGCACTATCCTGTTTTCACCTTTGAGAGAAAACAGATCAAGGTTAGCCTGCAAGGGCAATGATTAAATCATCATCAAGTGTAATCATGAACATTCATTGTATTCTTATTAACCAATGTCTTCCCCGGCAACGGCGCCAGAAATGCTTGTTGGCATCTCTTAAGGTCACGCGGAAAGAAACACGTGACCGCGGGAGAGCCAAGGGTTTAAGTCACTTGCACTATTTAACCAAATAATCCACATCCGGTACAAGTACTAGATATGTATTATAAGGTGGGTCATGAATATCCGCAAGCGGACGGATAACCCGTTGTAGCATTTCACCCGAGAGTATTCAAGGGTATCGTATTTATATTTTCCCAAAGGAAGACATGGTTGATAAGAGTACTTATGTTCATGGTGTTACAAAAGAATGATGAAGTATTCACATTCCAATGCAGGGGTTAGGAGCAATAAGTTGAGGATAGTGTGACACACACCAAGGCGATGCATTCTCTTATAAAAGGGATAGAGGCGATCCTAGATAAAGCTAAACTAGACTAGCAGACCACTACTCCTAATGATACAACATTCATATGAGTGCGCAGCTTCTACCTAACATCCAAGATCATGCAAGCGCAAGCAAGCGTCTAATGCCTAGGCATCATCGGGAGATCCGTCTTACGCGAGGTCCGCCTCGCGACTCCGGCTTTTTAGACTCCTATGCCATGCCCGAACGTGGAGGATTACTTTGGATGACAAGGCTGTCACTTCTTGTCACCTACCTCTACAAACCGTGGGACACGAAGCACATTCAACGGTGGGTAGATAACCCCAGCACCGTGCCGGCGTCACTAACCACAACTCTAGATCCCTCGAGGCACCGACATGGTGGTAAATCTAGAGCACCCTTGCGGGACGATGAACCCGAAGCCTATTCATAAGAACACTAGCCTAACTAGCATACGCTAGACGAAAGGATCAAAGCTAGCACTAAGTCATGCAAAGGCGTTCGTCGCTCAAGAATGAGCGACGAACGGCAATTAATCAAGTAAGATCGGGAGTAATCGGTGATCAAGTATGAACGAACGAAGAACATTCGATATGAGTTCATCTTCTATTAATGAAGAACGAAGAACGAACGACGAACTTATATGAACGAACGATGAACGATCAAACAAGATCATGATTACTCTATAAAGCTCATGACAAGGATATGAACGAAAGTATTCCATAGATGAATGATCAAGTCTCATAAAGAGAGGATACAAGAGCTATACCCAATTCTCCACAAGACTTTGGGAGCAATGAGGCAGCCCACTACTAAGCCTAGCACTACCTAGAAAGCCTCTAAACTTCTAGTGTGAGGAGAGAATGATCCTTGTGTTGTTGTGTGTGTTAAGGAGGGGGGTACCCCTCCTTATATAGGCTTGAAAGGTCGGCTCCTGGAGGCGGTTTCGTAGGTCGGTGGCATTTAATGCGCGTGGAACCGACCTCCGGAGGCGGTGGGCAAACCGCCGAGAGAAAGTGGGCCGGGGGGCCACCATGACGGTTCGGCCGAACCGCCTTGTTGGTTCGGCCGAACTGCCACCGGCCCCTCCTGGGCTGGGCTTTGGCGGTTGGCTCCCCCACTGGATGTTGGTCTTTGATCCAGGTGCGTGAGGCCTTATTTGTGTTGGATTTCGTGGTCGTTGGCCTTTTATCTTGGAGTTGATTCCCGCGGCGAAGTGGAAGTTTTGTAAAAGTGTTGATTTGTCGCCTCGGGGCCTGGAATTCATCATTTTCCACCTGCACACTAAAAATCTAGAGGTACACGTGGAACTAGGTTATTTCTAAGTAAAATGCATGCAAGACATGCCTAGTCCTTCTCATTTATTTGACTAATTGACGGTCGAAATTGGTCCGTAACGACCGTCAACATACGCTTCACTCATATATTGCGTGAGAACAATTCTGCAGCAGACGAGTTAGCAAAGATGGGATCTTCTAGGTAGGCAGGACCTCCAAGGGTTTTTCTTCAAGTGCTGGAGAAGCCTTCGATCAAAGTAATTCGAAGACCGCTGCGTTGGAGTTACGAGACCGGTCCACCGGTCCCATCGGATGATCGAGTGATCCGACGGATGAGGTACTAGTAATTACTGATGAAGATGCTGCAGAAGATGAAGTTATGATGATTAGTGAGGACTGGCGTATTCCATTCATGGAGTATTTGCGAACGAGAGACATTGCCGGAAGACAAGACCGCTCAACGGTGGTTGGAAGTACAAGCGCGGCAATATTTGCTAGTTGAGGATGAGCTTTACAAGCGTGGAGGACACAATATTTTGATGAAGTGTATCTCTGCCAATGATGGGCTCAAGTTATTGGAAGAAATTCATGGTGGAATCTGTGGCAATCACGCATTAGCGAAGACTCTCGTTGCAAAGGCCTTCGGGCAAGGATTTTACTCGACCGACAGCAGTTGAAGATGCTAATAAAGTGGTCACGACATGTGAAGGCTGCTAATTTTTCACGCGCCAGTCACATGTTCCTGCTCATGAGCTACGTATGATACCTATGACTTGGCCGTTTGCAACGTGGGGGCTCGATATTGTTGGTCCATTCAAAAAAGCGCCAGGAGGCTTCACTCATTTGTTTGTCGCCATTGACAAGTTTTCCAAGTGGGTAGAAGCTGAGGCGAGTAACCAAGACGACGATGCAGAGGGCGATTAAGTTCTTGGAAAATATTTTTGTCTATTTTGGAACTCCACACTGCATTATCACGGATAATGGGCCACAATTCACTTCAGAAAATTTTAAGCAATTTGCGGAAGATTTGGGCATCAAGATCAACTATGCGTCGATATCACATCCGCAAAGCAATGGGCAGGTGGAACAAGCAAATGGCATGATCTTGACCGGTTTAAAGCCAAGAATTTTTGACCGCTTGAAACCTTATGATGGCAATTGGGTTAAGGAATTACCTTGGTCCTTTGGGGGCTGCGTACGAACACTAGTCGTGCAACAGGGCAATCTCCTTTCTCTCTTGTGTATGGATCTAAAACGATGTTGCCTTCAGAGGTTAATTTGGTTTCCGCCGAGTGCGAAATTATGATGAGCAAGCATATGACGAACAGCGTCAAATGGAATTGATTGCCGCGAGATGAGCTGCGTGAGCAAGCCCTCATACGAGCGGCTAAATACCATCAAGGCTTACGGCGGTACCATGACCGCAACATGAGGACAAGAGTTTTCTAAGTTGGAGATTTGGTACTCGGGAAGATTCAGTCTACTAAGAACCGGCATAAGCTGTCACCGGTGCTGGGACGGTCCGTTTGTGGTTAAGTCAATTTCCAGACCGGGGCTTATAGGCTTATGACCGTGGAGGAAGAGGAAATCTCCAATTCTTGGAATATTGATCAGCTACGTCATTTTTACACTTAGCATCTTTTGTATTTTCAGCTTTTGTAATACTGTGCTCATGATAGCTATTTGATAATATGAAATATATCAATTTTGTCTATCTGCATATTTTTAGTTTTTGTCTCGGAACATTAATTTTGAATTATTCTTCCGAGCCGGAGGGCTGCTATTTGATAGTAGTCGGTTAAAATTGTGAAATCTTGAATTCTAAGGTTGATTTAATGTTTGAGCCATATGATCTTGTTAATAAGACCGCCCCATGAGCTACACCCAGTGCCACTGCGAGCGAGCGGTCATGTCATGGCTTGGTTGCGTCGAGTTAACCATCGTGTTTTGTCTCGGATGTTATCGATCTTAGCAAGATTAACGTTTTTCGTTAATGACCGGTACTAAGAATTAATTCGGTATATGATTGCTATTTGACGCTGCATGTTGCGCGAGGATAGTAATTATATATTGGAAGAACGTTCGAAGACCGGTCAAGACATTGAAAATTGAAAGATTATGCGATAAATAATACAAGTATTTACACCAAGTATGGAATTACATAGTTTTTTTACATGTGTCCCTACAGTGTAACCCTACTCGCCTAAGCGCTGGGCCCTCTACTGCCCGACGTGCCAACATCACCGGTCTTGGGGGCACCCATGAGTGGGTCTAAAGTCGTCGCCTCGGAGTCCGCCGGTGCGCTGAAATCCAGAGAGTCGGACTGCTCCTTCTCGTTGGTGGCCTCGCCGGCGATGGGCATGGTGACGGCTTCATCAAGTGGCTCCGGAGTGGGATTCACCGGGAGGTCTTTGACCAGATGGGACACGGTGTTGATCAATGAGTTTTTCAACTCATTGAACCGGTCTTCGATTGTATCCGAGTGCGCTCCGATCTTGACGAAGTTGAGGTCGCATTGTTCCACCGGCGTCCGGGATTGGATGGTAGCTGCAACTTGTGCTCCACCGAAAGCAGCCACCATTCTGCAGTGGTCTTCAATTTGCCGGGGAGCATCCCATAGAGCATTCTCCAGGCTGAGGGTTTTATTCTGGAGAATGTCTCCTCCGCCGAGATATTCGATGAGCCTCTTGGCTCCAGCTGCGAGCTCGAAGTACAGGAAAAAAAATATACAAGAACAATGAAGATTCAGACCGGCTTTCCGGTCCGAGGAAGAGTTGTGAAGAAAAATTAGAAATGCGAAGATAATGGACTTACTCTGCGGGACAAATCCATGTCTTGGAATCTTCTTTTCCTTGTGGCGGCCTCGGATTCGAGCTTCTCCTTGGCTCTGAGCAATCGTTGGATTTCATCCTCTTTGGTTTTGAGGCCCTGCCGAGCGGAGGCGTGAGCTTCCCGACCGCTGCCTCCTTATCTGCTCGTGCAGCTTGGGCTGCTTCGAGCGCCCGGTTCGAGTGCCATCCGGAGGTCTTTATTATGCTTCATCACTTGATCCAGCTTAGACTGGGCGGTCTTTGCTGAGTCCGGTGATTGCTTCGAGGATGTTGTCTTTGGCGGTCAGGTCGCCCTCTAGCTCTTGGATTCTGGCTGCCATGGCCGCTTCACGTTTGGCGCCCTCTTCCAGGGCAGTGGTCTAGAGCAACGTTTTCTCATTACGAGTCTTCTTGATTTCTTTGTACGTTGCTACCAGATTTTCTTGAGCTGAAAGGGAAGAAAACCGGTCGGATGGATGATCGGGACCAAGAGTTGGGTATAAGCGAGCTTACTTGAGAGTTCTCTGTTGAGGCGAAGAATTTCCTTGCGCCTATCTTCCATGATCTGGTGGGTGTTCCCCAGATTCCGCTCCCTGCGCTTGAGTTCTTCTTCTTTGGAGCGTAGGGAGGTGGTCCGCACCTCCGGTTCTTGAAGCTTTTCGGTCTTGTTAGACAGTTCCTCTTGAAGGCGGCAGATAATCTTCGTTTTTTCTTCGGAGCTCTTCAAGAGGACCTGGTTAAGAGTGGCAAGTATGGATAAGAGATCCGAGGGTTTCGGAAAATTGAAGATATGAGCAAGAGAGCCTGCACTTACCCGACCGCTCTCGGTGAATTGCTGAAGAGCTCCTTCTTCGACCTCTTCATTCCACCCGGCGGTGGAGGTGAATTCTCACGCTCCGCTGTTTTCATCAACAGAGGCTTCGCCAATTATGATCCCCGTGAGTTTAGGCTCAGCAGGGACCACCCGAGTGGAAGAACGAGGGAGTCGAGGGATGTCTTTCGCCCGGATCGGTTGATGACGACCCATTGGGAATGATTCGGCGGTCGAGCGGGATGAGAAGAGGAGCCGGAAGTGCCCGTTGCATCCGTGGATTGTGGCTCGGGGGCTACTTCGGGTCCTTGGTGGAGATATCGTCTTCGACCCGTATGGGATTTCCGGATGAAGGCGTCGGAATGGCGTGCGAGTCCCGAGGCCGTGGTGCCTCGGGAATCTTGTTTGAAGCTTCGGAAGCTGCTGGGGGCTCCCGAGTACCGGTAGCGGTCTTCCCGACCGGTGCTTGAGCGGTGGTCGGTGCCGTTGGTGTTGATTGCGAGTCTTGAGGCTGTGGTGCCTCGGGACTCTCCTCCGAGGCCTCGGGGGCTGTGGTCTTTGGACCGAGTCGGAGCCTTTCCCTAACATGCTCCCGAAGGAGGCCTCGAGGTTTGGTGGTACACCGAGAAAGAGAAAAGAGTTAGTTGGAGAAAAGATAATAAAACAGAAGTAATAAGCGGACATATTATGATGTTCCGGGAAATTACTCAGGAGCTTTAACGAAGCCGGATGAGGGCTTCGATTTCTTGCTAGGAGGTCCTTGCGAGTCGCTTCCAGAACCTTGAGCGCTCCTCTTAGCACTAGATTGTGCTTGGGGAGCAGGGACGGTGCTCTTCTTTTTGGAGGTACCACCTTCACCGGTGTTCTTCTCCGGACCGGTGGTGGTTTTCTTGGAGATCGGGTTGATTTGAATACCGGTCCGGAAAGGAGGAGTGGTGGTCCCTGGTTTCCTTGGGATTTTGGCCGGAGGGTCGTTGGCAGGTTCGGTGGAACTACCGTGGACGGCTTCCCCTCTTCGGTCTTTTTCCATAAGCTCCTCTTCACGGCGAAGGCTTTCCTTGCGCTCGGCTTCCGTCCCGGTGTCCGTCGCTAGGGGGCGGACATTCCGGTAGTCCTTGTACCGGACCTGGTGGTCCTGGTGGACAAACCAGGGCTGGAGGGAATAGTGCTGGCTATTGCAGCCACATCTTGATAGTCTTCCCCCATGTATCGCTAGTTGGAAGCGGGGGTGGCTCCTAAAGCGGTCCAGCTCCTGCTCGGGGAGTAGTTGGTCGATAAGCAGAAAGTAAGATGCATTGGAATGACTGTAAAGTACTAAGTAAGGCGGTCTTACCGACGGGCGAAGGTTTTCGGAGCTGAAGGCCACGTGGACCAACACCCCGACAACTTGGCGGTTGTTTCTAGAGGGAGTGGTTGGATGTGGAAGAGATAGCGGAAAAGATTAAAATGCGGGAGAATACCGAGGAAAGCCTCGCAAAGATGGATAAAGAAGGCGATGTGCAGAATGGAGTTGGGGTTGAGGTTGGTGAGTTCGAGGCCATAGAAGAAGAGAAGGCCGCGAAAGAAGGAGCAGCAAGGGAGGCTAAGACCTCGGAGGAAAAGAAACGGAATGCGACCTGCTGGTCAGCATTGATCCCCAGTGTAATGTCACCGGGGTCGGGAGCGCTCCACTGGATGAGGATCTTTGGGGGAGAACTCCATCGGCGACCAAAGCATTGAGATTTGCTTCCGTGGAGTTGCTTGGGGGAAACTCTTGAACTCCGATCGGAAGTTGATCGCGAGGAATGCGACGGGAAGAAGAGGTGGGTTTCGAGGATTTCTTCATTTTTGCAGGATTGGACGCTC
Source organism: Chloris gayana (assembly GCA_031894775.1). Taxonomy (NCBI): domain Eukaryota; kingdom Viridiplantae; phylum Streptophyta; class Magnoliopsida; order Poales; family Poaceae; genus Chloris; species Chloris gayana. Next base: position 48,576 of record JAUNZO010004139.1, read on the forward strand.
GTGCTGGCTAAGGGTGCGAGGGAAGGATTGGTGCGTGGATTGGGTCAAGAAGCGTGAAGAACACGGAGGCTGTGGAGGCCGAGTGCGGGCGCGTGATGGGAAAAAGGTTCGGGACAGGTTTGACCTTGGTCGACCCTTGGTTTTCTTTTATAGCCCCACGAGTTGGGCTCGGGGCTGAGATTGGTTGGGTCGGATACAGGGCCCGGTCGTTAAGTTTGGGTCCTTTACTATGTAAAGGCCCAAGTTATGGCGCTGTAACCATTAGGTTATTGGGAAAGGCTGACGCGATTTTTATAATCGCGGGGCTCTTTTGCATAATGTGATAGCGGTCCGAGTGTTCGACACTTGGCCGGTTAAAGGAATCTGGTCCAGATTGATATATCTGGAGGGATTTATGTAGCAAATCAATTGGATCGAAGACATATTGGTCTTGCTCGATTGATTGGAAATGCCTTAGCCCTGGGTGTCAAGCATTCGGCTGATTATAGGCTTGAAAAAACTCGAGTTAAATAAGCAATATAAGCGACTGATTTGATCAGTCAAGTAATTATGTTTTTGGTGAAATTTTGTTAAGCAAAATTTCAGTTATGATCGATTTTAGCGGTCTGACATCACATCCTGGTGTGAATCTCCAGGTATATGTGATTTGTGACCGGTCTGGACCGATCGGAAAGTATGTTCTTGGTGGAAAGCGCTGAGAGGTATGAAATTGGTGACCAAGATTGTCGGAATTCTTGAAAATAAGTGTAGAATTTTTTAAGAGACTCTTGTATTATTTGTACAAATTCAAATAATACAATAGTCGAGGGCTACACCTAATTAGGTGCACCTGACCGGTGCACCATGGTCGAAGCGGTATGTAAAGACTGCAGGAAGATAATGAATAATGAAGAATCAACAAAGTAGACTCTTCCATTATTTGAAGGAGTTCAAATGATCCAAGAGTCGGGGCTATACCCAATTGGGTGCACCTGATCGGTGCACCGAGTGGGAAAAGCATGAAGATATTTGAATTTTTTGCACACCTAATTAGGTGGTATGGAGAATAAAAGACCAATTTTTTGGCTTTTGGAAGCCGAATTGAAGGAAGTTATGTTCGGAAGTGTGGAGTTATTTTTAATTTCGCACTGGAATTAGTCCAACATGCGGAAGACTGGTCGGTCTGTTTCAAGGCAAAATTAAAAATTACTCGAGGGCTGCTTGTCGAATACTTCCCTTAGGGGTATATTTAGCACAGGAGATTGTTTACCAAGAAGATGGTGACTCATTAAAGACGTATGACCGGTCGGGAGGGTCCACAGGGGTGGTGCCCGACCGGTGCGAGACAGAGGAAGGTTCCATATACCGGTATGGAAACAGCAGAAGAATATTATACCGACTTAAAGATGGCGTGATCGTCAAGACAAGCACAAGACCGGCTGAGTAGGACTCTGAATATATAAGAAAGCTTAGAGATAGCGTTTCCTTATGTATGTAACATTGTAGCCGACTAGGATTCTGCATGTAACTCTGCCTCCCGGATATATAAGACGGGACAGGGACCCCTTGAAAAGCATCTTAGACACCATACAGCAATTGCATTACGCTAAAGGCAATACGGACATACAGGACATAGGGTATTACTCTCGATTGAGCGGTCCGAACCTGTCTAAAACTCTTGTGTGTTCTTGTGTTGCACCATCGAGTTCCACATCCGTACGGGGCTACGTAGTTTAGTGACGAGATAAAGACTCGACACAACATGTGAAAAATATAGAGTAAAATAAGAAATGTTGGATCAACATTTGCAAAAATGTTGATTAAACACAATGTTGAGTCAATATTTGAAAAAAGTTTAGTCCACATGTCAAACGATGTTGAATAAATAAGAAATGTTGACCGAAATTTGACAAAATATCAAGAAAAATAAAACATGTTGAGTCAACATTTCAAAAATGTTGATTCAACGAGGGAAAAAATGTTAAATAAATAGGAAATGTTGAGCAACAATTGCAAAATGTTGAGTCAATATTTGAAAATTGTTGAATAAAGTAAGAAATGTTTGACCAACATTTGCAAAAAGTTGAGTGAATATGTGAAATAGTTAAAAAATTAAAAACGTTGACCAAGTTTTGTAAATATATCAAGTAAAATAAAAAATATCGAGCCAACATGTCAAAAATATTAATTCTATAACAGAACCGCCTCACGAGGAGAAGTTCCCGTCTCCAGGATCATCTTGGGTAGCACCACGCGCTGTGATGCCCGATATTACAACATACAAACTTAAACATAGTACGATAGATAAAGAAAATACATCGAGTACATCCATCATCATCATCATACACGAGTCTTACAAAGTTGCGGAAGCGTTTAAGTTACAAACCAGTTCAACATAAATAAAACGAAGTCTCGATACAATCGCACTCTCGGCGATACACAACGGGCATCCGGCAGAGACGGGTGTGTTGCCCTACACACCGTACCGGCGAGCAACTCCTCTACTCATCGGGGCCACACCACTCCCGGGTGTACTGTCCTCCGTCGGCGGGGTGGTCGATCCACTGCTCTCCTCCGACGTCGTCATACGAGGCGGGATCCTTTGAAAACCACGTAGAGCAAAGCTCCGAGCAACTAAAGCTCAGCAAGACCGACCCGTCAAGTTGGCCATCTACAGCCGCCTACAAGACATGCAAAGGCCAGGAGAAGAATACTAAGCACTAAGCCAGCCTACAAGTGCATCCTTACTTTCATCTTTTAGCGGTGCGTTAAGTTGTTTGAGTAATCAAATTTAGTTTGCACTAAACTACTTCAATGCATGCAGGTCAAGCAAGTAATTAACAAGCAATTAAATATTTAATCATCTTCATTGTCATCATGCTTCACTTCTTACTACGTTCCGGTCGACGAGATTAGCGGTACTCGTTATCGTGAGGGGCAGCGATTCGAATCGATGTACATCCTACAGGAGAAACATGATTGCACGTCACATACACACTTCCCGAAAGCCGCATGAGACAACCTTCTGCTCTGGTCTTGTAACTATAATCGGGCCTACCGCCCCCGAATAGGGTCTCTCACGCGATGCCATCCCGGACGTCATCCGTGAGTTGAGTGCTCCCTACTCTCCTCCCAAAATCTGCCTAGTAACCAAGGAGGTATGGTATCTCCCTAGCGTCACGGTCTCCAGCGCTACGTCGGTTTACAGGGCCCAATAACACCAGCATGCAAGCAGTACGTTCAAGCTTATCCACATGGGCCGGACACGATGCGGTCCTTGTGTGCACGAGACAGGGCTACCATCTTGAAGACTAGTCGGTCCTTCTCTTTCCACCTAAGTTGCCCGCCTGGCCTCCAATTTCTGTCCATCCTTCAATTCTTGTCATCGTGTCAAGTGTAGTAGTAGTCCTATACTACGAGTGGTCTCCGTACCACTCGACGGAATCGTAATCTAATTAGCAAGCATCTAAACGAAAGCTTTCTAATCATGGTATAACAGTGTCCTACTGCATACTAGGGTTTCATTCAACTCCTAAAAACCTAATGCACAATCAAACCTGCAATCACAGTGATATAAATAAAACTCTAAAAGTAAAGTTGTGCACCGGGGCTTGCCTTGAACTTGACCCTCGACGGCGGGGTCACTCGCAGCAGCGGGGGCGGTCTCCTCCTTGGCAACCACCACGTTCACCTCCGAACCTACATGAATGCATAGATGATGTGTCGTTTAGAGAAAGGTAATTAAAAGAGTATCATTTCTTGAATAATGTCATATTTCATCCTTTATAGAATATGTGCGGATTTCATCCACACATCGCGACTACGAGTTACAAGATCACGCTCATAAGATAGCGAAAGATCATTGTCCGATGGTGGGCAACTATCTATTTTCTTTTCATTAACTCCCATGAAGCATTGAAATTAACATTTTATGTGCACAAAATAAGCATGGATCCTAGCAAGGGCTAGGTCAAATGACCATCAAGATGGCTCGGGTGATTGTGCTCATATCTTGGTTAATTATCGAGTAAAGACCTAGCATTAGTGGCTGTCCAATATTTAATTACGGATTGATCAAGGTCTTGCAAAAGGATAGTTAATTAATTAAATATGTCCAAGATTATGTAAGGGTAACCCAACCATTAAATTGTACAAGTCATAAGGAGTCTAACAAACTTTGGTTTGCACAAATTGGAGTCCTAGATTAAAAAATATAATTTTTTGAAGTTTATACTAATTTTCAGGAATTTCAAATAAATCCTAGAAATTAAAAAGGGTTTAAATGGCTAGATGGGCCAAGTCCGGCCAAATTGGGCCGGCTCGCGAGCTCTCAGCCCATCGCGGGTGAGCGCGGCCCGGCGTGGGGCTCGGTCTATCGGCTCAAGCACGGCCCACACCGCGGGCGAGGCCCACGCATGTGCGCGATCCACCTGCGTGGCGCAGCCCGGTCCTAACGTGTGGCCCAGCAAGCACGCGGCCCGGTCGCAGGCCTGCGGCCTGCCGGCCCGGCCAGCGCGCGCCGGCGTGCGGTGGTGCGGTCGCCGGAATCTTGCCGGCAATGGCCAACCGGGACGGTGACCTGCCTAGGAGGTAGGACTCGGCGCGGGGTCACGGTGACGAGGTCACCGGGGTAGGGTTCTCACCGGAGACGGCAGCGGGGGTGAGGTTCGGCGGTGCGGCACGGGCGAACGGAGCGGCAGCGTCGGCTTCTTCTTCAACCATGAGCTTCACCGAAGTATGGGCGTCGCCGTCGAAGTCGCCAAGCTTGGTGGAGGGGCCCGGACGATGGTCGGCGTTGGAGGTGGCAGCGGACGGCGGTCGGGGTCGGCGGAAAATGGTGGACGCCGGCGAGCTCTGCGTACAATAGGCATGGGAGAGGGGTTAGGCTGGTGGGAGATGCACTTGCGCGTGAATGGAGCGAGGGAAAAGGGTCGGGCTTACCGGAGACGGCCGAAAATCGGCAGCGGGCGGCGGCGGTGGGATTTCGGGGTGGAGCTCGATTCACCGTGCTTGAAGGAGGAACCCGGCCGGTGACCTCCGAGGCGAAGCGGAGGCACTCGGGATGCGGCCGCGGAGGGTCACGGTCCGGCCGGAGGGGAAGCACGGCGGCGGCGCGGCGAGCTCCCGAGCGGCGGCGGCAATGGCGAGTGGAGGGGCTAGGGTTAGGGTTTGCGCATGAGGAGGGAGGTGTGGCGCGGGATAGGGAGAAGAGGGGCGCGGCCGGGGTGGTCATGGCCGACCGGCCTGCTGGTGTCGGGACACCGGCGGCGTACGGCCGCCACGTGGGATATAGCACCGGTCACGCTCGACGCCCCGCCGGGCGGATGACATGTGGGTCCCACTAATTTTTGCCATTTTCTGTTGCTTTTTGAGCGGATGGGTTTCTGTAAAATCATAATAAATTATTTCTTGTGCCCAATAATTCCAAATAAAAATATTTTTGGAATCCCCAGATTTGGCACTAATTTCCGAAAGCTCAAACTCCTTATATACCCCTTTAGAAAAATTAAGTAAAATTAGCCAAAGATGCTAATTTCTAGGGTTTATCTGATTTATTTAAGGCATTTAACCTTTGAGAAAATTCATGGGTCTTGGTCTATACGTTTCATTTACCATGCCCTACAACATATGTCCTGGGTGGGGCTCACTTATATTGTGAAATGTCGACTTGTAGTTCAAATGGTTTTGAATTTGAATTAACATGCCCCATAAAATCCTTTGCATATGGGCAACAAGCTGCATTTGTGGCTCTACTTTGTGAGGGGAATTTTTCCATGTCTCTAGTTGGCAATGTTCGATGACCTAGGTGTCACAAATTCAACATGTGAAAAATATTGAATAAAATAAATGTTGATCAACATTTATAAAAATATCGTGTAATATAAAAAATATTGAGTCATCAAGTGAAAAATATTGACTAAAATAAAAAATGATGAGTTTAACATATAGAAAAATGTTGAATAAACACAATAGTCGAAAGCTAGTGTAACAGCATATCCCTTTTTTAATAAAAAAAGGTTTACTATAGTCACAAAACAATAAACACGAGAGAAAATGCGATTAATCTCTAGCATGAATGCAGGTGCGTACCATTGGCTTCCAAAAAAAAAAAGGCACGACTCCCCTACGCGGGAAAAAAAACGACAAACGCAGGGGGCATGAGAGTCGAAATGCACGGACATGGGACTCACACTCTAGTCCGAAAACGGACCATCACGTGGCTAGCGAAGTTTCCTAGGATTTCCAAAACCGGATTGACCACCAGATTTTACTTTTGCGGTGACCGCTAATTAGGCCATGTTCGTTTCTTGTCCACTAAATTTTAGCACTGTCACATCAAAGAGAATCTTACTATTTAGAAATATTTTGATCAAGATAGTAACAAAACCCTTTTGATAGATGGATGTTAATTTTCGAGATGAATCTAATGAGCTTAATTAATCTATGTTTTATCAAAGTGATGCTACAGTAACCATCAACTAATCATGACTTAATTATCGTCATTAGATTCATCTAGTGAATTAGTTTTGTAATTATACTTTATATATTATTCCTAAATGATAAGATTCTCTTTGATGTGACAGCATGAAAATTTAAACCCCACACCCCTTAGTCTACCGCCGCCTGACCCATGTGCTTGGGTCACCCAGACGAGGCCTTCCAGGGTCGAGTACTGGGTTATGACCCGGTGCTTGAGTTGCTTGTTAGGAGCACCGCCTATCTGCACAACCCGCCCGACTTGTCTTCTCGGTTGGTAGCTGACCCAGACTTTAGGGCCGTGGCTGGTAGGCGAGACCATCTGGCATGGGGACCACCCATCCATAGGGCCAGGGTTGCCCAGCATGGGTCATCCCTTCCTCGTGGAGGATCTGAACAGTAGGCCATGAAATGGATTTATTTTTACTAAGTTTCTCCCATTTTCCCCTGCAAAGCACAATTCACCAAAAGACATGAAACTAGTTAGTAAATTAAGCATTTCCTTTTGTTGTCTTGCTAATGTTCCAAGTTTAAGAGGTAATTGGTAGTCGAAAATGGGTTTTTATGACAACCAATAGACCCCATTCAAGGGGCCCCCAATCTGGCTCCTCCATTTGTGCCACACCAGCCACGCTGCCACCACCTCCTCCTCCTCCTAGGATCGTGCCAGTAGCGCGCCTCCGCCGAATTCTCCTGGGACACTTTGGCCATGCCACCTCCTCCTCTTGTGCAACACCAGCCACACCTCCTTCTCCTCCTCCTTGGCCACGTTGGCCATGCCACCGCCTCTTGTTGGGCCGCACCAACCACACCACCTCCTCCTCCTCCTCTTTCTCGATCGCGCCGCCACCAGTGGCGGAACTACGTATGTAGCTGTGGGTGCGGATGCACCCACACAAAAGTCAAAATTCAGCTTTACTACCTTCATTTTCACCATATTTGCACCCCCCCCCCAAATTATAGATTTATGCATCCACAAAGGGGAAAATGCATGGAAAATAAACAATAAGCTAGTCAGTAATTCAAAACTGCACCCCCTCCATTCACCTCTAGCTCTACCGCTGGCCGCCACCACCTACTCCAGGCCGCCCGGAGGTCCAAGATCCACCTCCCTGAGCTTGTTTTCGATGTGGAGACTTGCAGGAGTGTTTGATGAGTACTATGGCCACTGCACTCGGCAAAGGCTCTAGGGTTTGCCGACTATTGGCATTTGGATTTGGCACTCGACAAACTCTAGAGGCTTTTCCGACTGCCAGCTGTGGGCACTTGGTGAATCATCCGCAGCCCTCGTCAAGCCCCTCTTTTTGTTGTGTGTCATCCCGGCGAGACAAAACACTCGGTAAAGAGATCTTTGCTGTCTTTTTTTATCATGAGCTCTTTGTCTTACACTCGGCAAAGTCCTTGCCGAGTGCTTTTGGGGCTTTCCGAGTGTCATAGGAACTCGGCAAAGAGCAGATTTCCTGTAGTGAATGATCAGTATCATGTTCAACACAACATGACATAAATTAGGAAAAGTTTTCAATAGCTAAGATATAGTCATTATTAGTTAGGCACTTCAATCAATGGCCAGAAGTTTAACTTAAGAAATAACGTTTTCACATTTATTCTGATTTTTTCTATTAATATGGACTATTTGAATCAATGATGAATTTTTTCGGTTAACATGGTAATTTTCTGGCCACGTTAGTCAGTGAACGGTATATGGTCATTAGTCCAAATATTAAGATACTCGATACATGATGATTTAATTAGTTTCATGGAGTGAGGAAGATACTACGAGTTTCGTGGTGGAAGTAATTGGCATGTCTCACTGTATACAAATAAAGCTAATCGATTACAACGTCTCATCAGTAATGTCATTGACATGTTGATTTTCGAAAACTATCTATGCAATTGCGAGTAGCTGGATGATTGTTTGATCAACCATTTGCGCAGAAGTCGAGTAAAGGGATGCATGACTGATTCACTAGAATACCAAGGGAGTTGAAATGGTAACCTTTTTAAATGGTTTACCTCTTGTGATTTTTCATTCTACATGCTCTACAGTACACTACAAAGTAATCTTCTTTTTATTTCGTTAACATATATATCTTGATAATTGACAGTATTCTTCCAACGTTTATTTAACAGAGACTGAAAAAACAAGGTTTCTACTAATTGCAGATTATACTCTAGTCTCTGACAAAACAGAGACTGAATTAGTATAATCTGCGTGTTGTATTGTTTCTTGACGCCATTTCATAACTACAAGTGGTGAGTTGCTTGAGATTTTGATTTGTATGTACGAGTCCATTGTTTTTTTTTTGTGCAGGTCAGGATCATGTTCAACATAATAAGAGACAAATCTATCGAAATGTCCCATCATCCAAAGATCCATCCATCGTGATTTGTTAAGTGTCCTAATCAATAATCTGAAATTTGGCTTAATGCTAATTTTCAGAAGATGTATTTTGTTAGAATTGAATAACTGTAATTTTACTTATTATAGACCATTCAAGATTAAAGAAAAAAATTAGCAGTGCATATTTTTGTCCTTAGTATAATCTGCGTGGTGTATTGTTTCTTGACGCCATTTCATAACTACAAGTGGTGAGTTGCTTGAGATTTTGATTTGTATGTACGAGTCCATTGTTTTTTTTTGTGCAGGTCAGGATCATGTTCAACATAATAAGAGACAAATCTATCGAAATGTCCCATCATCCAAAGATCCATCCATCGTGATTTGTTAAGTGTCCTAATCAATAATCTGAAATTTGGCTTAATGCTAATTTTCAGAAGATGTATTTTGTTAGAATTGAATAACTGTAATTTTACTTATTATAGACCATTCAAGATTAAAGAAAAAAATTAGCAGTGCATATTTTTGTCCTTAGTATAATCTGCGTGGTGTATTGTTTCTTGACGCCATTTCATAACTACAAGTGGTGAGTTGCTTGAGATTTTGATTTGTATGTACAAGTCCATTGTTTTTTTTTGTGCAGGTCAGGATCATGTTCAACATAATAAGAGACAAATCTATCGAAATGTCCCATCATCCAAAGATCCATCCATCGTGATTTGTTAAGTGTCCTAATCAATAATCTGAAATTTGGCTTAATGCTAATTTTCAGAAGATGTATTTTGTTAGAATTGAATAACTGTAATTTTACTTATTATAGACCATTCAAGATTAAAGAAAAAAATTAGCAGTGCATATTTTTGTCCTTTTTTCCCCTGATTTGCGTGATAATGTTTTAGCTGTAAGAGCGAACAGATGTTTTTTGCCAGCCATCAATTGTAATCAGCAGTGCATATTAGATTAAGGTTTAAATTGGAGCCTTGTTTCTTCAAATTGGAGCCATATGCTGATTTTGAAAAACTTATGTGTCTCACGCAGTTAAGGCCTGAAAGTGGGTTCTTGAATGATTTATTAGGCCCATTATCTACCACGGAAGTTAGAAATGGTAATATTTTAAAGTGTTATACTTCTTATGATTTTCCACTATATATATTGTGCTAACATTGTGCATGGTGTGTTATTCCTTGACGCCGTCCCATAAACAAATTGTGGGTTGCTTGTATGTCTGATTTGTATAATGCGCACGTCTATTGCTCTTTCGTGCAGGCCAGGATCCTGTTCAACATAACACGAGACTTATCAGGCACAAATATTCAATCCTGTAATAAACAATGGAAGATCTATCAGTCATGAATTGTTACGAGTTCCAATCAGTGACCTCAAATTTTGCTTACAATTATCTTTTCCACCTAGTTAAGGGAACTTGTATTCTGAATTTTTCTATTCAAGATTTGAAAACAGTCTCTTAGCCTAGTGGTTAAGGTGGCTTAGTACCACGAGGTCCCTAGTTCGACTCCCAGGGGAGTGAATTTTTGGGCCGGGGTAAAAAAAATCTCCTCATCTCCCCGCACCAAAGCATGTGGTCTAGGATCCTGACTCAAGGGGTAGGCTGATCTTGGATTTGCTATTGATTGACCTAGCCTGTCTGACCTTAGGCTAGCCTAACTAGCCTTTCCTAGCTTACTTGGGTAGTGACCTAGATCCCGGGCCATCTGGATAGATGGCGCTCAAGGACAGAGGCTGCCCGACCCGTTTCCTTGATCCACCTAGATGAGCCCGTCCCAGGTCGACAACTAGGTTATGACCCGATGCTCTGGTTGCACAGTAGTACAGTCGCCCGTCGGTTCAAGCCAGCCAACCTATTTTCTCAGTTGGGTGGCGACCCAGAGTCTAGGGTGGTCGGTAGGACAGGCCACCTAGCATGGGGACCACTCAGCCATGGGAGTTCACTTAGGTCAGCCCTGATCAACCGCTGCTCATGGAGGATCTCAACAGTTGGTCCTGGAATGGATTTTTTTACTTAGTTTCTCCCATGTTTTTCCGGCAAAACACAACTCACCAAAACTCATGGAACTAGTTAGTAAATTAGGCATTTCCTGTGGTTATCTTGCTTAAGTTCTCAGTTTGAGGGCGAATTGGTAGTTGAAATTGAAGCTTTAAGACTGCCAACAAGCCCATTCCTAGGACCTCCAATCCGAGGCCTTCCCTTGGGCGTACTCGGCCACGCCACCACCTCCTCTTCTTGGGTCGTGTCGGCCATGGCACCTCCTCCTTCCAGAGTTGCACCGCCCACGTTGCCTCCTCTTGGGTGGTGGCACCGCCTCCTCATTCTCGGCCATGCTGTTTCCACCTCCTCCTGGCAGCCCAAAGCTCCAAGATCTGCAACCTCGAGCTCAATTTCCGATGTGGGGACATGGCCACCATCGGTGTGGATCTTGCTGCTCCATGGAGGGCCCGACTGTGAGGTGGCGAGCTTGAGACACACTTGTAGAAGGTGACCTTCTCTTCTGGGGTGGGTGGATGCACAGGTGGAGAATGACTACGGTGGGAAGTCAATGCTCTTCCTCCCCTCCCCAGCTTGTCCAGGCCGATGACGGCGACAACCATCTCATGCCTACTCGACCTCACCAGCACCGACAAGCCAATGGGCCACCACTGTGGGCCCACTATGTAGACCTAACCCATTCTTCTTCTTTGTGGGATCCGCTCATTCGATCTCTCCATGTCGCCACACCATGTGGTACCTCTTACGCCTTCCGACCTGCAGTCGTGCTCCTCTGCTTTCCCCTACGAGCAGAGACGCTATCGCTTTTGCTAGCGAGTCATCCCCGTTCCCCGCCACTATGTTCGGGAGCTACCGCACATAGTCGAGCAAAGCAGAGGACATCACACCACGGGCATGACGTGCACGAGACCTAGCTCTCCATCCATTGAGCTGCAACCGACGACTCAGACCTGCTCTTGTGGGTTGGTGTTGGCGGCAAATATATTAGTCACTGATCCTTCACGTGCCAAACACAAGGCCTTTAGGTCCAATGGCTTCTTAAGGTGTTAGGTGTGCTAGTGAGTTTGATCTCACCACTAACAAGATATACAATGATGAAGTATTGGCCACGGTTAATAGAATCACAATACTGGGCCAATACGACACAATGATTGGTGGGCCAAATAGTACAATGTGAAATACAAAGAGACGATGACCCAATAGTCGATGCAAGACTAAGTAAATGGAAATCAGCTATAATAAGATAATCACATATGAAGCCTGAGATATCATGACAATATATCGGCTAAACACCCTGATAGAACGGTTAAACTGATACAAACCAACTATACCTGTAATTTGTGGATGGCTTCGCCAAGGACACGTCAACTAAGAGAAGTAAAATAGGACACGTTAAACTGCAACTATCACTCTCAGATACTTAGAAAATTATATCCAACCTTTCGTGACTGTTTCACTGAGGACACGTCAACAAAGTTAAGTAGACATGACAAGTCAAACTGAGTACACGGCTACTAAAGGTAGATATAACCGGCTAAGCACCTTAACTGAGTGACACAAATAGCTTATCTAAACAAGTCACAACTCTAGCATCAACTGAGTGTCAAAATAGGACAAGTCAAACTATCTGGACGAATGATTGGATAAGGTCTAACAATCCTACTTAGCTGATATTCAAGATAATAACTTAGAATAGATCTAAACTAAGGAATAAAATTAGCAGTGCATATTTTTGTCCTTTTTTTCCTAATTTGCATGATAATGTTTTAAACAGATGTTTTTTGCCAGCCATCAAATGTAATCAGCAGTGCATATTAGATTAAGGTTTAAATTGGAGCCATATGCTGATTTTGAAAAACTTATGTGTCTCACGTAGTTAAGGCCTGAAAGTGGGTTCCTGAATGATTCATTAGGCCTATTATCTACCACGGAAGTTAGAAATGGTAATATTTTAAAATGTTATACTTCTTATGATTTTCCACTATATATATTATCTTGCAATGCAAACCGACTCAATAAGACAAATCGGAAGCATCTTCAAGGTGACTCCAGAGATCATCCAGAATGCTTGAAAGTGAAGGGAAAATAACACCTCTGATTTGACGATAAAATACATGAGGCTCTATGTCTAGTTGGTGACTAGGATTTGACCGACAAGTACATACCCACAACCATGTCTTGGAAATACGAAATATTTTAATAAACATGCTGAAAAAGACGAATGGTAACGAAAAAAGTGAATGACGACAACAATTTAGGAATGAAGAGAGTACTCGTGGTGAGGATACCAGTGGTGGTGTTGTATAATCCGTCGGTGGCATTGAGGTGGGTGGCAGCGATGGTGTCCAGTTAAGTGATAAAGTTTGTCAAGAGAGATGTGCTAGGTCCTTACCATTATAAGGGCAACCAGGCTATACAAAAATGTCCACTTAAATGATAAAATTTATCCACCACTTTGCATGATCATCACAAATGACATAATTTTATTGACATGTATGATACGTGTAGTACATATTTAGTAGGCATGCAATTTATTTATATAGATATATAGCTACTAGGACGGAAACAAGCATGCATTAGGTGTAGCATCGTTGATCTAGTAAGGCCACTGTCCAATGACGTTTCCTCGTGGGCTGTAGCTGCAAATGAGGAAGGTTCCACCATTGTTGCAACTGACACGAGCGCATCCGATGGCGGTGGTATCGCGCCACACCACCTGCGTGTAGTGCCCACACATCTTCCCCTGCACGCACGAGTTGCTGCTGTAGTCGTAGAACTGCTTCTCCGCCACCCACATGTCGACGGCGACTGACGCTGTCAAGACGGCACCGGGAGGGCCTGCGGCGAGGTTCTCCCCATAGGGGCCTCCAGCAGGGGAGTGAATGAGCGCGCAGTCGCCTCTGCGCTGCTCTGCATAGCTCTGCGCCCAGGCGGCCACGGTGTCATCCCACACAACTTGTTCGCCGACGCCCACCTCGGCTCGTGCCGCATTGTGCAGGTCCACGTACTCCTGTGGCGAGTCCTGCGCCGCGCTCGGCGCGACGAGGACGGTGGCCACAAGGGCAAGGAAGGCTATGAACGCAATCTTGGACGCCATTGCTGATTAACTTATGAAGCTTAGCTTAGTTTGGCTTGTGCGATCTAAGCCTGCAGCTTGTGATGAGCGTGTTGCCGTTGTTGTTGTGTGATGGGTGAGTTCATGGTGTGTGGCCGGGTATTTATACTGCCAGCAAGGGAAGCGCGTGAGCTCATCTCCTGATGCATTCCAATACAGTTGTTGAAATAAAACTACCTTGGCCAATATCGAAATGGTGACCAAATGCATCTGGTCAGTCAATGCTGGCGCTTAAGAGCTAGAATATTGTCCAAGAGGGATGGCGCTTCGTGCATCGACGCAATCGAGCTAGCTACTAGACGATGAATGAATCGGTAAATGAAATGGTGTGAATTCGAGTTGAGATTCCACTTGGTCAGTCCAAGGTCGTGTCTAGATGCTAAAAGATTGCCCAAGAGGGAAAGAATTCCATGAATGGACGCAATCGCTGATAGGAACGGCTAGAAGGATTGATTTCGATAAGCATGAACTATCCAATTACAAAACTAGCACGGTAATATGGGCAGGGTCTTCTGGACTCGTGGAAGCTTGACTTGCTTTGTCTGGCCTCCGCGTCTACCTGTTCCATGGTGCATGGCATGGAGGCTTGGGTTCCAGAAGATAACTTTTTTAATTGGCTTTAGGTGGGAATTTTCATGGCAGTTCCACTTGATGCACATTTAGTTTTACTAGTTCAACCACCTTGTGCGTGGGTATGTGTTGGACGCCATCGCTGATAGGAACAGCGGGGTTCATTTCTATAAACGATTTCCTTAGAAGACTAGCACGTGTAATATGGTCATGTGGAAGGTGGCAGTTGGAAAGGACGTCTCAACTTGTGTATATAGTGCATAGTATGGACGCTACTGTTCGAGGAGATTATTTATTTAGAATTGGGTTTAAGCGGGAATTTTCAACGCAGTTGGAAAGCTAGTGCAACTGGTTATTAATATATAGACTGACAAACCAAGAGCTGTACCATTTATTCAGAGTCGAACTCCTTCCTCGTGGAGGCCAAGCATTCCCTAAGATGGATTTCGCCAGAATTCCTGCATTTATTGGTAGCACGTGAAGAATACGAGGTTCCCGTCAACACCCAGCTAAGTAATCCATTTAACCGTGGATACTAGCACACGAAAATTGAGACTAGTTCGCTAAAACGACTCTATTTTTCTCGTTCGTTGTCCGATTTCAATAAAAAAAACTTTGGTGGAGAGCTGAAGCATAGGCCAACACAACCAAAACAAAATATCAAGGAATATACCATTATAGAATTTTGTTAAAAATATAAACACTTAACAACGAATGTGGTATTCCTTCGGATATCGTCAGTATTCGACTGGCAACAGCGTCAAAACTTCTTACCAGTGGACGCCAAGAACACCATAAGATGGATTATGCCACAACTCCTTTATTTATTTGGTAGCACATAAAGAATAGGAGGCGCCTGTCAACACTCAGCTAAGAAATCCATTTAATCGTGGATGTTAGCTAACGAAGATTGAGACTAGTCCGCTAAAATGACCGTATTTTCATTGTTCGTTGTTTCATTTTAATGAATGTTTTTTTGGTGGAGAGCTGAATCATAGGACACCACCCCGAAAAAACATTTCAAGGAATAGACTTTCATAGAATTTTCGAAAAAATATAAGCGCTTAGCAACGAATGTGGTTTTTCCTCCGCATATCGTCAATATTCAATCGAGAAGCTATCTTCAGAGTGGAACTCCTTCCTCGTGGAGGCCAAGGACACCATAAGATGGATTGCGCCAGAACTCCTGCATTTATGGGTAGCACATGAAGAATACGAGGCTCCCGTCAACACCCAGCTAAGTAATCCATATTTAACCGTGGATACTAGCACGCAAAAATTGAGACTAGTTCGTTAAAAGACTCTATTTTCCTCGTTCGTTGTCCGATTTCAATAAAAAACTTTGGTGGAGAGCTGAAGCATAGGACAACACCATCAAAACAAAATATCAAGGAATAGACTAATATAGATTTTTGTTAAAAACATTAACACTTAACAACAAATGTGGTGTTCCTTCGGATATCGTCAATATTTGTCTGGCTACAGCATCGAACTTCTTCCAAGTGGACGCCAAACACACGATAAGATGGATTGTGCCATAACTCCTTTATTTATTGGTAGCACATAAACAATAGGAGGCGCCCGTCAACACTCAGCTAAGCAATCCATTTAAGTGTGGATGCTAGCTAACTTAGATCGAGACTAGTCTGCTAAAATGACCGTATTTTCATTGTTCGTTGTTCGATTTTAATGAATGTTTTTTGGTGGAGAGCTGAATCATAGGACACCACCCCGAAAAAACATTCAAGGAATAGACTTTCATAGAATTTTCTAAAAATTATAAACACTTAGCAACGAATGTGGTTTTTCCTCCGCATATCGTCAATATTCGATCGAGAAGTTATCTTCAGAGTGGAACTCCTTCCTCGTGGAGGCCAAGCACACCATAAGATGGATTGCGTCAGAACTCCTGTATTTATCGGTAGCACGTGAGGAATACGAGGTTCCCGTCAATGCCCAGCTAAGTAAACCATTTAACCGTGGATACTAGCACGCGAAAATTGAGACTAGTTGCTAAAACGACTCTATTTTCCTCGTTCGTCGTCCGATTTCAATAAAAAAAAACTTTGGTGGAGAGCTTAAGCATAGGCCAACTGCATCAAAACAAAATATCAAGGAATAGACTATTACAGAATTTGGTTAAAAATATAAACACTTAACAACAAATGTGGTATTCTTTTGGATATCGTCAATATTCGACTGGCAATAGTGTCGAACTTCTTCCCTGTGGACGCCAAGCACATCATAAGATGGGTTGTACCACAACTCCTTTATTTATTGGTAGCACATAAAGAATAGGAGGCGCCCGTGAACACTCAGCTTAGCAATCCATTTAAGTGTGGATGCTAGCTAACAAAGATTGAGACTAGTCCGCTAAAATGACCGTATTTTCCTTGTTCGTTGTTCGATTTTAATGAATGTTTCTTTGGTGGAGAGCTGAATCATAGGACACCACCCCCGCAAAAACATTTCAAGGAATAGACTGTCATAGAATTTTCCAAAAAATATAAACACTTAGCAATGAATGTGGTTTTTCCTCCGCATATCGTCAATATTCGACCGAGAAGCTTTCTTCAGAGTCAAACTCCTACCTCGAGGAGCACCATAAGATGAGTTGCGCTATAACTCCTACATTTATTGGTAGCACGTGAAGAATATGAGGTTCCCATCAACACCCAGCTAAGTAATTCATTTAACCGTGGATACTAGCACGCGAAAATTGAGACTAGTTCGCTAAAATGACTCTATTTTCCTCGTTCGTTGTCCGATTTCAATAAAAAAAAACTGGCGGGGGAAGGCGGGGAGGGCGGCGCGCGAGGGGCTGTGGCGCGGGAGAGCGGCGACGGGGCGGCGAGCTGGTGCGGTGGCACTGGATCTCGAGACTTGGCTGAAAATGGCCAAGTCCCGAGATCCAGATCGGGATATAGGTCGAGCCTTTGCCGTGTGCCACGTGGCAGGCACAGGGCAAAGGAAGCGTTTGCCGTGTACCACCTGGCGGCACACAGCAAAGATGTTATATGTCGTGTGCCCACCTGGAGGCACACCACAAATAAGCTTTTTGCCGTGTGCCCTCCGCTACGGCACATGGCAAACATTTTTTAAAAAATTTAGAAATTCCTAGGAGATTCAAAAAAAATAACCAAATTTGGACATCATTCAAATCATATGTTCTGTAGCCTATATAAAATTGGTTGAAGTCAAAAGTAATTTCAATTGTCATTTTGATTCAATATCCAAAGGATTTCAATTCAACACTTCGATTCTTTTACGGAGATTATCTTATTTGTGAACAACATATATGAGAATTTTGCGAAACATTTTATCCTTTTTACCACAGCCTCTATGAATGATACAACAATATCTGGGCAATTGTCATAATTTTCAGACTTATTTTCAATTTTATAAAATTTAATTTCAATACTTGTTATTTTATGCATACGGACTCACATAGGATTCATTAGCATGAATATCATATTTGCCTTCACTATATTGCATTTTTTGAACCACTTGCAGTTCAAATTTAAATTTCCGCAAAATAATACAAACAATGAAATTAATTAGATAAATATAGCAAACACAAGTCAAAATTCACTAAATATGATAATCTAATACTATATAGGGTCTGTTACTTTACAAAAGATAATTGGTGGTCAAAATGATGAAGAAAAAAAGTTTGTCGTGTGCCCCTCGAAGCACACGGCAAAGATCGTCACGTGTTTGTCACGTGATCTCTTTGCTGTGTGTTTCTGTAGGGCACACGGCAAAACCCCTCGTTTGTCGTGTGCCAGGTGGCACGGCACACGAGTAAGAAGTCACGTGCCATGCGTGGGCCAGGCTGCCGCCAGTGCTAGCGGCACCGCCTTTTTGCCGTGTGCCCGACGTCATGGCACACGGAAAAGAGGCGGTGCCGCTAGGGTCAGGCGGCAGCCCGGGCGCACGTGTGGCATGTGGCGCGTTTACCGTGTGCCTGGTGACAGGCACATGCCAAACATAACCTTTGTTGTTTGTCTTTTATACGGTACACGACAAAACACATGTTTGCCGTGTGCTAGCTCATCGCTGTGTGCTTTTCTGGCGGCGCACGGCAAAAATTATGTTTGCCGTGTGCCCGCTAGATGGCACACGGCAAAGATGCTGGCACACGGCAAAGGAGGCGTTTTCGTAGTGATAGAATGCTATGAAGGATTGATGCAAGACGGACAAATAATGCCATCGGAATTCCATAAGCGATTATGGAAGGAAATAATTGGTTTATGTGAAGCTCAACGTCCCGGCCACAATATTTTAATATTACTTGTGGTTTATGGCAGCCGTCTATTGCTAGTTAGCAAAATAGATAAAGAAAAAGGAAATCTAGTCATAGTCGGTTTAGCCTAAGTTTTTTCCTTGTACATCGAGACCACTCCACCGTCGTGGCCATTATAAGATCATCTCTCGATTAATACAAATTTGGTGCATGACGGATTTACGTTTTTTTTTCACAAACGGATCGGGGCTCCGGTTCTAGGTGAAGAGAACATGCGGATTCATCCGATAAATGCGCTATACAGTATGTTCTAGCAGTTTGACTTGTCCTGTTAGAGCTGGCGTAATTGCTAGTTATTCGGTAGTTTAGATCTTTTCTAGGTTACTATTCCGAGTATCGTTCAAGTAGGTTTCAGACAACCCTACTTAATCGATACTCGAGACACTAACTTAGGATCGATCTAAACTACGGGATAACTAGGAAGTTACGCCAACTCAAACAGGACAAATCAAACTAGAAGAATATAACACACTTACCCGACGAATCCACATATCCTCCACTCGAGAACCGGAGCCCGGAGAAGATGGCGGGTGACGTAAATTCGTTGATGAAAAAGGGTGGTGTTGGGAAATTCGGTGTTCCTAGGCTGACACCGAATCCTGAGAAATGATACCAAACCGATGTGATATCACTTCTCCTGTGGGCCCAAACCCAATCAACTATTTATATCGAGGAGACCTTACTCCACTCTTCTAATTTCGGAGACTCGAACTCTATACAAAAAAGCTCAACCTTTATTCACAACATAAACTTGATGTGGTACAATCTTCTTGTGGGTGGCTACCTATGACTCACACATGAACACTAGGACACCATGGCAACCTTGTCATGCTACATAGACTCAAATGGCACTCCAACTCATGGCACCTTAGGGAGGGGACACCCCCTATTTATACTTGTACATGGTCTCTACTGAAGTTGCCACATGGCAACATTTCACACTCTTCTAACCAAAATATCTAACTCTAGAATATTCTCATCCTTATCCTAATATCTAGATATTTCTTGCCATACATAAATATCTAGTTTCTAGACTCTTCTTTACTTTGTCATGAAGAAGTAGTTCTAGACTCATCCATGACAAATATCTTCTCCCTTTCCTAAATATTCTAGAATATTCCAAGTATGCATTGTGATAACTTAACACTCCCTCTCAATGCATACTTGCTTGGATCTTCTCGTGCTCTACCGTTGCGAACCTTCTTCTTCATTATCTTGATCTCTTCATTCTTCTCACAATTTGGCAACCCTTCTTTCTTCTTCGATCTTCTCCATACTTGCCCTTTGGCCACTTCTTTATATGAAGGCAAAGTAACTTGAGGAGTTGCAATAGTGACATACCTTTCAGTTGGTTTCTTTCTCATTCTACAATCCTTGGCACTTCCTTCTTGAGCCCTCTTCACCGTAGAACGCACTTGTGTATCTTCATGAGCAACCAGTGCTCCATCAATAACCTCATCATTCTCTCGTGTCTCTTCATCTTCCTCAGCGGAGAAGCCTTCCTCCATGTCCCACTCTTCTTCTTCTTCATCATCTTCATCTTGGTCGGACGATGGAGTGCCACTTGTAGTCAAGTCTTCCACAAAGTAAACCTCATCATCGTCAATGGTGAGGCCTGCCTCTTCATCCCATTCTTCTTCACCGGGACACTCACTTAATGCCACGTCCTTTGTAGCGGCCACATTTCCTTCCGAGACATTCCGACAGTTCCTAGCAAGATGTCCTTTCTTGCCACATTTGAAGCACTCACCTCTCTTCCTTCTTTTCTCCATCAAATCTTCTTGATCTTCCTCTCCACTCTCCGGTTGATCTCCCTCCGAATGTCTGCTCTCCATTGGGCAACGTCTACCACCTCTTGTCCACTCCTTTGCCTCTCCTCGGCCTCTTGAGGGGCCCTTTTTCTTGATGAAGAGCGCCTCTTCTTCATCACTCTCCTTCAAGGTGATGTTGCCCATTTGCTTGGCTAATGCCTCTTGATTAGCCAATAAATTCTCCAACTCCACTAGGGTTGGTTGTCTTGGCCAGCCCCTCACCGCAGCAATAAACCCATTGTACTCGGGTCTAAGGCCATGGATGATGATCCTCTTCATCCGAGCCTCACCGACCTTCTCCTCCGGGTCAAGTTGAGATATCTCACGGCAAATATTCTTCACTTTTTAAAGTATTGACTAATACTCGTAGTGCCTTGTGAGATACATGCGAGCTCATTCTCAAGGAGCTGGAGTCGTGCCTCATTCTTCTTGCAAAATAGCTTTGCCGGTGTCTCCCACGCCTCCTTCGGTGTTTCTACATCTCGGATGTGCTCCACTAGGTCCTCCTCGATCATTGTCTTCAAGACAAACATCGCCTTGCCCGCCTTGATTCGCCACTTCCTCAAAGAACTTTCTCTTGCTTGGAGGATCCGTCGCGGTGCCCGCAACGACATCCCATAGATCCTGCCCATGCAGGTATGACTCTATGCAGGTCCGCCAATAGCCCTAGTTGTGGCTATTGAGATTCTTCATGCAACTGCCCGCGCTCAAGAAATCTGCCATCTCTACCGACGCCCGACGTCAACTACACTTGGTCCTAGACCGGTGTTCTTCACGATACCAGGATCGTGATCTCCGGCGATCTCTCCTATAGCGTCGCTCGATGCCACACCGAGCAACGTAGGCACCTTCTGCATCGCCCAACGTTAGACACCTCCCTCTCGTTGGCAGTCCCGGATCGCCCTCGCTCCGATACCAATTGTTGAGAAATTTAGTGTTCCTTGGCTGATACCGAATCCCGAGAAATGATACCAAACCGATGTGATATCACTTCTCCTGTAGGCCCAAACCCAATCAACTATTTATATCGAGGAGACCTTACTCCACTTTTCTAATTTGGGAGACTCGAACTCTATACAAAAGAGCTCAACCTTTATTCACAACATAAACTTGATGTGGTACACTCTTCTTGTGGGTGGCTACCTATGACTCACACATAAACACTAGGACACCATGGCAACCTTGTCATGCTACATAGACTCAAATGGCACTCCAACTCATTGCACCTTAGGGAGGGGACACCCCCCCCTATTTATACTTGTCCATGGTCTCTAGGAAGTTGTCACATGGTAACATTCCACACTCTTCTAATCAAAATATCTAACTCTAGAATATTCTCATCCTTATCCTAATATCTAGATATTTCTTGTCATACGTAAATATCTAGTTTATAGACTCTTCTTTATTTTGCCATGAAGAAGTAGTTCTAGACTCATCCATGACAAATATCTTCTCCCTTGTACTTTTCCAAATATTCTAGAATATTCCAAGTATGAATTGTGATAACTTAACAGGTGGCGATGCACCGAGAGTTGATTGATTGTGTATATCTTTTTACAACGTGCACTGAGTCTTTATTAATACCCGTGAGACTAGACTCCATAATGACCACAAATTGGTCATGTCAACCTAGCCCTATTTGTACTCCATATTACACTTTCTCAACAAATTAAAGACTTTCTAAGATAATTACGAGTCCCTTCTTCACACGCACGATTGCGCAACTCATGTTTCCTTCTTTCTTGTGCCACGTCAGTCATGTGCGAGGCTCTTTCGTCCAAAAGTTGGGCAACTCTCCGCCTTCCTTGTTTCTCACCCATGGCTGGCTCCGAGTCATCGACAGGTGGGTCCATCGAGTCCAAATTTCATTGTCAACAGTTCCATGAAATTGTGGGCCCGAATGACTGTTCAATTTTTTAGGGAAATTATGGTGGGGAAACCCGCCACCTGAATTCACTTGTTTCAATCAAATGAAAATATGGCATTTGCATTGTCGCAAGACAACAGAGAATCAAATAAGAAAAGAGGTACACAACCAAGTGGATATATAAAGGCTCAACACAAGTTGATGGTGCAACCGATTGTTGGGGAGCACCATAACCGAGCAACATGCTTGCCAAAGCTGTCAAGGCCGATGTGCGGCCGTACCACTCATCTTACCTACGCTATCCGAATGGGTGGCGCCACCTTTCGTGACATCCAGGAACCACCCACCACCATCTAGTGCCTTTAGAGGGGACGAAGCCTTTTAAGGAGGGAGGCTGACACATGTGGCCTTCACCATCTTACATCCATAACACCCCTTGGTAGGCCATTCTGCTACCTCCCTGCCAGGTTGGAAGGCCGTCTAGTGGAACTAGTAATGAGCTCACCAGACACGTCGGTCACCCTTTCTGTTGAAGCGCAAAATCCCAGCAAAGAAACCAGCTGATTTCTATGCATTTGAAGGTAGACCTAGAAAGCAACGTCTTAGGAGGAACTGACGACTAATCGCCATATTGTTGCCAAGGTTTTCACTTGGTTCCATTTGTGCTAGATGCTCTATGATGACTCTTCCAAGAAGTACTACACTTGTGGGTGCCACCGTCATCGGTACTGGCAATAAGCCAGATGGAGCATTAGCCTACGGCCTCCCCTTATTGCACCATCCATAGCAATGGAACAAAAACCGCGACTTTGTGCTAGCAGCTGAATATCTGCCCTTGGTCAGTGAAGAGTGCCACCACTGCCGGCTGTAGGTCAAGCAAACGTGCACATGTCGAAGCGGGGTCCGCCATGCAAGCAAACAGAGCTTGTCACCTTCAATGGAATCAGGGGTGCTGATGTGTGGATTCGTGAAAGGCAAATGAAAAGGCACTGCTACCGCCTACCTCGCGATCGTCTATGCTGGTGAACGTTTCCCGTTCTGTCTCTTCTCAAGGTGAATCGTACAGAAAGGGGTAAGGCAACTTCAACTGATTGATCAATATATCATTTCTATAAATTCAGGTAAAGCAAGTCAGGGTGGGTGGAGGAATGACTTGATATGCATCTTACCTCTTGAGATTTTCCATTGTATATGTTGTACTCATACGTACTCTTGCAAAATAAAGCTTTTTTCTCTTATTTCGTAAACACATATATATCCTGATTGTTGACAGTACTATTCTTACAAGGCAATGTGGTTGCCATATGTTGCTCATTCCCTTGTTGTAATCCTTGGTAAGGATTACGAATTCAAAAGAAATGCCTAAAAGCAAATGAGGCCTCACACTTTTTATACGCCGTGCATGCCCATTTGTACTGTTTGTGTAGGAAATAAATTGTATTTTTCAGTTCACGCAGCACAAAGGAACCATTACCATTACTTGAGGTTTTATATTGTCAAAGTTCTACACAAAACACAAGCAGAACAAAATATATAGTACCAGATAAGTGATAAGGAATATCCTGATAAACACATATATCCTGATAGTTGACTGGAAAGTAGTAGAAGAGAGGTTTCAGAGGAAACTTAGTCGTTGGAAAGGAAAGATGCTTTCAGTGGGAGGCCGTTTGGTGTTAATTAACTCTGTTCTTAGTAACTTATCTATGTTTATGATGTCTTTCTTTGAGGTGCCAAGAGAGGTTCTAAAGAGACAAGATTATTTTAGATCTAGATTTTTTGGCAAAGTGACGGACATAAACGTAAATATAGACTTACTAAATGGAGTGTTTTATGTACACCGAAAGACCAAGGAGGTCTGGGAATCCTTAATGTGGATCTTCAGAATAGATACCTTCTTAGCAAATGGTTGTTTAAATTAATTAATGAAGACGGGGTGTGGCAGCAACTTCTCAGAAATAAATATTTGAATAATAAAACTATAACCCAAGTTGATCATTTACCAGATGATTCCCACTTCTGGGCTGGCCTTATGAAGGTTAAACATGAGTTTCTGGGAATGGGTAAATTCAATTTAGGTGATGGTACTCAAATTCGATTCTGGGAAGATGTTTGGCTCGGATATGTTGCTTTTAAACATCTCTATCCCGCTTTATATAATATTGTGAGAAAGAAAAGTGATACTGTTAATGAGGTGTTGTGTAATGAACCTTTGAATGTTTCTTTCTGGAGAGCTCTTGTTGGTGATAATCTTTTATCTTGGCACCACCTTGTGGCTACAGTAATGCACATAGAGTTATCTAAGAGGAGAGATAGATTTCGATGGTCGGTCACACAAAATGGTATTTTTACTGTCCACTCTATGTATAGAGCTTTGGCAGATACCAACGTTGTACTACATAAACATGTTCTTTGGAAGCTTAAATTGCCTTTAAAAATTAAGATTTTCTGGTGGTACCTTGACCAAAGATAATTTGGCTAAACATGGATGGAAAGGTAGCTTGAAATGTAGTTATTGCAGTGATGAAACTATTCAACACCTTTTTTATTATTATTATAATGCCAAGTTTATTTGGAGAGTTATACCGTTAAATATATCTCATATGTTTAATGGGTGGCTTAATGGGATAGAAAAGAAAACTATGTATCAATCTTTATCAGGGGCTGCTGCGTTCTGTTGAGCAATTTGGCTGAGTAGAAATGATATAGTGTTTAACAATATGTGAGTTTTTTCTCCTTTACAGGTGCTCTTCAGCGGGACATATTGGATCCACTTTTGGGTGGTGTTACAAAGGGAGGAGGACAGAGCACATATCAACTCGGCCTGTTGTGCACTAGAATAATTGATGATGGAAATTTTTACTCCCAATGGATGGTGTTTCACTAATAGAATTTGTGGCCGTTAGTGCCTTTTCCGGGGATGTGCTGCCCCGAATGTTGACGGTTCTTAGTTTTTATTTTGTTCGGTCTGTAATAATCAACTTGTTGATATTAGACTTATTGTGTAGAACTTTGGACGGCTATATGTATCAATTGATAGAGAGGCTGGAATATTAATACATATTCCTTTTTCTCAAAAAATCCTGATAGTTGACTCGTACGATTCAACGCCGCGCAACCTCACGGTGAGAACCGCTGCCTCCCCGCACCACGTAGGGCTGCTCGCCACTGTAATTAGGCCACCGGAGCACCGCAACAGCCGAGCTCCAGCGAGCTCCCATGGAGCGCCGCCACGCTAACGTCGCCGGCATCCTCCCGTCCGGGCCGGAGCCGACCCCGGCCGTCGGATCGGGCATCAACGGATGCGATTAGAAGCCCCCGAAGGGGTACGAGCCCGGTCTATCATGGATCGTGGACCATCGCCACCTCGGCCGGTCCACTAGGCCATGGACCCGGTCCACACCTTTTTAGATTTATTTTAATTCGTTAATTCCGAGTAAATGGTAGATTTATAGTTTAGCCCTTGTAGATTTACTTATTCCTGTATAGGTTCTGTACTTTTTACAAATAGGACCCTAGACTTTTGCTTAATTACGTTTTTGTCCAGTGCATTTATGTTTTCGTCCCTAAAATTTTTGGTAATTAGAGATAGGTCCCTAGTGGTTGCTGTTTTGCAGTTTAGTCCCTAGATGTTTAAACCCTTGTAACTTTTAGCTCATAGCTCCGTTTTAAGTGATTCTTGCGCTCACTCGATCGTAGCTACGAGTACTATCTTTTAGTACTGTTTTTATAGTCAGTAAGCACTGTTTTATGTATTGTTCTTAGTTTACTTGTATGCTTACTTGCATGTATCGGTGTGACGTTAAGTAGAAGAATCGTGCAATTTGAGGATCAACATGAGCAAGAGTTGAAGACTTGAGCAGCAGCAAGGGGAATCAGGCAAGTGTCCTTGATGCACATTGGACCCATTCTCTTCTATCTGTATTTATTTACATGCATTGCGGTTAATTTGAACATGTTCCATATCTTTATTCTTGTCGCCTTGGTTTGGGTACTTGTGTTATGGGTACGTCATTGCCTAGCATGCTGTAATTGGGGGTTACAACTGAACTAACATGCTAAACTTGATTAACTGTCCACTTGAACATGATGATCATGAACCGGTAATTCTTCTTAGCAATATGGAATTTAGGTGATCACAGCAGGAGGATGTTGATGATGGTGCAGGTATGCACGAGTACTGGTTGTAGTTCTGTTGGATGCGGTGGTACCTGCTTGTGATCATAAGGACCGGTTATTGGAGTGGCAACCTAGGATTTCCGTAGAAATCACAGGGCTGATATGGATTGGCTGGGTCAAGTATCAAAAATCACTTCCCAGTTCTGCCTGCAACAAGGAAGGATGAAGGAAAGGTATATTTCTGGATTCGGGCGAGGAAGAGTGTACTTCAAGCCACGGCACCGGAGGAGGCTTCGTTGAGAAGGGTTTTACTTCTGCAGCGGTGAAACCTTAGCATGGACGTTTTGCAGGAGAGGAAGCTGTTTGAAAGACCTTGTGGTGATCTCTTGGCTTCACACCTCGGAAGTGTGTTGGCCTAATGGAGACTTTACTCACCGACAGGTGATGGAATCACCAACTTGTGGATAAAGTTGTGCAGCCTTTGCATAGTGTAAAACTGTTATAACAACTGTGCTCATAGTCACGAGCGGCCTAGATCCTCACTCGAACTAGGAGGCATGGATGGGTGGTGTAACCCATAGGATGCTACAGGTGGGGTAACCTGTAGCGCAGTTTGTTGCAGGTGGGGTAACTTGTAGTGTTTGATAGGCGGAGTAACCTATTAGTTCATTCACTTAGTCAATAGGTGCTTAAATTAATGAATTAGTTGCAGGTCCTCTATGCTTTAACCAAATGTTAGCCTTCCTTTCATTAAGCTTGCATGTCATTTATTTCCTCCACTTGCTGAGTACGACATGTACTCATCCTTGCTATCTCCCTTTGTATAATGAACTGCTGCTCGGAAGATGGAGAAGGTCTAGACTACACCACCGATGAGAAGGTCTAGGCGTGCGTGCCCTCGATCGATTGCATGTGGTGTTATGGAGTCGTCCGCTAGCGTTTCTCTACCTTATATTCTTTTAAGACATTATACTATTGTAAGTAATCAGTTTAATAAATACATTGTTCTTTTATCACATTATTTGTCCTGTGTGCGTGAAAACTTGTTCTTGGGTGGCACGCATACAGATGAATCCGGTTTTGGTTGTTAAAATCAGGTGTGACAAAGCCTTTACAGGGGACGAAGCCTCTAAAGAGGGAAGGCTTTAGAGGGAACGAAACCTCTAAGGTGGGAAGCCTTTTAAGTCCACTGGAAAATGGCGATCTCCTTCCGAACCGGTGACGCCACCTTTCACAACATCTAGGCACTACCTACCACCATCCAAAGCCATTAGAGGGGACGAAGCCTCTAAGGAGGGAAGCTAGCACACATGGCCTTCACCACCTTATATAAAGTTAGATGACACCAACAAAAGGAAACCGACGATTACGAAGAGGTGCCAATGATGGCACATGCTAAACATAATCAAATCCTTTTCTCGAGTCACTCATGGCATTGCACATCCGACTACCTCCCCGACAGGTTGGAAGGCCATCCAACGAAAGAAGTACTAATGGCGGGGAACAACGCAACCAGTGATCACCAGAGATGTCAATCACCCTTTGTGATGAAGCGCAGGATCCCAACAAACAACCCAGCTAAGTTCCATACATTTGTAGGTATACCTGGAAAACAACGTCTTAGGCGGGAATGGTGACAAATTGCCACTGTTTCCTATTATTTCACTTCGCGACAATTGTGTTGGATGCTCTGTGATGATGCGTCCAAGAAGAGGTAGTATAGTTGTGGGTGTCACCGTTGCCGGAACTAGCCATAAACCAGATAGAGCATTAGCCTACAGGCTCCATTATTGCAACATCCACAATAATGGAACAAAACCCATGACTTTGTGCTGGCAGCTGAACATCTGCCCTTGGTCAATGAAGAGTGCTGCCACCGCCTAATGGGCGCATGTCGAAGTGGGTCGGCTATGCACAAGCAACCGAGCCCCAGCCCCTGGTAATGATTAACACCGCCACCATTGGCTGAGTGCTAAGCTGCCATGTGCTCTGGACATATGTCGACTATGAGCCCACTCGATCTAAGCCATCCCACATGGAAGGATCGCTCAGCAAGATCTTCTCGCAAAGACCACAAAAGCGCCATCCTACCGACATGGGGACACAACAGGATGTGACCGGATGTGTGGCATTGAGTACTGAGGAGGGGGCAACGCATGTGACCAATGTGGAATAGGAGGAGGAGCGCCTGCCACCATGATCAAGGGGACTCATGCCACCGCCAGGACACTTGGTCCACCTCCACGAAGATCTGGGCACCCTGTTTGTAGGATTCGGTGGGAGCAAGGTCAATCAATGGAGGGGCCGGAGCTTCTCCCATTCAATGGAATGTGCCGGGGGGGGTGGGGGTGGTGGCACCTTCGTACCGGTCGCCTATGTTGGTGAAGGCCTACTATGGAGACAACAGGGGAGGAGCTGAGGTGATAGAGGTTCTGGAATTGGGAGCTGGGTAGGGTTCTACCTGTCACCTTAGAGTGAGGCACAGGCTTCGTCCCTCTGTTTGGGAAATAAATTATATACATTATGTGTGCGTTAAACCGTCATCACAGCGATCAAACTATCCCTTTTAGGTAAATTTTCACTCCCACAATTTTCTTTTTTTCAAAAGTTTTATTCCAAAGTTTAGAGCAAACTTTGTTACAAATATTTGACACAAACAATGCAATGAACGTTTTTACAACAAACTTTATAGTAAACTTTTGAATGAAACTTTCAGATCAAACTCTAAGGTAAAACTTGTTATAAAACTAAGACATATATAACACTCGTCATGTTCTCCGTACGTACTTTGTGGAACTAGCTACGTAGTTCTCCTGATCTAGTAGGGCGACTGATTAGCAAAGTTGTCGGATTGGTAGTAGCTGCAGACGATGAAGGTGCCACCATTTTGGCAGCTAGCCCTGCCGCAACCGATGACCGTGGTGTTGCGAGAGACCATCTGCGTGTAGTGGTGGCACATGTGGCCCTTGGCACAGGAGTTGGTGTTGTGGTCGTAGAACTGCTTCTCCGCAAGCCACATGGCCACGACGCTTGAAGCCGACATGTCAGCGCCAGCGGGTCCTGAGGCCATGTTCTGCCCGTTGGCGCAGGTACCCGAGTGCTGCTTCGCATACTTCTGCGCCCAGGCGGCCACGAGTGGTTCCCATATCACAGGGTCTACGCCCACCTCGGCACGCGCCGCATTGTGCATGTCCAGAAAAGCTTGCGTTGAGTTCTGCGCCGCGCAAGGTGCCACAGTCATGGCTGCCACAACGAACGCGAGAACTACCAAGGCAACCTTGGATGAGTAGGTCTCCATGGCAGATTCTAGTAACAACCTTACGAAGAAGCTTGGGTGAATTGTGGATTCGTGTTTGTATGGGAGCGTGATCAGCTGGTTTATCGCTGTTGTGATTGATGCATGAGTTGTGGCGATGGTGAGGAGTATATATAGTTTCATACCACTGGCAGTGAGAGCAATGGAGCAGGCTTCTAGGTGATGACTTGGTAAACGAAATGGTGTAAATTCGAGTTGATTGCAAAATGATCCTTGGTCAGTCCAAGGTTCCGTCTAAATGATAAATGATTGCCCAAGAACGAAAGAATTCTATATGCATGCATGGACGCGACCGCTCATAGGAATAGCACGCCTGATTTAGATAAGGCTGAACGATCTACTTAATTATTGGAAGACTAGCACGTGTAAAATGGGCAGGGTCTTTTGGTCTTCTCTGGAACGTTGGCTTACTTTGTCTGGCCTCTAGGTATACCTGTGACATGGTGCATACCATGGAAGCTCGTAGTGTTCCATAGGATTATTTATTTATAATTGGATTTATGAGAGGGATGTTGCCAGGCAGTTTACAAAGCTAGCGCAACTTGTTCATATATATAAGGTCAGGAGAAAACAAAAGTGTTCTACTTGTTGCAGATTTAGGTACTAGTTTAACCACAACGTGCGCGTGATGTTGCTTCTTGACGCCGTGCCATAACAGCAAGTTGTGAGTTAGTTGAATTTTTTATTTGCATGTTCTCTCTCACTATCTTTTAAGCAGGTCAGCATCATGTTGAACCCAACACGATATAAAGGAACAAAGAAAAAACGTTCAATAGTCTACGGCCTGGTTTGAGTAAGTTTAATTATTTTAGAAACTGGTTTCTTTCTAATTTCTTGCTAAAGAAATTAGTTTCTAATGAAAAACTAGATCAGACAGTTTGGATAATTGTTTCTAAAACAAGATTTGGTTTGTTAATGAACTTCGTAGAGGCAAAAAGTTTCATCAACTTGGTATAGTCAGACTCTTAGTTTCCAAGAAATAATGAAACTAGGTGATAGAAAATAAAAAATAAAATGACCGATTAATTTGGTGGCTTCTAATTTTTAAAACATGTTTTGTTTTTCTTTAAAAAGACACACTGGATTGGTCGCAACATGCCCTGAGAACTTTGCCAGTCATGATTTGTTAAGCGCCTCAATAAAAAGCCTGGAGTTTTGCTTAAAGAAAAATGTTTTCAAACATGTGTTTTTAATTACGTAGGCCATAATATATAGTTCTGTCATTCACCAAGTTATGGAAACTTTGTTATTAATTTATTTCTTCGTATTTGTTGTACATCGATGGTTTGCATAATCTTTAGATGCTAAAAAAAAGATACTTTTTCCTTTATTTTCATTTAAGGTGGTCATTTTCTAAATTAAGAGTGAATGTGCGATTACTCCATTTAACCTTCAAATAATAAAATAAAGATATCCAAATGTTATTCAACATTGGGTGATTACATGTCTCGTAATAGAAGATTAGCTAAAGCTTATGGTTTATATAACTAAAGCTCATTGTTTATAATTTCTTGTAATCCTATTATTGTTGATATGTTCACTTTGAAAAACTTGCGTATGTGCCCAACCAAATTGTGGGAGGAATGATTTTTTTGATCTATCATTTCCACAAATTTGACAGTTATAGGACCCGGAGGAGGTTGATGGATGGCTGCAGCCGGGAAGCTAAGTGTGTGTGTGCGCGCGCGTGCGTGAGAGAGAGAGAGAGAGAGAGAGAGAGAGAGAAAGGAGGGTGGTGGCAGATTGTTAAATTGGCTGCCGCTACAAAACATAGTATCGGCGGGTCGATGAATGGACCGCCTTTACAAATTGGTACTGATTTGTAGCGGTGGGGGATTTTTATCTTGCGACTAAATTAAATTGGGTTGTGCCAATATAGTGCTCTCTTCTTGTGAAAATCCGAATGAAGGTTCATAATTCTGACACACAATTCATGCCCATTTGTACTGTTTGTGCACGAAATCGGTGATATATTATTTAATTCACAAAGAAGAAAGGAATGATTACCATTACCTGACGGATGATGGAGCATCTTTACAATACATGCATATTACTACCAGTAATTAATGGCAGTCCTAGTATTATACAGTTAGTAGGCCATATTTGGATGGTGTCCCAACTTTGCCATGCTAAATCTTTAGCGTGCCCCGATATCTAATGGCCATTGTTTGATTCATTGCCAAACTATTAGCATGTCACGGTCACTAAAGAGATCCCTAGTTCATTTTTCATGCCAAAAGTTGACAAACTTGTTGCACCCATTTTCTTCGCCAAACTTTTGGTATGACCGAACTTACAGTGTAGTAAAATTCAGCTGCAATCTGAACAAGCCCTTTGAAGTCGAGGGTGTAGATTACTTATCATCTCATGATCCATTAGTAATTTTTTATGATATTGATTATACTAATATATAATTAGAAAATGAAAGTAGAAGAGTTACATACTCTTGCAAAATAAAGCTCTTACCACTTGAGATTTTCCATTGTGTGTATGTTGTACTCATACATACTGTAGCAAAATAATAAAACTCTTACCTCTTGAGATTTTCCATTGTACTTATTTTTCCAAGGCAACGTGTTTCCATTATGTGCTCATTTCCTTTTTGTTGTAGTTCTTGATTAGGATTACAAATTCCCAATAAATGCCTAAAAGCAAATGAGGCCTCATAGTTCTCATACGTAATTCATGCCCATTTGTATTGTTTGTGTTGGAAATTCGTGATATTCTTCGGTTTAATTACGCAGCATAAAGGAACAATTACCATTACTAGAGGTTTTATATTGTCAAGTTTTTACATGAAGCACAACGAGAACAAAATAGACGCTTGATGAGATAGCAGGTCGAGAATAATGCTTAAACCAGAACATAAATATGAATCACAAATAATGAAACTTTATTTAATGTAGTGTATCCAGACGACAGTTTATACAAACAAAACCAAGGTGTAACATGCGGCAAATTCTTCGTACACATTTAGTCGAACTAGCTAGGTAGTTCTCTTTGATCTTGTAGCTGCAGACAACAAAGGAGCCGCCGTTTTTGCAGCCAACATTGGCGCAACCGATGACCTTGGTGTTACGCGAGACCACCTGCGTGTAGTGCTCGCACATATGCCCCTTCGTGCAGGAGTTGGTGCTGTGGTCGTAATACTGCTTCTCCGCTACCCACATGCCCACAACGCTCGAAGCCGACATGTCAGCGCCAGCGGGTCCTGTGGCAATGTTCTCTGCAATGCCACAGCTGCCCCTGTGGTCGTTTGCATACTTCTGCGCCCAGGCGGCCACGGTCGGTTGCCATGTCACAGGGTCAACGCCCACCTCAGCGCGCGCCGCATTATGCAGCTCCAGGACTTCTTGCTCCCAGTTCTGCGCCGTGCAAGGTGTCACAGCGATGGCTGCCATAGCGAATGCCAGAAGTGCCCACACAATCTTGGATGAGTAAGTCTCCATTGCTGACACTAAGGAACTTATGAAGAAGCTTGGGTAAATTGTGGATTCGTGTTTGTATTGGAACCTGGTCAGCTAGTTTATTGCTGTGTTGTGATTGATGCATAAGTTGTAGCGAGGGTGGGGAGTATATATAGTTTCATACAAATGGCAGTGAGAGCAATCGAGCCGGCTAATAGGTGATGACTTGGTAAATGAAATGGTGCGAATTCGATTTGATATTGCAGTTGGTCAGTCCAAAGTTGCGTCAACATGCATGTATGGACGCGTCCGCTCGTAGGAACAGCATGCTTGATTTCGATGAGACTGAACGACGATTTAATTAATTAATTATTGGAAAACTAGCACGTGTAGTATGGGCAGGGCCTTTTGGTCTTCTCTGGATGGTTGAATTACATTGTCTGGCGGTATGCCTGTGACATGGTGCATGGCATGGAATCTAGTAGGGTTCGATGGGCTTACTTATTTTTTATTCGATTTAAGCAGGAAGTTTCCTGTCAGTTACAAACTAGCGCAACTTGTTCAGATATATAAGCTGAGGAGAAAACAAAGTGTCCTACTTGTCAGAGATTCAGGTACTAGCTAGTTTAACCACCACATGTGTAATGTTGCTTCTTGACGTTGACTCCGTATGACAACAGCAAATTATGAGTTGCTTGAAGCGTCTGCACCTGCATAAGAGTGCAATCAACATAGAGGGCTATAAAATCGCTAAGAAAGCTGCAAAGCGAGCCGTGAGTGTAGCAAAGGGTCAGGCATATGACGGCGTTTATCGGCGGCTAGGCACGAAGAAAGGGGAGAAAGGCATCTATAGAATGGCTAGAATCCGCGAGAGGAAGACAAGGGACATCAACCAAATCAAATATATCAAAGACGGGGCAGACCGACTTCTGGTGACAGACGAGGAGATCAAGGGCAGATGGCGAGAGTACTTTGACGAGTTATTTAATGGGGGCAGGAGGGTCCTACCCTTGAGTTGGACGACTCTTTGGATTTGGATGATACCAACAGATGTTTTGTGAGGAGAATTCACGAAACGGAGATCGAGGAGGCTTTGAAGATGATGAAGAGAGGGAAAGTGATGGGCCCCGATGGTATCCCCATCGAGGTGTGGAGATGCTTGAGTGCCAGGGCCATAGTATGGCTAACTAAGCTTTTTAACCTCATCTTTCGGGCAAACAAGATGCTGGGAGAATGGAGGAGAAGTATAGTAGTTCTGATCTTCAAGAACAAAGGAGATGTTCAAATTTGTACCAACTATCGGGGATTAAGTTGATGAGCCATACGATAAAGCTCTGGGAGAGGGTTATGGAGCATCGCCTAAGAAGAGTGACAAGTGTGACACAAAATCAGTTTGGGTTCACGCCCGGAAGGTCAACTATGGAGGCGATTTTTCTAATACAACAACCGATGGAGAGATATAGGGAAGAAAAGAAGGACTTGCATACGGTCTTTATTGATCTCGAGAAGGCATATGATAAAGTGCTAAGAGGAGAAGCACAAAGTCCCAACTAAGTATATTACCCTCATCAAAGATATGTACAAGGATGCGATGACGTGTGTTAGGACATGTGATGGTGATACTAGTGACTTTTCGATCAAAATAGGACTACACCAAGGGTCAGCATTGACCAATTATTTATTTCCTTTGGTAATGGATGAGGTCACCAGGGACATACAATGTGATATCACTTGATGTATGCTCTTCGCTGACGATGTGATGTTAGTGGATGAAAGTAGGGCCAGGGTTTATAGGAAGTTGGAGCTGTGGAGGCACACGTTAGAGTCGAAGGGGTTCCGACTTAGTAGGACCAAGACCGAGTACATGATGTGCGAGTTTAGCGCGACTAGGCATGAGGATGGAAACGTTTGCCTCGATGGGCAAGTGGTGGCCAAGAAGGGTACCTTTCGATACTTAGGATTGATGTTACGGAAGGACAGTGACATTGATGAAGATGTTAGACATAGAATTTCAGCCGGTTGGTTGAAATGATATCAAGCTTCCGACGTCCTCTATGACAAGAGAGTGCCACAAAAGCTAAAAGGTAAATTCTATAGAACGGCGATTCGCCCGGCGATGTTATACGGTGCAGAGTGTTGGCCTACAAAAAGGCGACACGTTCAGCAGTTGAGTGTAGCAGAGATGTGTATGTTGCGTTGGGTCTGCGGGCATACACGACGGGATCGAGTGCGGAATGAAGATATTCGGGAAAAGATCGGAGTGGCACCAACAGAGGAGAAATTGGTTCAACGTCGGTTGAGGTGGTTTGGACATGTTCAACGGAGGCCTCCGGAGGCACCGGTGCGTAGTGGGGTTCTAAAGCGAGATGCTAATATGAAGCGAGGTAGAGATCGACCTAATCTGACTTGGGACGAGTCGGTTAAGAGGAACGTGAAGGAGTGGAATATCTCTAAGGAACTAGCTATAGATAGGAGCGCTTGGAGACTTACAATAGATGTCCCTGAACCGTGACCCTTTTTTCTTTTTTTTTCTTGCTTACCCTTATCTCTACATTTTATCTTTGCATTACTTTTGGACCTTCTTTTCGTGGTTCCTGTAGGTTTCATCTCTAGCCTACCCCAACTTGCTTGGGATAAAAGGCTTTGTTGTTGTTAAATATTTGAATTGCATGTGCTCTCTCAGCCAGCCCGCCCGTGGCATCGACCTCGACCCGCCGGCCGGGAGGGGTGGGTCGTGATGGGGAGCCGGACCCGGCCGCCCTCCTCGCCGGATCCAGCGGACGGAGAGGGGCGGCCGGTGAGGGGGACGCGACCGCGGAGGAGGAGACAAGGAGGAGCCCTACGGAAGCAGCCGCCCGGCCGCCATTGACGCAGTCGGGGAGGGAGATGCGACCGGTGACGCAGTGACACGACCAGGGAAGGAGATGCGGCCGGTGACGCGACCAGGGCCGAGAGATGCAGCCGACCGGTGAGGAGCACCGGGTTGGGAGTTCGGAGAGAGAGAGAGAGAGAGAAGAGGGTGGAAGTTGCTAGGACTTACAAAATTTTTCAACCCTACCTGGTATACATATATATATATATGAAAAATATATCCTCCCCGTGTAGTTACTCCCACATTCAAAAAAACTAGTTAGTTATGTGTACATACCCATTTATCATTTTGAGTATGTACATATATCTAAAATACAATTTTTTTTAAAGTGATAACCATAAAATGTTTTGACTAGAATTAATATATTTTTGCGCCTTGTGATATATAGCATTTCCTATATAGACAAAGGAGTATGTCCATATACTTGATATATCTTCATATAAAAAGATAAGTATGTCCATATACCACTTTTAAAAATTAAATATGTGTACATACTTTTTTTAGAAACATCAAGTACGAAAAAATACCCTCTAATTTATTAGATACACATATGGGAGTAACTACACCTAGGAGTAAAAAGAACGCTTCCTATATAGGAAAAATACATCCTACTCCAGGTGTAGTTACTCTCACGTTCAAAAAAACTAGCTTGGTTATATATATATGAACGGGCTAATATGGGCTTTTGATTGGGATGAGGCGTACAACAATATTGGGCCCAATATGATGTCCTTATACCCGATGTTGCTGTAACATTTGTAATATCAGTCAATGATAATGTCACTATGCCCGATATTATCGGCCATTTTCAATATCGAGCGACGCTGATGTTATCACTACCCACTATTACAGTGGACCTACAATAGCGTCATCCGTGATGACGTCAGCAATCACCCACTGTAATAGCAGATTTTCTTATGCCCACTATTACTGGAAAATGTGAGATGATATTGCAGGCTTCTTCCGTAGTAGCATTAGTATATATCATGTTCAACCCAACATGTAGTAGCATTAGTATATATCATGTTCAACCTAACATGAGACAATAAACATAGATAAAATGTTCAATGTGCCCATGTTTGAGTTAGTTTAAGCTTTTTAGAAACTAATTTCTTGCTACATGTTTTATAGTGAAATTCGTTCCTAAACAGAAACTAGGTCGAACAGTTTGGATTCTTGTATCTAAAATCAATAAGCCAATTTTTGTTAGTTACTGAACTAGGTTGAAGCAAAGGGTTGCATCAGCTGGGAAGGAGCCAGATTTTTAGTTTATTAGCAACTATGAAGCTAGGTTTTGAAAAGTAAAGAAAAATAAAATGACCTACTTGGAGGCTTCCTCAATTTTTAAATTTTATATTTTAAGAAAACAACAGATTGGTCAAAAAATGCGCTAAAATTGTTAAGTACTTCAATCAATCGCCCTAAGTCTTGCTTAAACCAAAAAAATTTCAACTTATGTTTTTAATCATGTAAAATCTCTCTCTCTCTCTCTCTCTCTCCCTCCCCTACCGGCAGCAGATCCGGCAAGGAGGCGGCCGGATCCGACCTGGCCCTGCCATGCTGCGCCCTCCCCACTCGGTGAGGAGGCGGCCGGATCCAGCCAGGCCCTGCTTTGTCGCGCCGCCCTCTCCCCGGTGGCGGTTCCAGCGAGGAGGATGCCGAATCCGGCCTAGCATAGCAGGGATGGTTGGGCTGAGCCGTTCCTTATTTTTAATTGTTTTGGTGTCACAATAGTATCGGACATCTCCTCCGATATTGTCTATCCTCTGTTTTTAGTAGTGTTTACGTAGTATCGGGATATATGCCCGATACTACATCGATATTGAAGGATGCAAATATAGTAGCATTTCTATCGGTCATCCGGTTATGGAAACTTTATTATGACTTTCTCTATTACTATTTGTTGTACAATGACCATTTGATTAAGGGAAAATTACTTTTATGCCATTGGTATAATCATCATTCCCTTATTCGCCACCTAAAAAATATGTACCTCTTCAATGCTATTTATCTTAAATTAATCACCTACATGCCATCTAGATCAAATTACAAATAAACTAATAGATAAAATGACCATTTTACCCCTAAATTCACATGTCTATAGTAGTAAGTCTAAGTCATTCTATATTCTTCAAAAATAGCATTGTTTAGTTAAAAACATTCTACTCCCAGGTGTAGTCAAAAAATAGCATTGTTTAGTCAAAAATACATTCTACTCCTAGGTGTAGTTACTCCCACGTTCAAAAAACTAGCTTGGGTATGTGTATATACCTATTTATTATTTTGAGTATGTACACATACTTAGAATATGATTTGTCAAAGTGATAATCATGAAAATTTTTGACTGAAACTAATATATTTTTGCACCTTGTGATATATAACATTTTCTATATAGACAAAGAGTATGTCAATATACTTGATATATCTTCATATAAAAAGAGAAGTATGTCCACATACCACATTTAAAAATCAAGTATGTGTACATACTTTTTTAGAAACCTCAAGTATGAAAAGATACCATTTAATTTGTGCGATACACACATGGAAGTAAATACACCCGGAGTAGAAAAATGTTTCCTACATATATATATAAATATATATATATATATATATATATATATATATATAGTATATAGGGTAATTCCATTCTACTCCCGGTGTAGTTACTCCCACGTTCGAAAAATCACCTTGGCTATGTGTACATACCCATTTATCATTTTTAGTATGTATACATACCTAAAATAAGAATTTTCAAAATGATAACCATGAAAAAAATTTGTGAAAATCTTATTTTTATGCACCTTGTTATATATTGCATTTCCTACATATAGAAAGGGGTATGTACATATACTTGATTTATCCTCTTTTAAAAAAGAGTATGCTGACATACCACTTTTAAAATTCAAGTATGTGTACATACTTTGTTTAGAAACCTCAAGTATGAAAAGATACCATCTAATTTGTGAGATACACACATGGGAGTAATTATACCTGGGAGTAAAAAAAACGCTTCCTATATATATATATATATATATATATATATATATGAAAAATACATCTTACTCCCGGTGTAGTTACTCCCACATTTAAAAAACTAGCTTGGGTATGTGTACATATCTATTTATCATTTTGAGTATGTACACTACCTAACATATGATTTTTCAAAATGATAACAATAAAAAATTTTGACTGGAACTCATATATGTTTGCACCTTATGATATATAGTATTTTCTATATCGACAAAGGAGTATGTTCATATACTTGATGTATCTTCGTATAAAAAGAGAAGTATGCCAACATACCACTTTTAAAAATCAATTATGTGTACATACTATTTTTAGAAACCTCAAGTATGAAAAGATACCCTCTAATTTGTGAGATACACACATTGGAGTAACTACACCCGGAGTAGAAAAACGCTTCATAATATATATATATATATATATATATATATATATATATATATATATATATATATATATAAATTAGAGGATATTTTTACATACTTGATTTTTAAAAGTGTATGTGAACATATTTCTATTTTTATATGAAGTTACATCGAGTATATGGACATAGTCATTTCTTAATAGAGGAAAGACTATATATTGTAAGATGTAAAAATGTATGAGTTCCTTTCAAAAATTTTCTTAGTCATCACTTTGAAAATCTTATTTGAGGTATATGTACATACTAAAAAAGATAAATGGTTATGTACACATATCGAAAATAGTTTTTCAAACGTGGGAGTAGGATGGAATTACCCTATAAAATTCATCATTGATATGTTCAGTTTGAAAAATTGATGTGTTCCCCAAATTGTGGGGCTGAATGATTGTTCAATTTTTGAGGGATAATTCTCCCTTTTCCATCAAATGAACCTATGGCATTTACAAACTTCATCATTGTAACATCCCGCGACTCCAGTGCCGTGCCTCGCTTACACTGGCAACTTAATAGGCCCCGAAGGCTTACTCACAAACTAACACTAATGTTTTGGGACAATTGCATGAGTGCCCTTATTTTGAACCTTAATTCTGATTTTGGACCTCTTTTTGAGACTTTACAAAATTGGACCTACTTTGACCAAGTTGTTGCATGGTTGCCTCTATTTTGATGGGAAAAATTACAATTTTGCCATCAAAATAGGGGCAATCTTGCAATAACTTGGGTGAAAACAGGTCCAATTTTGCAAAGTCCCAAAAAGAGGTCCAAAATCGAATTGGGCTTAGAAACGAGGGCAGATTTGCAAATGCCCCTAATGTTTTCTCGCATACTTTGTCCTCACTCGTGCACACCCGTGAAGGACTTCCCGATCAATCACTCATCTATAAATTGCTCCGGGCCAAACGTGCTTAACCTCAAAATTCTGTAGAGATGAGCGTCCGGAAAAGAAGTTACAACTTTTTTAAATGATTATTCAATCAATCCTACTATGCCTTGCGTCAGGATGTCACAATCATCGGGAGAGAATTGAGAATCAAAGAAGAAAAGTGGTACACTAACAATCTTTATAAAAACAACAAAACCTAAAGACTAATCGTAGAGGTAGAGGGATAGAACCACAACTAAGTGGATAAAGGCTCCACACAAGTTGAGAGGTGTGACCGATTGTCGGTGAGCACCATAATCGAGCAACATGCTTGCCAATGATGTCAAGGCCAATGTGCAGCCCCACCACCTGTCTTATCTACTATGTTTTCGTGTTGGAGGACACCCAACAATAGGGGACTTGGGGTAGAGGGAGCACACCTACCACCATCCGAAGGCTTTAACACTCCGAAATTTCAAAGTTTGTTTTGTAATTTAAATTTCTTTAATTTTTAAAACATTTTTAATTTATTTAATATTTATCTAGAATTAATTATAATGCTTTCTTTTTTTAAAGAAAAAAGCTATTTTATAAATTAAATTAATTAATATAAGTTTTTTTATAAAGATTGTTTGTTGAAATTTATGAATTTACAGATGATTTTGATTTGATTGTGAAAATGATTTATTCAATACATTTGATTTATAAAAAGAATTTTATTTTAAAAATGATGAGTTTGTTTAATGTATTTTATTTTGTAACAGGGAGTTTTCAGTCCAAAATAGTTTCAATAAATAAAATGAGTTTTTCTTATTTTGATGAATTTGGTTTAAAGACCAATTATAGTCCTTTTCTCCTAATTTTATTAATTTAAATAAATTAATTTATGCTCATATAATTTTGTTTGTTGCATTCATGCTCGGTAAATTGCATTGGGTCTCTATTGTGTGCAAAATGTATTTTAAACTTCGAGTAGAAATCGATTTGGATTTTGTGTGGTACTAGAAATAGAAAATAGAATTATAAAAGGAAAAGAAATGTAAAAGAAAACCCTCGCCGCTCGCTTGGGTCGATTTCTCTCTCGCGGCCCTGCCGAACTGCCCATGAGCGTGCAGCCCACCCGGTCCAAGCAGCCAAGCTCGTGCCAGCCGACGCCGCCGAAATTCTAGTCACTCCCTCGGTGTGCGTGCTCGACGCCGGCCCCAAAAATCGCACGTGACCCCCACCCGTGATTCCTTTTCGCCAAACTCGTTGTGCTCGGATGACTCCCCAAACCCTAGCACGCCACCGCCGCCATTGAAGTCGTGCCGTCGAGCTCGTCGAGAAGCCGCCAAGGAGCCGACCTCTAGTTGTCGTGGACGCCAAGCAGAAGCCCGGAGCCTCTGCGATCGATTTTGTGAAGTCTCCGATGCGCTTGAGCCGCTCCAACCCGTTCCACGATGAAGCCGACGAAGTGCCGCCGCCAATTGCCGACACGCCGTCGCCGGAAGGACGCCCGAGCCCGGCGACACCACGACGAGATCCGCACCACCGCGCCGCCTCCATCCATGCCTTTGCGACCCGAAGACGCCGCCCGAGACGCTTCCCCGATGTCACCGAAGATCGCCACCGCCTCTCCGTCGACGATCGCTCTCCACCGCCGTCCTCAACGCTGCGCAACCCCACGGTGAGAACCGCCGCCTCCCCCCACCGCGTAGGGCCTCTCGCCACCGTAGTTAGGCCACCGGAGCAACGCAATAGCCGAGCTCCGGCGAGCTCCCGTGGAGCACCGCCGTGCCGACGTCGTCGGCATCCTCCCATCCTCGGCCGGAGCCGCCCCTTGCCGTCGTAACAGGCATCAACGGCTAGGATTAGAAGCCCCCGAAGGGATATGAGCCAGGTCCATCATGGACCGTGGACCATCGCCACCTCGGCCGGTCCACTGTGCCATGGACCCGGTCCACACTTTTTAGATTTATTTTAATTTGTTAGTTTCGAGTAAATGGTAGATTTAAAGTTTAGCCCCTATAGATTTACTTATTCTTGTTTCGGTCCTGTACTTTTTACAAATAGGACCCTAGACTTTTGCTTAATTATGTTTTAGTCTAGTGCATTTACATTTTAGTCCCTAAACATTTCGATAATTACGGATAGGTCCCTAGTGGTTGCTGTTTTGCAGCTTTAGTCCATAGATGTTTAAACCCTTGTAACTTTTAGCTCGGAACTCGGTTTTTAGTGATTCTTGCGCTCACACGATCGTAACGACGGGTACTATCTTTTAGTCCGTAAGCATTGTTTGATGTATTGTTCTGAGGCACTCGTTTGTTTTCTCGCCCACTAAATTTTAGCACTGTCACATCAAAGAGAATATTGCTATTTAAAAATATTTCAATCATTATAATGACAAAACCTTCTTGACAGATAGATGCTAATTTTCGAGATGAATCTAATGAGCTTAATTAATCTATGTTTCGCTAAAGTGATGCTACGAGTACCATCTACTAATTGTGACTTAATTACCGTCATTAGATTCATCTCGTGAATTAGTCTAA
This sequence comes from Chloris gayana, assembly GCA_031894775.1. Classification (NCBI taxonomy): domain Eukaryota; kingdom Viridiplantae; phylum Streptophyta; class Magnoliopsida; order Poales; family Poaceae; genus Chloris; species Chloris gayana. The sequence continues at coordinate 91,596 of JAUNZO010004139.1, forward strand.
GGGCCTGCAATTAGTTTATAATTATACTTTATTTAGTACTACTAAATGATAAGATTCTTTTTGATGTGACAACACTAAAATTTAGACCCTAGAAAATGTACACCCTCTTAGTTTACTTGTATGCTTGCTTGCATGTATCTCGTGTGACGTTAAGTAGAAAAATCGTGCAATTCGAGGATCAACATGAGCAAGAGTTGAAGACTTGAGCAGCAGACAAGGTGAATAAGGCAAGTGTCCTTGATGCACATTGGACCCATTCTCTTCTATTTGAATTTATTTACATGCGTTGAAGTTAATTTGAATTGTATTGTGTCATATCCTGTTCCATATCTTTATCCTTGTCGCCTTGGTTTGGGAAATAAATTATATGCATTAAATGTGCGTTAAACCGTCATCACAGCTATCAAACTATCCCTTTTAGGCAAATTTTCACTCCCACAACTTTCTTTTTTTCTCAAAAGTTTTATTCCAAAGTTTGGAGGAAACTTGTAACACAAAGTTTGTTGCAAACGTTTGACACAAACAATGCAATGAACGTTTTACAACTAACTTTATAGTAAACTTTTGAATGAAACTTTCAGATCAAACTCTAAGGTAAAACTTGTTATGAAATTTTATGATGAACTTTTTGCATCCGAGTAAATGGTAGATTTATAGTTTAGCCCTTGTAGATTTACTTATTCCTGTATAGGTTCCGTACTTTTTACAAATAGGACCCTAGACTTTTGCTTAATTACGTTTTTGTCCAGTGCATTTATGTTTTCGTCCCTAAAATTTTTGGTAATTACAAATAGGTCCCTAGTGGTTGTCTGTTTTGCAGTTTAGTCCCTAGATGTTTAAACCCTTGTAACTTTTAGCTCATAGCTCCGTTTTTAGTGATTCTTGCGCTCACACGATCGTAGCTACGAGTACTATCTTTTAGTACTGTTTTTATAGTCAGTAAGCACTGTTTTATGTATTGTTCTTAGTTTACTTGTATGCTTGCTTGCATGTATCGGTGTGACGTTAAGTAGAAGAATCGTGCAATTCGAGGATCAACATGAGCAAGAGTTGAAGACTTGAGCAGCAGCAAGGGGAATCGGGCAAGTGTCCTTGATGCACATTGGACCCATTCTCTTCTATCTGTATTTATTTACATGCATTGCGGTTAATTTGAACATGTTCCATATCTTTATTCTTGTCGCCTTGGTTTGGGTACTTGTGTTATGGGTACGTCATTGCCTAGAATGCTGTAATTGGGGGTTACAACCGAACTAACATGCTAAACTTGATTAACTCGTCCACTTGAACATGATGATCATGAACCGGTAATTCTTCTTAGCAATATGGAATTTAGGTGATCACAAGCAGGAGGATGTTGATGATGGTGCAGGTATGCACGAGTACCGGTTGTAGTTCTGTTGGATGCGGTGGTACCGCTTGTGATCATAAGGACCGGTTATTGGAGCGGCAACCCAGGATTTCCGTAGAAATCACAGGGCTGATATGGATTGGCTGGGTCAAGTATCAAAAATCACTTCCCGGTTCTGCTCGCAACAAGGAAGGATGAAGGAAAGGTATATTTCTGGATTCGGGCGAGGAAGAGTGTACTTCAAGCCACGGCACCGGAGGAGGCTTCGTTGAGAAGGGTTTTACTTCTGCAGCGGTGAAACCTTAGCATGGACGTTTTGTAGGAGAGGAAGCTGTTTGAAAGACCTTGTGGTGATCTCTTGGCTTCACACCTCGGAAGTGTGTTGGCCTAATGGAGACTTTACTCACCGACAGGTGATGGAATCACCAACTTGTGGATAAAGTTGTGCAGCCTTTGCATAGTGTAAAACTGTTATAACAACCGTGCTCATAGTCACGAGCGGCCTAGATCCTCACTCGAACTAGGGGGCATGGATGGGTGGTGTAACCCATAGGATGCTACAGGTGGGGTAACCTGTAGCGCAGTTTGTTGCAGGTGGGGTAACTTGTAGTGTTTGATAGGCGGAGTAACCTATTAGTTCATTCACTTAGTCAATAGGTGCTTAAATTAATGAATTAGTTGCAGGTCCTCTATGCTTTAACCAAATGTTAGCCTTCCTTTCATTAAGCTTGCATGTCATTTATTTCCTCCACTTGCTGAGTACGACATGTACTCATCCTTGCTATCTCCCTTTGTATAATGAACTCGCTGCTCGGAAGATGGAGAAGGTCTAGACTACACCACCGATGAGAAGGTCTAGGCGTGCGTGCCCCCGATCGATTGCATGTGGTGTTATGGAGTCGTCCGCTAGCGTTTCTCTACCTTATATTCTTTTAAGACATTATACTATTGTAAGTAATCAGTTTAATAAATACATTGTTCTTTTATCACATTATTTGTCCTATGTGCGTGAAAACTTGTTCTTGGGTGGCACGCATACGGATGAATCCGGTTTTGGTTGTTAAAATCAGGTGTGACAAAGCCTTTACGAGGGACGAAGCCTCTAAAGAGGGAAGGCTTTAGAGGGAACGAAACCTCTAAGGTGGGAAGCCTTTTAAGTCCACTCGGAAAATGGCGATCTCCTTCCGAACCGGTGACGCCACCTTTCACAACATCTAGGCACTACCTACCACCATCCAAAGCCATTAGAGGGGACGAAGCCTCTAAGGAGGGAAGCTAGCACACATGGCCTTCACCACCTTATATAAAGTTAGATGACACCAACAAAAGGAAACCGACGATTACGAAGAGGTGCCAATGATGGCACATGGTAAACATAATCAAATCCTTTTTCCGAGTCACTCATGGCATTGCACATCCGGCTACCTCCTCGCCGAGGTTGGAAGGCCATCCAACGAAAGAAGTACTAATGGCGGGGAACAACGCAACCGAGTGATCACCGAGAGATGTCAATCACCCTTTGTGATGAAGCGTAGGATCCCAACAAACAACCCAGCTAAGTTCCATACATTTGTAGGTATACCTGGAAAACAACGTCTTAGGCGGGAATGGTGACAAATTGCCACTGTTTCCTATGATTTCACTTCGCGACAATTGTGTTGGATGCTCCGTGATGATGCGTCCAAGAAGAGGTAGTATAGTTGTGGGTGTCACCGTTGCCGGAACTAGCCATAAACCGGATAGAGCATTAGCCTACAGTGCTCCATTATTGCAACATCCACAATAATGGAACAAAACCGATGACTTTGTGCTTGGCAGCTGAACATCTGCCCTTGGTCAATGAAGAGTGCTGCCACCGCCTAATGGGCGCATGTCGAAGTGGGTCGGCTATGCACAAGCAACCGAGCCCCAGCCCCGGTAATGATTAACACCGCCACCATTGGCTGAGTGCTAAGCTGCCACGTGCTCTGGACATATGTCGACTATGAGCCCACTCGATCTAAGCCATCCCACATGGAAGGATCGCTCAGCAAGATCTTCTCGCAAAGACCACAAAAGCGCCATCCTACCCGTAACGTCCCGCCACTCCGGGCCGGGTCCGCTTACCCCCGGCAGCTTAATAGGACATCAAGATTTCCTCACATATCAACACTAGTCTTTTATGCGCACTTTGTCCTCACTCATGCACACCCGGAAACACTTCCCGGTCGGTCACCCATCCCTAAATTGCTCCAGGGCAAGCACGCTTAACCTTAGAGTTCTTTAGAGATGAGCTTCCGGAAAAGAAGTTGCAACTTGTTGACATCGGTATTCTATCAATCCTATTAAGCCCTGGGCCAGGATGTTACACACTCACCCCTTAGAAGACCGACGTCCTCGTCGATCAACCCCGAGCCAGGAACTTCCTCTCTTGGCCACGTCCGTGTGTCCATCGCCAGCGCATGTGCCATGCTGTGTGACCACTCCGGCCCACACCAGCCACGCACATCATGCCCGTACACGTGCAACACACGCGCCCGTGAAACCGCGAGAGTCGGCTCCGATACCATCCGTAACGTCCCGCCACTCCGGGCCGGGTCCGCTTACCCCGGCAGCTTAATAGGACATCAAGATTTCCCCACATACCAATACTAGTCTTTTATGCGTACTTTGTCCTCACTCGGGCACACCCGGAAACACTTCCCGTCGGTCACCCATCCGTAAATTGCTCCGGGGCAAGCACGCTTAACCTTAGAGTTCTTTAGAGATGAGCTTCCGGAAAAGAAGTTGCAACTTGTTGACATGAGTATTCTATCAATCCTATTAAGCCCTGGGCCAGGATGTTACACTACCGACATGGGGACACAACAGGATGTGACCGGATGTGTGGCATTGAGTACCGAGGAGGGGCAACGCATGTGACCAATGTGGAATAGGAGGAGGAGCGCCTGCCACCATGATCAAGGGGACTCATGCCACCGCCGGGACACTTGGTCCACCTCCACGAAGATCTGGGCACCCTGTTTGTAGGATTCGGTGGGAGCAAGGTCAATCAATGGAGGGGCCGGAGCTTCTCCCATTCAATGGAATGTGCCGGGGGGGGTGGGGGGTGGTGGCACCTTCGTACCGGTCGCCTATGTTGGTGAAGGCCTACTATGGAGACAACAGGGGAGGAGCTGAGGTGATAGAGGTTCTGGAATTGGGAGCTGGGTAGGGTTCTACCTGTCACCTTAGAGTGAGGCACAGGCTTCGTCCCTCTGTTTGGGAAATAAATTATATACATTATGTGTGCGTTAAACCGTCATCACAGCGATCAAACTATCCCTTTTAGGTAAATTTTCACTCCCACAATTTTCTTTTTTTCAAAAGTTTTATTCCAAAGTTTAGAGCAAACTTTGTTACAAATATTTGACACAAACAATGCAATGAACGTTTTTACAACAAACTTTATAGTAAACTTTTGAATGAAACTTTCAGATCAAACTCTAAGGTAAAACTTGTTATAAAACTAAGACATATATAACACTCGTCATGTTCTCCGTACGTACTTTGTGGAACTAGCTACGTAGTTCTCCTGATCTAGTAGGGCGACTGATTAGCAAAGTTGTCGGATTGGTAGTAGCTGCAGACGATGAAGGTGCCACCATTTTGGCAGCTAGCCCTGCCGCAACCGATGACCGTGGTGTTGCGAGAGACCATCTGCGTGTAGTGGTGGCACATGTGGCCCTTGGCACAGGAGTTGGTGTTGTGGTCGTAGAACTGCTTCTCCGCAAGCCACATGGCCACGACGCTTGAAGCCGACATGTCAGCGCCAGCGGGTCCTGAGGCCATGTTCTGCCCGTTGGCGCAGGTACCCGAGTGCTGCTTCGCATACTTCTGCGCCCAGGCGGCCACGAGTGGTTCCCATATCACAGGGTCTACGCCCACCTCGGCACGCGCCGCATTGTGCATGTCCAGAAAAGCTTGCGTTGAGTTCTGCGCCGCGCAAGGTGCCACAGTCATGGCTGCCACAACGAACGCGAGAACTACCAAGGCAACCTTGGATGAGTAGGTCTCCATGGCAGATTCTAGTAACAACCTTACGAAGAAGCTTGGGTGAATTGTGGATTCGTGTTTGTATGGGAGCGTGATCAGCTGGTTTATCGCTGTTGTGATTGATGCATGAGTTGTGGCGATGGTGAGGAGTATATATAGTTTCATACCACTGGCAGTGAGAGCAATGGAGCAGGCTTCTAGGTGATGACTTGGTAAACGAAATGGTGTAAATTCGAGTTGATTGCAAAATGATCCTTGGTCAGTCCAAGGTTCCGTCTAAATGATAAATGATTGCCCAAGAACGAAAGAATTCTATATGCATGCATGGACGCGACCGCTCATAGGAATAGCACGCCTGATTTAGATAAGGCTGAACGATCTACTTAATTATTGGAAGACTAGCACGTGTAAAATGGGCAGGGTCTTTTGGTCTTCTCTGGAACGTTGGCTTACTTTGTCTGGCCTCTAGGTATACCTGTGACATGGTGCATACCATGGAAGCTCGTAGTGTTCCATAGGATTATTTATTTATAATTGGATTTATGAGAGGGATGTTGCCAGGCAGTTTACAAAGCTAGCGCAACTTGTTCATATATATAAGGTCAGGAGAAAACAAAAGTGTTCTACTTGTTGCAGATTTAGGTACTAGTTTAACCACAACGTGCGCGTGATGTTGCTTCTTGACGCCGTGCCATAACAGCAAGTTGTGAGTTAGTTGAATTTTTTATTTGCATGTTCTCTCTCACTATCTTTTAAGCAGGTCAGCATCATGTTGAACCCAACACGATATAAAGGAACAAAGAAAAAACGTTCAATAGTCTACGGCCTGGTTTGAGTAAGTTTAATTATTTTAGAAACTGGTTTCTTTCTAATTTCTTGCTAAAGAAATTAGTTTCTAATGAAAAACTAGATCAGACAGTTTGGATAATTGTTTCTAAAACAAGATTTGGTTTGTTAATGAACTTCGTAGAGGCAAAAAGTTTCATCAACTTGGTATAGTCAGACTCTTAGTTTCCAAGAAATAATGAAACTAGGTGATAGAAAATAAAAAATAAAATGACCGATTAATTTGGTGGCTTCTAATTTTTAAAACATGTTTTGTTTTTCTTTAAAAAGACACACTGGATTGGTCGCAACATGCCCTGAGAACTTTGCCAGTCATGATTTGTTAAGCGCCTCAATCAAAACCCTGGAGTTTTGCTTAAAGAAACATGTTTTCAAACATGTGTTTTTAATTACGTAGGCCATAATATATAGTTCTGTCATTCACCAAGTTAAGGAAACTTTATTATTAATTTATTTCTACAAATAACATCGATGGTTCGCATAATCTTTAGATGCTAAAAAATTAAAAAAAAGATAATTTTTCCTTTATTTATATTTAAGGTGGTCATTTTCTAAATTAAGAGTGAATGTGTGATTACTCCATTTAACCTTCAAATATTAAAATAAAAGATATTCAGATGTTGTTCAGCATTGGGTGATTACAAGTCTCGTGATAGAAGATTAGCTAAAGCTTATGATTTATATAACTAAAGCTCATTGTTTATAATTTCTTGTAATCCTAATATCGTTGATATGTTCACTTTGGAAAACTTATCTATGTGCCCAACCAAATTGTGGGAGGAATGATTTTTTGATCTATCATTTCTGCAAATTTGACAGTAATAGGAGCCGGAGGAGGTTGATAGATGGCTGCAGCCGGGAAGCTAAGTGTGTGTGTGTGGGTGGGTGGGTGGGGGAAGCTAAGTTGAATGATGTCCCAACTTTGCCATGCTAAATGTTTAGCGTGCCGCAATATCTATGGCCATTGTTTGCTTCATTGCCAAACTATTAGCATGCCACAATCAGTAAAGAGATCCCTAGTTCATTTTTCATGCCAAAAGTTGAATTCAGCTGCAATCCGAACAAGCCCTTATAAGTCGAGGGTGTAGATTACTTATCTTCTCATGATCCATTAGTAATTTTTTACGATATTGATTATACTAATATATAATTAGAAAATGAAAGTAGAAGAGTTACATACTCTTGCAAAATAAAGCTGTTACCATTTGAGATTTTCCATTGTGTGTATGTTGTACTCATACATATTGTAGCAAAATAATAAAACTCTTACCTCTTGAGATTTTCCATTGTACTTATTCTTGCAAGGCAACGTGTTTCCATTATGTTGCTCATTGCCTTTTTGTTGTAGTTCTTGATTAGAATTACAAATTCCCAATAAATGCCTAAAAGCAAATGAGGCCTCATAGTTCTCATACGTAATCCATGCCCATTTGTATTGTTTGTGTAGGAAATTAGTGATATTCTTCGGTTTAATTACGCAGCATAAAGGAACGATTACCATTACTAGAGGTTTTCTATTGTCAAATTTTTATATGAAGCACAAGGAGAACAAAATAGACACTTGATGAGATAGCTGGTCGAGAATAATGCTTAAACCAGAACATAAATATGAATCATTAATAATGAAACTTTATTTAATGTAGTGTATCCAGACGACAGTTTATACTGATAAAACCAAGGTGTAACATGCGGCAAATTCTTCGTACACATTTAGTCGAACTAGCTAGGTAGTTCTCTTTGATCTAGTAGGGCGGCTGATCGGCCCAGTTACCGGATGGGTTGTAGCTGCAGACAACAAAGGAGCCGCCGCTTTTGCAGCCAACATTGGCGCAACCGATGACCTTGGTGTTACGCGAGACCACCTGCGTGTAGTGCTCGCACATATGCCCCTTCGTGCAGGAGTTGGTGCTGTGGTCGTAATACTGCTTCTCCGCTACCCACATGCCTACAACGCTCGAAGCCGACATGTCAGCGCCAGCGGGTCCTGTGGCAATGTTCTCTGCAATGCCACAGCTGCCCCTGTGGTCGTTCGCATACTTCTGCGCCCAGGCGGCCACGGTCGGTTGCCATGTCACCGGGTCAACACCCACCTCAGCGCGTGCCGCATTATGCAGCTCCAGGACTTCTTGCTCCCAATTCTGCGCTGTGCAAGGTGTCACAGCGATGGCTGCCATAGCGAATGCCAGAAGTGCCCGCACAATCTTGGATGAGTAAGTCTCCATTGCTGACAATAATGAACTTATGAAGAAACTTGGGTGAATTGTGGATTGGTGTTTGTATGGGAACCTGATCAGCTAGTTTATTGCTGTTGTGATTGATGCATAAGTTGTGGCGAGGGTGGGGAGTATATATAGTTTCATACAACTGGCAGTGAGAGCAATCGAGCCGGCTAATAGGTGACTTGGTAAATGAAATGGTGCGAATTCGATTTGATTGCAAAATGATCCTTGGTCAGTCCAAGGTTGCGTCTAAATGATAGATGATTGCTCAAGAACGAAAGAATACTATATGCATGCATGGACGCGACCGCTCATAGGAACAGCATGCCTGATTTCGATAAAGCTGAACGATCAACTTAATTATTGGAAGACTAGCACGTGTAAAATGGGCAGGGTCTTTTGGTCTTCTCTTGAACATTGACTACTTTGTCTGGCCTGTACCTGTTACATGGTGCATAGCATGGAAGCTCGTAGGGTTCGAGAGGAATATTCATTTTTAATTGGACTTAAGCGGGATGTTGCCAGGCAGTTTACAAAGCTAGCGCAAATTGTTCATATATATAAGGTGAGGAGAAAACAAAGTGTTCTACTTGTTGCAGATTTAGGTAGTAGTTTAACCACCACGTGTGTGATGTTGCTTTTTGACGCCGAGCCATAACAGCAAGTTGTGAGTTAGTTGAATTTTTTATTTCGATGTGCTCTGTCACTATCTTTTAAGCAGGTCAGCATCATGTTCAACCCAACACGAGACAATAGACAAAGAAAAAACGATCAATAGTCTACGGCCTGGCTTGAGTTAGTTTAATTATTTTAGAAATTGGTTTCTTTCTAGTTTTTTGCTAAAGAAATTAGTTTCTAATTAAAAACTAGGTCGGACAGTTTGGATTCTTGTTTCTAAAATCAGTAACCCAGATTTGGTTTGTCTCATCAGCTGGGTAGAGTCAGACTCTTAGTTTCCTAGAAATAATGAAACTAGGTAATAGACAATAAAAAATAAATTAATTACCGATTCGGTGGCTTCTAATTTTTAAAACATGTTTTGTTTTTTCTTTTAAAAAAAGAAACTGGATTGGTCGCAACATGCCCAGAGAACTTCGTCGGTCATTATTTGTTAAGCAAAGGCCCGGAGTTTTGCCTAAAGAAACATATTTTTAAACTTGTGTTTTTAATCATGTAGGACATAATATATTTCTAACATTCACCTGGTTAAGGAAAATTTCTTATGAATTTCTTTCTTCCTATTTGTTGTATATCGACGATTTGCATAATCTTTAGATTCTAATAGAACAAAAATATTTTTTTCTTTTTTTGAATTAATATGGTAATTTTTTAGATTGAAAGTGAATGTGTGATGACTCCTTTTAACCTTTAAATATTAAGATAAAAGCTATCCAAATGTGGTTTTTCATGCGGTGATTACATGTCTCGTGATAGAAGACTAGCACGAGGTTTTATATAAATAAAGATCATTGTTTACAATTTCGTGTGATCCTATTATCTTTGATATGTTCACTTTGAAAAACTTATGTATGTGTACCCAACAAAAGTGCAGGACGATTGATCTTTCGATCAATGATTTCCACAAAAGTCAGGTAAAGAGAATCCAAGTGGGTGGAGGAATGAAAGTTGCTCATCATGCCATATAGTAATCCTTGCTTAGGGTTAGGAATGCACAAGAAAAGCCAAACACTAGAGGATAGAAGCACTGTAGCAATGGTCCTAAAGCTACTGTTACGGTAGGTGATGCCATTCACTTCTACGCTTTTGAAACTGAAAATAAAGGACTGTAGCAGTGGGTGGTCAGCGGCAGTGGCGGAACTAGAATTTAACCAAAGGGTATGCCAACAAAAAAAATGTTCAAAAGAAAGCTCTTCTTGAGAATTGAACTCATGACCTCAACATATTTGATTTGAACTATCTTTAGATGACAAACAAATTGCACTATCCTTATTTCTATGATTTTAATGAACAAATTATTCTTTTTGACTAATGATGAATTTTATGTACATGTATTTACTTGGACCTAGGGTATGTCATGGCATATGTGGCATACCCCCTAGGTCCGCCCCTGGTCAGCGGGCCAAATACCACCCGCCGCAGCAGTTGCAATAAAAAGTAAAACAAAAAAATGTGCCCATGGCTACCCGCCCGCCGCTCACCACCACCAGCCCGCAACCGGCCGTCTAGGGACGGATACGACTACCGCGCTAGATGTTGGAGAGAGAGGGGGGGGGGGTAGGATTGGATCCGGGTGCCGCAAGCCCCTTGCGAACAACTAGAGGTGAGGGCACCCCGGTTCCACCCGCCGATGTCACCATGGAGGAGAGGTCGGCACCGTCCACGCTCACCTGATAGCCTACCCGGGGAGGAGGGGCCGATGGTAGACGAGCTCGCCCGCTCGTGCACCCGGGTAGGAGGGGTTGGGGTAGGCGGTGCCCGGAGGAGGGTTGGAAGAGCTCGCCCGTGCATCAAAACCGGGGTTGGTGGCATAATCCGTCATCACATGCCCACATCGACTAGGGAGGAGAAGCTCGCCATGGGGGGGGGGGTTGAGTGCTCTTTGGTCAAGAGAGGCAGGGAATCTTTCCCCTCCGTCCGGGGAGAGCGGAAGTCGCCCTCCACCCACTCCCGAGTTGGGCTGCCACTAATACAAGAGCGCGGCCCATGAAGTCAATCATCCTTGCCTCTACAACGGCCCAAGGTCGCGGCAGATCAGCCCATAATCGTGTTTTGGTGGCCCACTTCAACTTTCATTTGAGTTTTTATCTTTTTTTTCCGAGCAGGTGACATGTTTTATTTTTTACTTTTTCTTTCTCGATTTTATTAGATGGATGTTTCAACAAACTACTTTGGGTATTCCAACCCATACTTAGGATGTTCTATGCCACATTTATGATTGTTCCATGATTTAATTTGTTATATTTTTTACACAACTTTTAGATGTTTCATGATATATATTGAAATGTTCTAGCATAATATATCAGATGTTCCATTGTGTACTTTGCATTGCTTCTTTTTTTGTAATATTTTCATCATAATACCTAGAACATTTAGTTTGCAATGGTGGAACAATTAGTTTTGAAGGATAGAGCATTTAACTAAGAAAGGTGGAACATTTGGTATTTTATGCTGGAACATCTTTGTTTTGATTGTTCTTCGTAATATGGTGACATTGGGACGATATGCCTAGGACAATATGTAATACAAGGTGGAAAAAAAATTGATGTGTCAAATAAAAAAATTTCATTATTTTTCTTTGAACATTTGGGTATTTTTAATAAATTAATTCTATATTTAACTGAAACAATGTAACATAAATAATTTGAAAAAGATAAAAAAAGGAAATGAATGAACAACACACTTCAAAATAAAAGTATAGTTCTCATAGGCAATTCCTGCCCATTTGTAATTGTTGGTCTAGGAAATTAGTGATATTCTTCTCTTCACGCAGCATATAGGAACGATTACCATTACTTGAGGTTTTATATTGTCAAATTTTTACACAATGCATAACCAGAACAAAACAGACACTTATGAGATAGCTGATGCAGAATAATGCTTAAATGAGGATATAAATATGTATCACAAATAATGAAACTTTATTTATTGTAATGTATTCAGACGACAATTTACTAGCTCATAAAACCAAGATGTAACATGTGGCAAGCTCTAAGTGCATATTCTGTGGAACTAGCTAGGTAGTTCTCCTTGATCTAGTAGGGGGATTGGTCGACAAAGTTGCCAGATGGGTTATAGCTGCAGACAATGAAGCTGCCGCCGCTTTTGCAGCCAGCGCTGGGGCAACATAACACCAAAGATGCACTATAGTCACGCCTCCCAAAACTTAGTAGCCACGGCAGGAAAAATGGGCCGCGGCTACAGTGGAGGCAGGGCTACAGGGCTCATAGACCGTGGCTATAGAGGCCACAATAGCCACGGTTGACATGTGAACCGTGGCTATTATTGTCTATAGTATTTAAGCGCGATTCGGACACAGATAGCTCACTGGAACAGTGTGGCGGCCCGAAAATTTGGGCAAAATATGAAAATCCAGGGGGGGAGGTTTTGAGTTCGTTTTTTTTGCAGAATTTCGTTATCCACGGTAAGGAAAACTCATTCCATGTATTTTTCCTTGCAATCATTTAATATTCAAAGAGAATTTTGGGTTTTACTTTTTCATTGATTTTGATTCCGATTTGTTAAATTTATCTTGGATCGTTGGGTTATAGTTGGTTTAACTCGGTTCTAATGAAATCATACATCTTGTATTTGAGTTTCTTACAAAAAAATTATGTCTTACAAACCTTTTTAATATCAAACATATCAAGAACTAGTTTCTCTCTCTTAAAAGACATAAGGCAAGAGAATATTTAAATATTACTATAATATTTTTTGAATTAATTTTATATAATGTGTTGATTGTTTTAGTTTTGTATTCTATAATATTTTTTTATGTTTTATTTAAATATTTTTTCATCATGGTAATTATGTTATTTAATAATTAATTTATAAATATTGTTGATCCTTTAATGCTTGTTCAACCATCAAGATTGAGTAAATATTTTCGAGATCAAGTTGATGTATGTCTTAAGAGGGCTGCGCAACATGCTAAACATGAAGGAAGACGAGAAATATATTGTCCTTGTCTAGACCGTAAGAATCAGAAATTGTGGACGAAAACATGTATAATCAAATCACACTTAGTGAGAAGAGGTTTTATGGATAAGTACACAAGGTGGACAAAGCATGGTGAAGATGAGCCGATTGAAGTTGGCGTCGATCCGATTGAAGTTGAAGCTGAACAAGTATTTTGAAGTTGACGAGCCGATTGAGATTGATGGTGTATCGGAACGGTCTATAGATTTTGATGTTGAGGAATTGTTATGTCATGTTGAACCACAAGTTTTACTCAATGCAGGAACAACAAGATTGATTGATAATATTGCAACGATAGAGAATGCATCAAACGATTTGTTGTATGAGAAATCCAAAGGATGTTCTAAAGAGGGTACTGTGTTACGTACAGTTCTTTAGTTGATGAAATTGAAGACCATCCATAGATGGTCGGATGCTAGTTTTAATGATTTGTTGGATCTTCTTTCGGATACACTGCCGAAGCTGAACTTGTTACCAAAAAGCACGTACTATGCTAAGAAGCTAATATCTACAATGTCATTAGGTGTGCAAAAAATCCATACGTGTCCAAATCATTGTATATTATGTCGTGGGGATAAGTTGAAGGATCTTGTGAGATGTCCAAGATGCAATCGAAGTCGTTACAAGACGAATGAAGACTATGATGTAGACAAATAAGAGGGGGAAGAATGACAGAAAGAGAAAACAAAAAGTAATATCGTCAATGGTAGCAACGATAAAACGAAGATTCCAGCATTGGTTATGTGATACCTACCCGTGATCGATCGTATCCGACGGATATTTGCCAACCCTAAAGATGTTGAACCGATGACATGGCATACACGTCGGAGGAACCCAAATAAGCTTAGTCATCCCACCGATGGAACCCGAGTGGAAAAAGTTCGATCGTAACCATCGTGATGACTTCTCCTACGAACCAAGAAATATACAATTTGCATTGAGTACAGATGGGATAAACCCTTTTGGTCCAACGAGGAACCCTCACAGCACTTGGCCGGTGTTGCTAACAATATACAACCTTCCACCGTGGTTGTGCCACAAGAGGAAGTACGTACTCTTGTGTATTCTTATATCCGGGCCTAAAGAACCTAGCAACGATATAGACAAGTTCCTGGAACCGCTGTTGAAAGACATGCAGAAACTATGGTTGAAAGGGGTGCGTATGTGGGATGAGCACCGAAGAGACTACTTCATGCTGAAAACGATCATTTTCGTGATCGTAATCGATTCCCCGGCGCTATGGGCGCTATCGGGTCAGGTGAAAGGAAAGGAGACATGTTTTGTATGTGTTGATGATACATCGCATGTATACCTTTCATCATCCAAGAAAATAGTGTACACCTGAAATTATCGATTCTTAGACCAGAAACACTCGTACCGTGGGATGACGAAACAATTTGATGGTATGATTGAGTAGGGTGAAAAACCTCGACGCTAGACCTCTAGGGACATGTTTGAGAAGACACAAAACATCAAAGTTACTTTTGGAAAGGCGGTGAAGGGCGTTGCAAAGTCAAAAGCTGCAACGGCTGGAACGGATGTCATCACGCATGAATGTCCGTGTGAGCTCCATGTGTCATTTGGTTACAAGGGTAAGACCTTGAAGGTTGCAACTGGAAGAGCACTTCCAGGACGGTCTATCCACAACAATTATATTCCCCCGGATACGTGTGTGTCACCGTTGAGGAGGTTGGACAAGGATATGAGGATCACGAGATCGAATGCCCGATACCGATGCGGGCATCATAACTTTACATGATGCTATCGGTAGTTTCATCGTCTGAAAACGACGTGAGGTTGTCCTCTTAGAGACTCGAGCTTCTCCTCCCCCATCATCTAGACACGGATCAGTCCATATGAGTCAACTACAAACCGGGGATGATGTTGGAGCTGGACAACCGTCTCCTTTATCGGGTGTTGCTTCTGCCTCTAAGTAGCAATATGACCATGGACATGACGCTGTTATGAGTCCAATAATCCAAGACCCGTCGCAGGCTGAAATTGCCATAGTACCTGGGTTGGAAGAGTCTCAACAACAACTTATCCCCTCCGTCGAGTCCGAAGGGCACCGTGTCCCCTCCGTCGAGCCTAAAGGAGAAACGCTCGCATTGGATGAAGAGCCTCGGTTTATCGAGCCTATTCGGAAGACGTTTGCTCCAGTAATCCCTAAGACTGTGACGCCTGTGGGGGATATGTCAAAGGAGATTAATCTGAATGTTGAGAGATACTTGCAGCGAATGAAAAAGGGATATCAAACAACAAACGTCCTTACCACAGATCCTCGTCAACTGCTATCATACGATGATAATATATTTGAGGGTCATGATGAGAATAAAGACTATCCAACTTCCGAGTTTGGTAAACCCCTTGTATCTAAGAATATGTATTCTAACCTACCGTGGGAAATGCGGAAGCTACATGACTGGTACGTAGCGGCAGCAAAAGAGCGAGTGGACGTGATAACATGTGATGCCCGTGGGGGGTATGTCAAAGGAGATTAATCTGAATGTTGAGTGATACTCAAAGCGAATGAAAAGGGATATCAAACAACAAACGTCCTTCACGAGACCACTCGAAGAGGTACGACAATATTGTTTTTGAGTTAAATTTAGATTCTTTTAGTTTTCTATTGTAATCTAATTACATTCTTTCTATCACTTTGAATTTATTGTCATAGAGAACAAGAAGGTTACAATAAGCGCAAGTGCGGGATAAAAAGATTCTTGATGAAATTGCCAAACGTGGATTCACATCAGAAAGAAAACGATTGAGTACAAATGATATGTACTTAATTGTTGCAAGGATGTGTCATTTCTTGCTTCGGGAGGTCATCTCTCCTTCTGGTAAGTTTTTTGATAAAGATAGTGATGTAACAAAAAACCATCGCACACTTTTTGAGTGTTGCGGTTCGAAACGCCCATATGAGTCCAACGTAGTTGAAGACTCCTATGGTGTAGACTTTGTTTGATGAATTTGTGAATATGGACACTTAGTGAATACTTTGATGAATTATGGATGTTCATGTAAATATTATGGATGTGAATATTATGGTTTGTGCTTATGTTTGTTATTGTATGTGAAAATGTGATTCTGTGATATTGTAATTCTGGAAATGTGATTATGTGATACTGTAATTCGTTATATTTTTTTAATAAAAAACACAATATTGTGGCTCACAATAGCCACGGTTGGCATTGTCTGACAATAGCCACGGTCGACCTTGTTTGCGATGCTACAAATGTTTATTTGTAGCCTCGCAAACGTAGCCACGATTGGGTCAGACCGTGACTGCTGAGTTCCCCCAACCGTGACTAAGTGATTGTTTGTTGTTGTGCAATCGATGACCTTGGTGTTATGCGAGACCATCTGCGTGTAGTGGTCGCACATATGTCCCTTCGCGTAGGAGTTGGTGCTATGGTTGTAATTAATACTGCTTCTCCGCTACCCACATGTCCACAACGCTCGAAGGTGAAATGTCAGCACCAACGGGTCCTGTGGCAATGTTCTCTGGAATGCCGCAGCTGCCCCTATGCTGGTTCGCATACTTCTGCGCCCAGGCGGCCACGGTTGGTTCCCATGTCACCAAGTCAACGCCCACCTCGGCGCGCGCCGCATTGTGCAAGTCAGGAAGTCTTTCGCAGAGCTCTGCGCCACGCAAGATGCCAGAGCGATGGCTGCCACAGCGAATGCTAGAGCTACCCGTACGTGCAACCTTGGATGAGTAGGCCTCCATGGCTGATTCTAACAAACTTACGAAGAAGCTTAGGTGAATTTGGATTCGTGTTTGTATGGGAGCGTGATCAGCGAGGTTATTGCTGTTGTGATTGATGAATGAGTTGTGGCTAGGGTGGGGAGTATTTATAGTTTCATACCACTGGCAGTGACAGCAATCGAGCAGGCTTCTAATGTGATGACTCGGTAAACGAAATGATGTGAATTCGAGTTATTTCATATGCATGCATGGGCAGGACCGCTGATAGGAACAGCAGGCCTGATTTCGATAAGGCTGAACGATTTATTTAGAAGACTAGAAACGTGTAATATGAGCAGACTTTTATGGTCTTCTTGAAGGTTGACTTACTTTCTCTGACCTCTGTGTCTATCTGTGAGTGTGTGACATGGTGCCCAGTATGGAAGCTAGTACGGTTGGATAATCTTATTTATTTTTTATTGGATTTAAGTGGGAATTTTCATGGCAGTTCCAAAGCTAGCGCAACTTGTTAATGAGGAGAAAACTAAGTTTCTACTTGTTGCAGATTTGGGTACTTGTTTAAGCACATTAATATTGTGCATGATGTTGCTACCTGACACTCTAGGATAAGAACAAGTCGTCAGTTGCTTGAATATTTGATTTGCATGTGCTCTCTCGCTGTCATTTGTGCAGGTCAGCATCATGTTCAACCAAACACGAGACAATAAACATAGAAAAAGGGTTAAATAATCCAGGACCATGTTTTAGTTTGTTAAAGTTTTTGAAAACTTGTTTCTTGCTATGTTTTCTAAAGAAACTTGTTTCCAAACAAAAAATAGATGGGACAGTTTGGATTCTTGTTTCTAAAATCTTTAAGTCAGTTTTGATTAGTTAATGAACTAGATTGAAGTAAAACGCTGCATAAACTATATAGAGCCAGATTCTTAGTTTCTTAAAACTATGAAGCTGAGTTTTAGAAACTAAAAAAATAAAATGATACTTTTTCCGTCTCAAGATAAGTGTCGTTATGGTATCCGTACCAGTCAAACATTTTTAATTTTGATTACATTTATAGGAAATATTTATAATATTTATATCTCAAAATTCTCAACAACAAACACCAACTATAGCCACGATTGGAAGGGACCTATAGCAGCGGGTATGTGAATCGCGGCTACGGCCCCGAGCCTAAAAATCATGCACTATAAGCTACGAAAAACAGGTCGACCATGGCTACAAACCGAATAATAAAAATAAAAAGTGGGACCACGGGGCCCACTCGCTGTTGGTTGCCCCATCCGCCGCACCCGGGGCCACCGCACGCGGGCCCGCGCCGCCCTCGTGGAGGCCACCGCCGTTGTGGAGGCTGCCGTCGGGGTGGAGGCCGGCTCCACCATGCTCGGGGCCACCGCACGGGGGCCCGCGTCGCCCTCATGGAGGCCGCTGCCACCGGGGTGTAGGAAGGATCTGCCACGCCCGCCCTCGTGGAGGCCTCTGCCGCCGTCGTGGAGGCTATCGCCGCCGGGCGTCGGGAGGATGAGGCCGGCCCGCGCCGTCCTCTCGTGCCGGAGAAGGGCGAAGTCGCCGGAGTTGGTGCCCGAGAGAGAGAGAGAGAGAGAGAGAGAGAGAGAGAGAGAAATGAGTGGCGGTTGGAGAGAGGGAGAGAGGGAATAGGGTATGGTTTTTTGTTTGGGGCTATAGCGTTTCAGCCATGATTTTGGGGTCCAATTGCAATTTAGCCCCGGATTTTTAGATTTTGCGTTTTAACCACAAGTTTTCAAACCCAAAGCTCCATTTGACCACAATTCTATTAACTGGACATAACAGTGTGAACTTTGACGTGAAAAGACACAATTACCCTTATTGACAATTGCGATTTTACCACAGATTGATGTTAGATATAGCGTTTTTACCATTGTTTTCAAATATATCTTACAACGGATTTTTAAACCAAAGAAAATATAGAAAAAAGTAGGCATAATTTTGACAGCATTTCGGTAGACTTTTGACTATATTTTCACAAAATTTAATAGATTAATCACATACAATAATAATATTAAACAAAAGCAAATAGAATCACAATTTCAGCACTTAGGTAGGCCATTGCATATTCAGATTGTACATGTTCAACGAAACAAGTAGTACATGTCGAAAATAACCATTACATGTCCAAATACAGAGGCATTACATGTCCAACTAGAAAGGCATTACATGCCAAACAAAAGAACCAGCATATGACAATCACATAAGCACATTCAACGATCAATCCCAAGCAAATGGGCAAGCCTTCCTCCACTTCGTCCTCCACCACTTCGTCCAACTTGTCCACCTCTTCCTTGTTGTCCCCTTCCTCTTCCTCGTCCTGTTGGTGGTCTTCCTCCTCCCATATCAATGTCATCCATACTTGCACTTTGAAGGACAAGCAATATGTTAGTAGGCAAGCAAAGTAGGAAACAAGTATATGTAAGTATAGAGAAAATAAGCAACAACTTACGATGTTGTTTGTGCTCCACTTGATTCTTCAAGCCTTTTTTTTTGACTAGCTGTGAGACCACCGTGACAATACTTAGATATGTGGCCACTTTGGCCACACTCAAGATATTTCATTTTCTTGTTGCTAGTATTTCCCTCATCAGATGCTTTGATTCTAGCTACTCTAGGCCTTCCAGGTTTTCGTCTCAGTTTTGGTTTCTTGATTTTGTAGCCTACATCAACATGTTGCCATTGATGCTTTGAAGTCATTGGCTTGAAAAAACCTGCATAGGCTTTTCTGAACCTATCAAGAAAGTAGTATTCATGGACAAACTCCTCCATGTTAATCTCTCTCGTCGGTGTAGCAATAAAAGCTAAAGCATGGTTGCAAGGCTTTCCAGTAACTTTCCCAGCCCTGCAGCTACATGTTTTTTCCTCCAAGTTGACTGCATACCTGACCAAGGATACCGTTATTTCAGCTGTCAAACCACCACAAGGCAATACATCATGATTCTTGATTTCCTTGCTTCTTGCATTGAGAGTCTGAATGATCTTTGGGATAATTCTGCCCTGCATCTTCTCCCCAATCTTCCTTCCCAAATCAAACTCCTATTGGCTCCTCATCACCCTTGGTTTTGGACCTTTTCACTCCCTTTTTGGGGCTGCTTTGGTTGTAGGTGTGGCTGATTGAGTTGTATCTATCTCATTTGTAGGTGCTCTATTTCTCACTGTAGGGTGTAACCTACGTTTTGTGGGTGAAAACTGCAATGGACCTTCAAAATCATTAATTTGAGCATCAATACACACTACTCCCTTATCTATGTTGAGATGAAACCACTCAAGCAATTGCTCATCAGATTTTATCTCAATGCATTTATCATCACAACCATTATCACGCCATAAGGTCAAGTATTGCTTAGAACCCCACATGTAGAAACGATCTACAAAATCAACAAGCTGGACCAACTCATAGTTCAACCCAACATATATCTGCGGCAATTTTTTTCCCTGCAGGTACTTCCTTGGTTCACCATCCGCCAAGCTCCAATATGAACGTACCCTAGTAATGAGTTTCAACCTACAATACAAACATTTGCTATTAGCTAAATTAGTCTACGCACTAAACTATTTTCAATCATCCAAACTGAATCAATCGAGCACCATCCATAGTTCAATCACAACACAACAATCACGGAGCGCAATACCTTGTCTCAGCTGGATGTGTTGCCACCTCTAGACCCATCGGCTCCATGTCAACCCGTGCGTCCGCTCGTCGCCCCCGCGCACCCGCCTCGCACGGCCCCACGCGCCTGCCCACGGGCCCACCCGCGCCGCCGCACGCGTCCGCCCGCCTACTCGCCCGCTGCCTACTAGGGTTAGGTTTACGGACTCTTAGTGTGTTACGAAGCGAGAGGGCTCCAATGCTCTGTTTTTCACTTTGGGAAGGGTATTTCTGTCTTTTTCTGAGTTCAAAACTTTTTTCTTTTTTTTTATTCCCTTTATTTTGATGCCTCCCACGGTGTTACGAAATTATGGCTAACGGACGACTCCGGTTCAAAAAACAGTGGTTAAAACACAAAATCCTAAAATCAGGGTCCGAATCGCAATTGGAGTTGAAATTTATGGTCAAAACCCTATTGCCCCTTTTTTGTTTTTATAGGTACATTGTAGACAACAATAGCGGCGGCCGACATTGTCAACCGTGACG
This sequence comes from Chloris gayana, assembly GCA_031894775.1. Classification (NCBI taxonomy): domain Eukaryota; kingdom Viridiplantae; phylum Streptophyta; class Magnoliopsida; order Poales; family Poaceae; genus Chloris; species Chloris gayana. Next base: position 112,553 of record JAUNZO010004139.1, read on the forward strand.
ACGATGGACAATGTCAGCCGCCGCCATTGGTTACTTGGCTGGCGCCGCTATTGGTCACCGGCTCAATAGCAGCGGTTGACGCGCCCTACAGCCCCGTTCCCACTGTAGTTGTGGCTCGTTTTGCCCGCCGCAACTACTAGTTTTTGAGAGGCATGGCTGTTGTGCGTTATTTTTATAGTGATTATTTTATTATGAAAATAGATTCAACAATCTATCAAATGATACTAATTTTGTGGTGTAAAATTTAATATTTTTTTGTATATACTTGGTCAAAGTCAAAACTATTTGTCTCATCGAGAAGAGAGAATGAAACTTATTTTTGGATGGAAGGAGTATTAAGCATGATTGGTTATGTGCCTCAATTAATGGGAGAAGTTTTGCTTAAAGAAAAATATTTTCAAACATATGTTTTTAATCATGTCGGGATAATATATATTTGTATCCTTCACCTGGTCAATGAAATTTTGTTAGGAATTTGTCTATTAAGATTTGTTGTATATGGACCATTTGATTAATCTATATCGTTCTAAATTATTAAAAAAGAGCAATATATAATTTTTTAAGTTTATTCAATTAAGGTGGCAATTTTTCTAGCTAGAGAGTGAACGTGTGATGAATCCAATTAACCTTCAAATATAAAAATAAGAGAATCCAAATGTGGTTTTGCCTTGGGTGATTACAAGTCTGGTGATAGAAATGATTAGCATGCAGTTATATATAAATAAAGATAACTGTTTACAATATCTCATAATCCCATTATCGTTGACATGTTCAGTTTGAATAACTCATGTCTGCTCGACGAATTTGCAGGGTTGAATGATAATTCAATCATTCATTTCCACAAAAGTCAAGTAAAGAGATGGACTAGTAATTCAAAACCACTATAGGGGATATATAGGAAAAAATTAATATTACTGAATGTTCTTTTTTTAATATTGTCACTGTTCTGCCGGGCCGTTAAGCGCTATAAGAAAATATGAGCCTCACCAGATAAATTATCGAGAATAATGCATAAATTAAAGAACATGACTATATATGTATCACGAATAAATAACATAACCTTTTTGTCGTGCATCCATTAATATCCATCATATCTAGTTGTAACAGTTTACTATTTATTGTCTGCAGTATACGTGGATTCATATATGGAAAACGTATCAAGACTTAAGATGCATGGCGAACGCCATACGTATCTTCTACGACGTATATATCCATTATTACTTGCAACTAGCTATAGGTTGCACTATCGTTGATCTAGTAGGGCGACTGATTGTCCCAGTTGCCGGGCGGGTTGTAGCTGCAGATGATGAAGACGCCGCCGTCGTTGCAGTCGACACGGGCACATCCGATGGCAGTGGAGTCGCGCCACACCACCTGCGTGTAGTGTAAGCACGACTCTTCCATCGGCGCCGAGCACGAATTGGTGTCGTGGTGGTAATACTGCTTCTCGTCCACCCATGATTTCATGGCGTCCGCCGCCGACCAGTCGGCGCTGGCGGGGCCCACGAAGATGTTCTCGCCGTAGGGGCGTCCTTCGGGGAGTGCTTGAGCGCGCAGTCGCCCTGGCGCTGCGCTGCGTAGCTCTGGGCCCACGCAGCCACGGTGTCATCCCACGTGACCGGTGCGACGCCCACGTTGGCACGAGCTGTGTTGTGCAGGGCCACGTAGTCCTGCGGTGCGTTCTGTGCCGCGCACTGCTCAGCGTGGAAGACGGCCATGAGAGCCAGAAGGGCTGAGCACGCCAGCTTCAACGAGAAGTACGGCATTAATTGCCGATCAATTAGTACTAGTATCTTCTTGTGAGATGGCCTTATTTCTGTTGTTCTTGTTGTGTGTGTGATGCATTAGTTTGAGGCGAACGACCGGGTTTTATACTGGCAGCAACGGCGTCGTCATTGGGGCAGGTGACCCTTTTTTGATAGTACTAGTAGATAAAAACAAGTGGAGCTCATCAAAATGGCTACGGATTGCACTTCGTCAGCAAAAAGAGGGTCGAAAGAAAACTATGGATGCCATCGTCATTGGGACAGTAGGATACTCACTCCTCCCTAATGATACATTAATATATGTCATCATACTAAGTCACTCACTACTATAAATTCCATCAAACTTTTAGAACAAATACTAGTAATATTTTAGGTGCTAGTTTAACCATCTTGTGTGTAGGTGTTACTTTCAGACATTCAACCCTAAATTACAAGATAGAGTTTCTTTGATTTGTGACATGGGCGTGCATTGCTTTGCGCGTGTGTCAGTATCATGATTAGCACTATATCCAAACCAGCTGCGGCAGCGGGAAACTATTGGAACTCAAGGTCCAAATGGTGATGGATATGCACTTCGTCAGCAATGGTTTCACCTAGGGGCTAAAAATATTTTACAAGAGGGGGCAAGGAATTGATCTCCGTCACAAATATTCTTCAAGATACCATGGATGGTCCATGGAATTCACAGTAGAATACACCCTCCATCCAATGGAGGTTAAGTCACACTATTTTAAATTCCATCAAACTTATGGATTAAATAAATTTTAGGATCACAAATTAGTGTCAGTTGGATCGTTCACAAAATTATAACATCATATCATACTAAATTTGATGTCGTATATGATATTTTTTTATAATGAATCTTATTTTACATTCTTGCCTTTAACCAATATGATGGTTCAAATGCATTCACAAAAAAATTATGACTTGGATTCAAATAATCTATTTTTGCTCCATCCTCTCATCCATCCCAATCACATTTGCAACACTTGGCCGTACTTGCTCGCTTCATTTCCACCCACGGAAATCTCAAAATGACATATTCATTGTCTCTTTTTAGACTCGTTCATTGTCTCCTTGTGTGAACGAATCACTTCCCAGTTTCATATTGAGCTTGTGAGGCCCAGCGACCTAACAGAAGAAAGGCTTCACCATCTGTTCTGGCCCAGTCTACTGCCAATAGGTGCGGCCCAGAATACAGAGTTAATTACAAACCAGGATTACCTAGGTTTTTTTTTTTTTTGAGAAGGGTACAATTTCGAACGCACACGACCCACTCACACCACACGCACGCACACGCGTGCGCGTTCGAAGCACACGCCTAAACTAGGGATTGGAAGGACCCGAGATCCTTCGAGTGTGCGGGAAACGCACGGTCCCACCGAACGCGCACGCGTGTGCGTACCCCACTCTATCCGGACCGAAGCTCTGGAGAAAACGGGAAAAATCCCGAGATGAGACGCCCGCGTCGAGCAGCGCTCGAACGCGGGCGGGCTCGCTGGCAGCCGCCGGCGTTAGCCAACCGAGCTACGCTCGGTTCTCACCAGGATTACCTAGGTGAGCGCCCACACGTGGATATATCTGGCCCGACACGAAGGCTGTAGACCTATAGTGATAGCCCGATTACGGCCCGTTTAGCCCGTTACTATGGGCCACAGTCCGTGTAGATTAGACCTGTCACACGACACATCAAGATTAGGCCTTCTCCTTTGAGAAGTTTTCTAGTCCAAAAAATAATCATTATTTTTATATATTTAATGGTCATTAGTTGGAGTAGATGTAATTTCTAAAATTTACAACTATTGGTTATTAATGAGGATACTATTGTTAAAATAATATATTTATAATAAATAAAAATTTCATTATTAATAAGTTAGTAAATTTTTCTATACAACTTTATTATAGTATATTTATAATAAATCTAATATATCATTATTACCAAGTTATTTAATTTTTAATGTAACTAATAAAAATTATATAAATATAAATTTTATTATTTTTGGTATAATTACTAAACTATCCTTCAACTAATAGCCGTTAGTTAAGAGAAAATAATAGCCATTATTTTGAACCAGAAAACTCTATCTGCTTTTTATCTAAGGTCTTCTACACTTCTCTAAATTATGTCTGATGCCTCTATTCGTCGTGGTTCTCTTTCCCTCCCCGATTGTGATTCCTAGCTTCGTAACCTCCCCTCCTCTCCCTCTCAAGGTACACGCGCAGCCGTGCACAGCCCGGTGTGCCATGAGGAAAAGCTAATCCTAGGCGGCGCTATCCCCTTCCTTCGCTCTCCTCCCCTTGCTTGCTGCTCGCCAGCGAGGTGGCACCCAGCATGGCCTGTTAGCTAGACCGGCTAGTAATTCTATTCTGCATACTCCCTCCTATTCTCTGCTCAAAAGAAAGGAATAAAACTAATACACTACACAGCATAAGATCTGCTAAAAAAAATATAGTTCTGCTAAAAATGTAACTTTGTATAACAAAAATTATTTCAATAAAAAATCTATCCGTGCAAATACGCGGGTCACTTACTAGTTCTTTATAGTATAGATGACGAAGGGACAAATGCCATTAATTACATAGTCCAAAGTCCCTGGTTCTTAAAGGCAGAAAATCCTTGCTAGTGTCTTTCTCAAATTTCAAGCAAGGAACAGATCCCAAAACACCGTATAAATTTCAAAGTATAAAGCCTAAGGCTACTGTAGAGCAATGAGTCATTGTCACGCTCGTGGGCAATGAGTCCAGATACAGCCCTAAAGCACATTCCTTCTCCTTTTCTTTTCTTTCTTTTTTTTTTTTTTTGCGATGATGTTCCATTTTTCTCTGCATGCTGGTTGTTTATCCTTGTCGTCTGAGAAATATTTCGGTTACCTGGAACATGAGGCTACACTTCTCGTGTCAACATATGAGCAAATAAATCGTGGCATTTCTCTGAATGAGGTGTTTTTTTCTGGAGACTGCAAGCAAGGGATCCGAGACGTACAGAAAGCCAGCAAGCATCAGTGTGAAAGACACGGAGCTGGCAAAAGCAAGCACATCAATAGAAAGCCGCTCAATATATATAGCCATGCACAACGCAACATTCACTCAGCTCGCCAGACTATCCCAGAGCCGTCTCAGACAACTGATTCTCCATCGTACAGTAATTTCTTTTAATAGAATTTCCTTTAAGTATATAGCACCTCTTGTGGTGCATATGAATGTCAACAACTTGTACTGATGTTTCCGCTTTTGTTGACAGTAGGCTTACCCCACGTTAAAATGGGCGACGACCGCTGCAGCATGCAAGATGTAACACAATTACTGGATAATTTGTTTGGCAATAACGGAGGCGGCCCACAATTGTGGCGAGTCAATGGGCTCATGCTGCTGAATGCTATCTTGATGGGTATCGTCGTTGGAGTCGGTGCCTATGCCCCGCGTTACCGCCGCCATCCCTTGATCGGCTTACTCTATCTGGGAGCCACCATCTTGCTCCTCCCTATCGTCTCACTTGTTGCAACCACCATTGGTAATCACCGCATTAGCACTCGATTCTTCTCCGGTACACATATTACAAAAGTAAGATGCACACCAGCTCACATTATCCTAGCCTTGATCTGGACCGGGTTGGTCCTAATTATCAGTATCAAGACAAGCCCCATAGTAGCTGGTGATGCAAGAGAGGGTAGAAACATTGACCCCCAACTGAAGTGTTGATTAAAGCAATGTGGCTTGCATACCTTGCATTCTCGACGATGAAGACTCTGTCAAAGGATGCCTATTTGCACTTATCACTTCGACTGGAACTCATTCTTGGTCAGTTATTTTTTATTATCTTTACCAAACTTCTTTTCAAGTACTATGTATTTTGCAAGGCACGACAATCATTTGGATACGGACATAGTCCTCGTCTTATTGCTGGATACATGGCTCAGCTCCAGGTGCCGGGTGAACACCAGTGTGCTAGTGTTACTGATCGACAAGTTGATGATGAGGATGAGGTAGCTCCTCCTTCTCTACTAATTGTGGGAGAGGACACTGCAAAAGTAGAGAAGCAGCCGTATGGTTACAACTTCAAAAGCATAGACAGAAACAATCTGGTGACGTTGGATAAAGTTTGGCGCTTTGATCTTCAGAGCTCATCAACAGCACGAGCCAAAGATGTGTGCTTTTCGTTCGCCTTGTTCAAGCTGATGCGATGCCGGTTCGCAAAGTACACAGTTTTCGATGCCGGTTTTATGAAGGTCCAAAAGTTTTTCCTCCACAGGCTGATCCAGGATAGTAATTGCCAGCGAATGTATGGTGTTGTTGCAGATGAACTTTCTTTCATCTATGACTACTACTATTCATCCCTGCCTGTTACCTATTCCCGTTGGTTCCTTCCCCTCTTGAGCATCATTTTTTCTATCTACAGCACCGCTTACTGTTTATATCTGATGGTATGGCTATCACGAAGATTGACGGGTCGATCAGGAATGTATCAAATAATCTGTGTATTGTACTGCGGCAACCAAGGCAAGGCTAGGCCTGGAGATGTATTCGTCGGATATGGAAATGTGTACTTTGATGTAATACCGGTATATTTAGTTCTTGTAGCTCTTGTCCTCGATGAGATTAGGGATATTGTTTTTTACTTCTGCTCTAACTGGACCAAAGTAACTCTCATCTACAATTATGCCAATCGTGCTTCTTGGCAGCGGTCTCCAGCCGCGCAGAAACGCATCGGCTTTGTATTCAAGCATTTCAGATGCAAGCTGTTGAACAACTGGGCAGACAAAATGAGTCAATGCTCAATGTTAGTGCACCAGCAACCATGGGGCATTGCAGTTCTTGTAAGGCGTCTCCTCCATTTGCCCAACCAAAAAAAGATCATGGTACCAAGTGCCGTGAAGAAAGCCGTCTTCGAAGCACTTCGAGGCCTGGCATGCAAGCAGGACGGACTAGTACCCGAGGTATGCAGTAATTTCTTGTTCAAGCAAAAACAAAACTAGTTTTTAACAGAGAGCGGATTTGGTGGCCACATGGATGGGCGTCCTAGTTATCCCAGCCTTTCAATCGGTATCCAAGGGCCAGCACTACTAACAGACTTTTTCCCTCTCCGTGAACACTGAAAACCCAAAAAAGTGAACCAGCAACTATCTCCCCCGCCTGCCCCTACGCAACGGGTACAGTCTCGCCAGCACTGCGCCACTAGCCACCCTCCTCCTCCCTCTGGTAGCACTGGCGCACCCTCCCCCAACCTCGCCCACCGCCCGTCCTACCTTCGGACCTTCCTCCTCTCACCTAATACCAGAGAGGGAAGGCAGTCTTGAAACACGACAAACGCTGCCACTAACCTGACTGGAACGACACCTCTCCAGCAACAGACCAGACCGGCCTCAATCTGAACGCGATTTGGTCACAGAGGAGGGATCACTCGATGACGCGGATCTGCGGGCCCAAGCCTGCGTGCACAGCAGTCGGAGAACCGCATAGAGAGCTGCACGGCTGTGTCGAACAGCACGAAAGGGTGGCAGATTGGAAGCCATGAATTCAAGCTATGCTGGACCGCGAGGGGCGGGAGCGCATGCGCCTGCCAGCACGAAAGGTGAGAGCGATCTTATCGTTTCCCCTGCCTCCCCTTGTTCTTTTATACAGAGGTGCTTCTTACCCTCACGTCAGGTGGGACCAAACTGAGTGATGAGGAGGCCTTAACTCCGTTTGAGAACGTTAATCTTGCTCCATTTTTGATAGAGTGCTGACCGTCTGATAACTAGGACGCGCGTCGACGTGGGCACCAAATGTTTTCCGTTTTTAACATGTTTGCTTAATTTGTCCCATTTTTATCTTTTATGAAGATAACTTCCTTATATTGATTCTCAGAAGCACATTGGACGACCGAAGCCTCCAATTCCTGGTACTCCACCAGCACATGATGGGCAACGGGTCGGTCACACAATACTCGTTTGGCACATCGCCACAAGCATTTTTGAGATGGCCCATCTGGAGCCGTCAGATCCTGAGGACCATAAGATTGTTGCTACTCACTTATCACGCTATTGTGCATATCTGGTGGCCTACTGCCCCGAGCTACTTCCTGACGACGACGAGTGGTGCAAGCAGCTATACAAAGACATCAAGAAGGATGCTAATCGCATCGTTAGTGCCGTGCCCAAAGCTACGTATCAGCAGATGGCCGAGCTTTTGAGCGCAGGCTCAAATCATGAGGTGATCAAGATCGGCGCGAAGCTTGGGAACCAGCTGGTGGATACCGCCCTTGGGTGGAAGGAGCTGGGCCGCTTCTGGTCGGAGATGATTCTGTATGTCGCCCCATCAGAGAACTTGGAAGGGCATGTTGAGGCCATAGCCCGTGGCGGCGAGCTGATAACGCTGCTCTGGGCGGCGCTTGCGCACGCCGGAATTGTCGATAGGGTCGACACGGCTGTCGCCAACTTTAATACTAGCGTTGCTGCCGCAAAGGTTTAAGTGCTCATGCAGTTCATGCTATCTTTTCTTTTCCTTGAGTCAACTTCATGCTATGCCACAGTGCATCTACCCAACTATTCTGTGGTTTCGCTACTTTTCTTGATTTTTTTCACCATTTATTATTTTTTACGAAACCTTGTGTCATGTAATCTTTGTTGCATGACTCGGTCAAGTTGATGTAATATTCTTGTTGTTTTTAGTCTCAAGCCTGATTGCTTACTGTCACACTCAGATCAGGTGATTCCACAGATCAAGAAAAAAAGGCAGAAAACAAAAGCAGCGCGCACTGATTCCATTGCTCAAGTAAAAGAAAAGATAAGAACACGTCAACACTAAGGAATAAAGAGACAAAGATGAAACACCTTACCTGACAAGCTTGATACGTGGGACCATATATTTTTTGTTCATATATATCTTATCTTATATTAACTAATAGAAGCAAAACTCGTTTTGAGATATCCACGGAAGAAATCCTAAAATTTCTCATAAAAAAGAAAATTATCTGGCCATTGATTTAGATACTTGATAAACCGTGACCCATGGATCAATAGCTAGGCGAGTTCCTAAGAGTTCGATAGACAATCGAATAGGGAACTGGTGTACGTTTAAAAGTACTTACCTCCTGTCCTGATCTGTCCATCGAATTGTACTAGTTAATAAGAGTTCTTTGAACTTTTTCTTCTGTCACTACACTGGAACACACATTACTATGACGTGGCCTTCATGAATCCTAGATAACGTGCACAAAATAATGTTTTATAGATGATCGATGAATGGAGACTTCCATTTGGTGGAGCAATCGAAAACAATGGAGCAATCGAAAACAACACTGCCCTTGCTTTTGACGCATGCAAACAGTCCAGTTGGTTGCATCAGATCACACGAAAATGTACTGTTGACCGTTCAACTCAAATAGAGAATTTACTGTTGTTGATCGTTCAACTCAAATAGAAATACATATATCCGCAGCAGATGAGTTCATCAGCAAGGATTATTATATATTGTTGAGAGTATACGATAGCGCAAACTATAGAAGTATAGCCAAGAATTGTGTTTTGCTGAAAAGAAATGATCAAAATATAGTGGGCAGAATAAGAACATAAAACATATGGTAATTTACAATATTACATGATTTTATTTACCTCGACTAACCAATTAGTTTTTTTCCTTTGTATACGTGTATTCGTGTATCTAGCAAACAAGAATCCATGCACATATATACTGCTCAATGAACAGAAGTTTTGCGACTCTTTAGCTAGGTCTAGTACGGTCTCTGTCCCACGAAGTTGCCCGGCGGGTCGTAGCTGCAGATGATGAACACGCCGGCGTCGTTGTCGCAGACGACGCGTGCGCATCCGACGGCGGTGGTGTCACGCCACACGACCTGCGTGTAATGCCCGCAGGACTCACCCTCGGGCGCCGAGCAGGAATTGGAATCGTAGTCGTAGTACTGCTTCTCGTCCACCCACGATTTCACGGCGTCCGCCGCCGACCAGTTGCCGCCGGCGGAGCCCCAGAAGATGTTCTCGCCGTAGGGCCCACCCTCGGAGTGCTCCAACGCGCAGTCGCCCTGCCGCTGCTCCGCGTAGCTCAGCGCGTAAGCTGCCACGGTGTCGTTCCACGTCACCGGGCTGACACCCACGTCATCCCTCGCCGTGTTGTGCGGGTCCAGGTAGTCTTCTGGCGAGTTCTGCGCCGTGCACGGCGCTATGGAGATGGCGAGAACCAGGAGAGCTAAGCAGGCTAGCTTCGATGGCGAGTGCGCCATTGCTGATTACCTTCAGGCGTCGTCCTAATCTCTGCAATTGGCGTGTATATGTGTGTTTGAATGTCGGCTTGTTACCCTTGTTGTGTACTTGTGTGATGTATGCGTAATGCGTTTGTGGCGAGGAGCAGGGTATTTATAATCTCAGCAACAGAAGTCTATGCTCCGTGGCTTAGGTTCCTGCAATATTGTACTAGAAAGCTGATGAAACTTAAGATTTAAATGGTGATGTCGAATGCACTTGTCAGTCAGTGGTGGTGCCTCGTATAGAAGGTAACATGTTTTGCTTGTCCAAGAAGAGGGGGAAAAAAATCTATTCCATTGATTTGGATGGGATAAATTCTAATGATTTACCTAGCTAGAAGACTTGTCCATGGAGTAGCACTTGTAAAAGCGACATGTCCTTTTGGTTGTTTGGACGGTTTACTTCGTCTGGTCGGCCAGAGTTTATTTATTTACATTTTATTACTATATATAAGTGTCCATGCATGGCGTATGGCGTACAAGCTAGAGTCGGTAAGGTTATTTTTAAATTGATTTTAGCGGGAACTTTTCCTCCATCGTCAGTTGCCATTTTTTGGGTGGTTACTCGTGGACCAATAGGAAATGGGGGACGGCGGCCGTGTGACGCATGATTGTACAACTGCACAATCACGGGTGCATGATGATTGCCTTGCATATGCACGTGTGGTTGATCTGGCATCGGTTTAGTTAACCGTCTTTGGACACGTGTTGCCAATTTGAAATAGCATTTTCCCCTGAAAATAGTTTACAAATTCACCGCCTAAAAATAACGTAGTAATGGAGATTGGTATTGGTGACCGCCGCTAAAAAAGATTATTAGCGGCGGGTGACGACCACTGTTGGCCGGCCCAGCTCTGTAGCGGTGACCCATGTCGGGCCACGCCACTAGGCTATTTTCGGATGCAGCGCTATAGGCCTGGTTTGTACTAGTCAGAGATTCAATATTTATATTTAACTATAATTAATAAAAAAAGTTAAGGTGGGTACAAGCCCCTATGTTCATTAAATTATTTCTCATACTGATAATTGAATTTTACTTTATTGTGATATATTTGTATTACTGTTTACTTGATCATCATATCGTTTATTTCCCTTGATATTGGTTTAAATCTTCTCTAGACATCTTCTTTTAGAGCTCGTCATCCATTATGCGGCATAGGTGAGACTGACGAGTTAATAACCAGTTAAATAAGAAAACAATGGTGGAAGAATCCACATAGAAGTCAGCATAATGCATACATGTAGTTGTTTTCAAGTACCGTCCGGTCAATGAAGAATAAGCTTTTATGTTAAAGAGATCTAATTTAGGAATTGAGGAACTAGTCTTTACTAAGTAATCAAGCTCAACTTGAGTTATACTTTCATCACGGCCTTGAATATTGCTCTCATGCCTAAAAATATGATCTTTGCATAGTGTAACAAGCCAGATTTTCACCGGAGGTGGAAACCGTACTAAAGTTGCATGTGGAATTGGATTTAGTACGAAGACTTCTGCTACTTTCAAGTTAAAGATTTGCTTCCGCCGTCAACCATGCTTAGTGTTTTGCTTCCGCCAGTATTCTTGTGTTGTTTTCTTGACCTACGTGCCAAGTCCTTGTACTCAGATGTTGTTAATGTTATTCTCCTTGGAATAATATCTTACCATGTTTCTTGTCTTATTTCTTATTTTTCGGTGGTTTTGTAGTATTGAACTGTATATGATGTACAAGTCATTCTCAAGGCACAGTTTTCACCTCGGATGAAAATCAGGCTTGTTACACATAGGCATGCACAAGAAATGCCTCCAACAAACAACGGCACTCAATTTTGACACACGTTTTACACCCATGAACCGTTTGCAGTGTTTTTGCACGAAATATTTGGTAAATATTTCAATTCTTGTAGAACATAGAAAAGTTTTTACCATTACTTGAGGTTCTTATATACGGTCAAATTAATTAGTTCTGCTGAATAAATAAGCACAAGATGACAATATAGTTGACCAGATAAAGGGTCAAGAGTAATAATAATGCTTAATCTTAAACGAGAACAAGAGTATTTATCACAAATCACTTAACTTTATTGCCTTTCATTAATGCATCCATGCTCAGCATATCTAGCTGAGGGTTTATTCGGTACAGAGTATAGTTTAACCAAGGCGTAATATGTATAGTACATGCCGTACATATGTTGTACGTATAAAGTATTAACTGGATCATCGTGGAGCTAGTAGGGTGATTCTCCGGGATAGTTCCCTGGCGGGTTGTAGCTGCAGATGACGATGGCGCCGCCGTTGTTGCAGAGGGTGCGGGCGCAACCAATGGTGGTGGAGTTGCGCCACACCACCTGCGTGTAGTGGCCGCACTCCTTCCCTGCTGCGCAAGAGTTGCTGCCATGGTCGTAGTACTGTTTCTCAGCCACCCATGTCAGGACGCCATCCCTCCCCGACCAGTCACCGCCTGGCCCACCGTACAGGTTCTCACCGTAGGGGCGTCCGTCAGGGGAGTGCCTCAGCACACAGTCGCCTTGGAGCGTGTCCACATAGTTCTTCGCCCAGGCGGCCACGATATTGTCCCAAGATACCGGGGCGACGCCCACCGCGCGGCGCGCCACGTTGTGCTGGTCCAGGTAGTCCTGCGGCGAGTTCTGCGCCGTGACGGTGGCGACGACCATGGCGAATGCCAGAGCTATCCACACAGCCTTGGATGAGTAGTTGTTATCCATTTCTGACTCTAATCAACTTATGCAGTAGCTAGTTATTGGATGCATGAGTTGAGGCGAGAGTAGTGCTATTTATAGTTGATATATGTGCCACTGGCAGGGAGGAGAGCAATCGAGAGCTACTGCTAATACTAGGTGTGATGACTCGTTCAAGATGGTAAACTTGGTAAACGAAATGGTGTGAATTGGAGTTGATGTGTTGCAGCTGGAACTTTCGTGGCAGTTGGAAGTTAATTAGTGCAACTTGTTAATATATTGCCTGTGAGGAAAATAACAAGTGTTCTATACTTGTTGCAGAATTAGGTACTAGCTCAACGACCACCTTGTGCGCGGTGTGTTTTCTCTTGACCTCGTCCTATAACGGCACGTTGTGAGTTGCTTGAAAGCTTTATTTGCATGTGTGCGCCCATTGTATCGTGTGTACATCAGTACCGTGTTCAACATGTAGCACGAGACAAACATAGCAGAAATGTTCAATAGTCTTAGATCTATGACTCATGATTTGTTAAGCGCCTCGATCAAATGGATTGATGTTTTGCTATAAAGTTTCCAAACCTACATTTCTCTTTCTTAAATGTGCTATATGGTCATGATAGTAATTTATTAGCTTTCTGGTCCAAAATATTTACCATTATTTTTTCATAACTAATGGTCATTAGTTAGAGAGTAAATTATTAATTGCATTAAAAATTTAGTAAAATTCATTTATTTATACAAATTTCAGTTTTCAGTGCAGCCCATGTATGTGCCGGTCCAAAAACGTCTCAAGCAATGTGACGATTTTCCAGGCAGCTGGCACCACCATCGTCTTCCTCCTGGCACGCCACCAGGGCCTCACCACTCGCACACCACCATCGGCCTCGACATGCACAACTTGTATATGTCTTGAGGATTTGGCAACACTTGAGTTTTTATATTATGAACTTTTGCTATTCGCTGAGACACATTAATTTTTATAAACTATGAAACTTGGCGAGCATCGACAAGGACTTGTAGGGATTTCGCAAAAGTTTTGAGGACGGGCGCCATTTGCCTCCTTCATCGCTAAACAGCGCCGCCGCGGCCTGCCTCTGTCACAACGGAACATTGCCACTGTCGCGTGCCTCCATGATCACGGAGCCGCGTCGCCCTCGCATGAATGACTATAAAGAACATGAAGTCAGGAACTGAGGTCTGGGCGCTAGCGCCAGGCAGGTAAATGATGAGGAATCTAAACTTGATTGAATTAGACCAGGAATCCTAAATTTGGGTCGTAAAATTTATAGCATAGTTTGACATTTTATTTTCAAAAACAACACGCTCGAGTATCAAAGTTGTTGATTACAATATAGTAAACCACTGTGGCCGGCGGATAGCTCTTCGGATATATGGTCAAAACACGATTCTGGACCGCACTTTTTCGTCAACAATGGTGACACCTAGAGGCTGAAATAGTCTTGAAAAAGGGAAAGGATGGAAGCAGTAGGATAATATTCCTCCATGGATGCGAGAAACGGTAGGAGCAGGAGGATCGATATGGATCAACTCTAATAATTTATCAAGAGTAGACTTGTCCGTGGAGTAGCACATGTAAAAGCGACAGGGCCTTTTGGTCTTCGAATGGTTTGTATCGTCTCTCACTACTACAATTACGCTCTATGGTGGCGGGCTAAAAAGGGCCTCAGTAGCGGACACATTAAACGCCACCGAGGTCCTGTCACTAATTAAAAGAAAAATTAATCATGGCCCGAGGACCGTGACTGCCCACCGGTGTGGATTAGCCTAATAAGGAGCCAGTCGCGGTGTACTGACGGCGATCGACGCTGTTAACCTATTAACAAAATAAGGCGGGCCCCTAGTGAGACCCACCCTAGACGCTGCCGTCCGTGCGCCATTCCCGTGCCGCCGCCGCGCGCCTTTCCCGTCCCGCCGCGTCACGTGGCCCGTGTTTCGGCACGCGGATGTGGAGGAGCCGCCGCCGCTGCCTCCGGTGCCGCCGTCACCAGATCCGCCACCTCCGGTGCCACCGCCGCCAGATCCGCCGCGGGAGATGCAGGAGGAGGAGGTGGAGCCGCCGCCGCGGGAGGAGCAGGAGGAGGAGGAGGAGGAGGAGCCGCCACCGCCTTCTTCTTCGCGCCGCCAGCAGACGGCTCCCGCGGCGGGGAGTAGGAGGCGGAGTAGCCGCCGGTGGGGGGACGCTCGGCAAGGCATTGGCGAGGACCAACGCTCGCTGGCCCCAGTAGCGCCGCATGCTCCTGGAGCCGCCCTAGCGGCGGCGACCCATGCCAAAGCGGAGGAGGAGCGAGGAGAGGAGGAGAGGAGGAGAGGCGACGCCAGCACCGGCTAACCCTAATCCTAGGTTGCGGTGCGACGCGCGCGGATATGGTAGTGGTGTGGCGCTACACCCCCACCTATTTGTAGGAGGAGGCGGTCGGCTGCAGCGGACGTCACTGTCAGCCCCGTAGCTAAATGGGCTACGGGCCACAGCTACGGGCCTGACGAGTGTCCATGACCGACGCAGCGGAGTTAGCCTCGGGCCGGTAGCCATGGTAACCGCGGGCTCCAGATGTCCGCGACTAACTAGCACCCTTAGTCGCGGATACCATCCTACCCTCGCGCTTAGCGGCGGACGCCTCGAGGGACCGCTACCGTGGCAAAAATGGCGTCCGGTGCTATAGAACATTATTCTAGTAGCCATTGTTGATTTTTTTTTTTTGTGGAATTGTTGATTTTTTTTTGTGGAATGTTATCGGTGGTTGGAAAACAGTCTTCTTATGTCTCTTACAGCACAACAATAAAAGTAAACAAGATATACTTAAAAGTACGATGAAACACTTGCTTTTTATTCAACATAAGTAATAATCATCTGATTACAGCAGGGAGTACTCCACATATATAGATAGGGATGGACGACTCCTATTCATGATAAGAAATGCACTGTTCAGAAAAGTAGCTCACCTACCTTTTAATGTTGTATCGCAACACACTTATGACTCATAAAAAAAACTCATTCTCTAAAATCCAGTAAGAAATAAAGAAAAGAGTACATACTGCTATTACTTAAATTGTATCCAATGACTCATTAAGAACCTACTTGAGAAATCTTCTGGTAAAAACTTCAATAAAAGAGGAAAAAAACACTACAATGCTTATGCAAGTTGATGGTTCGAATCTTCTGATCCTAGCGACCACAGTCGTTGGCAACTTGCTGCTCGGCCTGCACACAACCTTCACTGACCTAAAGCCATGATCAATGCATGTGAGAAACACGGCAGGGTGGTGCGGCGTGGAGAGCTCGACATCCGCCATACAACTTCCTAGATCTCAGGATCATTCTATGGGCCGCAACATCAAAGAACTTTAGTTCAATTTTCAATTAATTATATGTACGTGTTGTACGCTCTCCATTCTAAATTATTAGCATTATGACAACCGCTTCAGTTCAATTTTTAACTGGACCTGTGACGTATCATGTTAATGAGATTAAAATTTTGGGAACTGAGGGACTAGTCTTTACTCATTAATCAAGCTCAACTTGAGTTATATCTCGGTCACGGCCTTGAATATTAGTCTCATCCCTAAGAAACAGATCTTTGCATAGGCGTCACAAGATTTGCAGTGTATTTGCATGAATTTTTTTGAAAAATAGTTCAATTTTACAAGGAAATAGGAAAGGATTACTCTCTTAAGACATGTACAACCCAGAGATAGGAGATCGTCTCTACGAAGTCATACATACAGGTGTACAGAAAGATTATACAATCTAGAGACTCCACTAGTGTCTGCAAGCAATTTAATGATGTACATGTAACTAAGATCAACTACGAACAAATTTGTGTGTACCATTCTGTGGCATGGTTGGATCAACCGTGATATTTTTCTTTTCTTTTTCCCTTTTTACCTTTTTTCATTCCTTGTTTCCCTCTCCATTTTCCATTTTTTTCCTTTTCTCTCCTCTTTCTTTCTCTATTTTATCCCATCCACTCAAACTGGTGTTCCTATCCTATCCCCACCCTCTCTCTCGCGCAGGTGCAGGTGCTCGAGCTAGCCCAGCCAGCGGCGGCGGGGCTCGAACTCGCCTGGTTGGCGACTTGGGGAGGAGCAGGGTGGGGTCGAGGCGCTGCAGGTCGGTGACAACACAGTGATTGTAGCCCGAGATTGAGGATTTGGGCGAGTGAGATTGGAGATTCGGAGGAGTTGGTTGGGAAGGTGGATTTGGCACGAGAACTCATCCACTCGCGCGCACCCCGAGCGGGATCTGGTGGGCATCGTCGCAGCGGTGTCCTGGTCGACTCCTCCGCCTCGGGAGCACGAGATGAAGTCGTCACCTCTCGAGTGTAGGCGAAACTCTCCTTGTTCATCTTCAATGTTCTTCTAGTCGAGTCGATGAGGTCTTGAGGTTGAAGCTCGAACTACTATTAGCTAAAAAACTAAGTGGTAATGCTATGAGTACATAGAGTACTCAGCAAGCCAATAGTAGTTCAAGCTTCAACCCTAGGATGCTCTACTTATGATATTTGCATGTTTAGTGTGCTTAGTTGCTTAATTGAACTCCCACATGATGATATACATGTTTTTGTGTAAAATAAAATGTACGTGCTTCTTAGGTGTCGAGTTTCTGTATTAGTAAGCTGTGAGAGCATGTTTTGCGGGGCGAGTATAGGGGATTAGGTGATGGGGAACTTTTGGGGAGTTCCTATGAGAGTATGCCGTTTGCGGGCACATTTGTGTTGGGGACTTCAGGTTGCTCGAAGGTTTCCCGTTGGTGGTAGTCCCTTGGGGACATTGTTGGACGAGAGGTGGTTGTTACTTGTGGACTTTGGTTGGAGGAGAGGGATTTGGTGACTGACCCAATAGCATAAGGACCGGTCTCCGAGGCTTTTACATACACGCCACACGTCCCAGTATGGGCGGTTGTGCTAGATCATGATCTTAGCGGAGGACTGGCTGGCCCGTCGAGACTCGTAGAGATAGTGTTATTGAAATTTGGAGCGTTGACTTAACTCCTGAGTAGGGGATACCCCACCTGGCCGGTGGTAGGCCTTTCACACCTTCAGCACCCTTTGTCGTTTCTTAGGGGGTTCCCAAAGCCGGAGGACGGGCACCACCAGTCGATGCTTTTTGAGTGGTCTAGTGCGGGTTTGGTGTTTGGGATCGCGGTCGCGACCAGGATGTCAAGCTCTGTTGCGTGTGGGTACCGATGTATATACTCTCCAGAGTTATAATCTATACCTATAGATGTTCCCCGAATACGGGCACTACCCGTGAGTTTCTCGAGTGATTAGTTTACTACTTCTCCTGTCTGATAGGTGTTTTACTTCTACCTTGGAACTGTGGTTCCAGTGGAGGCGTGCTGGACTTAAAATTTGACCCTTGCATGAATGTGTTGATTCCTGTGAGGCCACTTATAAAATTAGAGTAATAATAGAACTTGACTCACCTAGACTTCAGATTAAGTTCTTTAGGTGCTGAGCCCTTACCTTATCCTTGACATATCAAAGCATGCTCCACATTGTTGCTAGGTAGGGCGGCTTGCTGAGTACTCTATGTACTCACGGCTTTACCACTTTGTTTTTCAAACAATAGTAGTTTGAGCTTCATCCTCAAGATCTCGTCGACTCGACTAGAAGAAGATTGAAGATGAAGGAGGGTCTCGCCTACACTCAAGTTGCCTGTGGAATTGGATTTACTACGAAGACTTCTGTTGCTTTCAAGTTGAAGATTTGCTTCCGCCATCAACCATGCTTAGTGCTTTGCTTCCGCTAGTATTCTTATGTTGTTTTCTTGGCCTACTTGCCAAGCCCTTGTACTCGGATGTTGTTGATGTTATTCTCATTAGAATAATATCTTACCATGTTTCTTGTCTTATTTCTTATTTTTCGGTGGTTTTGTAGTATTCAACTGTATATGATGTACAAGTCATTCTCAAGGCACAGTTTTCACCTCGGGTGAAAATCAGGCTTGTTACACATAGGCATGCACAAGAAATGCCTCCAACAAACAACGGCACTCAACTTTGACACACTGTTTACACCCATGAACCGTTTGCAGTGTTTTTGCACGAAATATTTGGTAAATATTTCAATTCTTGTAGAACATAGAAAACTTTTTACCATCACTTGAGGTTCTTATATACTGTGAAATTAATTAGTTCTGCTGAACAGATAACCACAAGATGGAAATATAGTTGACCAGATAAACGGTCAAGAGTAGTAATAATGCTTAAACGAGAACAAAAGTATTTATCACAAATCACTTAACTTTATTGCCTTTTATTAATGCATCCATGCTCAGCATATCTAGCTGAGGGTTTATTCGGTACAGAGTATAGTTTAACCAAGGCGTAATATGTATGGTACATGTCGTACATATGCTGTACGTATAAAGTATTAACTGGATCATCGTGGAGCTAGTAGGGTGATTCTCCGGGATAGTTCCCCGGCGGGTTGTAGCTGCAGATGACGATGGCGCCGCCGTTGTTGCAGAGGGTGCGGGCGCAGCCAATGGTGGTGGAGTTGCGCCACACCACCTGCGTGTAGTGGCCACACTCCTTCCCTGCTGCGCAAGAGTTGCTGCCATGGTCGTAGTACTGTTTCTCAGCCACCCATGTTAGGACGCCATCCCTCCCTGACCAGTCACCGCCCGGCCCACCGTACAGGTTCTCACCGTAGGGGCGTCCGTCGGGGAGTGCCTCAGCACACAGTCGCCTTGGAGCGTGTCCACATAGTTCTTCGCCCAGGCGGCCACGATATTGTCCCAAGATACCGGGGCCACGCCCACCGCGCGGCGCGCCGCGTTGTGCTGATCCAGGTAGTCCTGCGGCGAGTTCTGCGCCGTGACGGTGGCGACCACCATGGCGAACGCCAGAGCTATCCACACGGCCTTGGATGAGTAGTTGTTATCCATTTCTGACTCTAATCAACTTATAGCTAGTTATTGGATGCATGAGTTGACGGCCGTGGGAAGGTCCGGTTGCTGTCCTCAGCCACGAGGTCATCATCCACGTCGACTACGTCATCGACTTCTCCCCGCCCTCGTCCCCGACCGCCGCCTGGCCCAAGCGGTCGACCTGGACTTGGTCGCTCGGCCTCCGCGACGACCACACCTTGCCGCGGAGGGACCGCTCTATGCGGGACCGCCTCGGCCCCGGCGGGACCGGTCTCCCCGGGTCCGGGACCAAGAGGGCGGAACCACCACAACGCCGACGACTGGCGCTGGCGGCATACGGACGGCCGCAACGGAACGGAAGACTGGTACCGCAACGGAGAGGCCTCCTACCCCACGGGGCAGAGCTCCGGGTACACAGCCTGGGGCGGGTCCACTGATGCAGGGAGGCCCACAGGAGCTACACGACACCGGGACGCAGCGCTACTGCAGCGCGTGCCCGACCGGTTTTGGAGGCTTATCTTGGTGCAGGACAGGCGCTGGGGCTCCGCCATCCAACAACGTCACTGATGCAGTTGGAGGTTTCCGCCTCTGCGGAACTGGCGCAAGGGGACCTCCAAGCATCGCCGTCACCGGCGCAGCTCGCGTGCTTTGACATGCGGTCCGTCCGTGACGCTCTCCCCTTCGAGTTCGACCCCATGCTTCTGGAGTCAGCTTTGGCCCCGGCTTGGCTGGCTGGGAAAGTATGGCCGGACCAAAACATCTGGGCCAACCAGGCCAACTCCGCACCGGGCCAAACATTCATGGAGGAGGGCGCATGGGCACCTACCCCGCTTGCTCCACCTGAGCTGGGCCGCGGCCCGAATGTCGGGCTGGGGAACGACTACCCATCCGTCGGCCCAACCGCGGCAGCATTGGAAGGCCTCGACACCGATGCTGAATCTACCATGCTGCCTCCAGGCCTGTTGGATTCTCCACCACGCGACAACCAGGACGGGGCCGGCGTGGACAACATCGCGAGTCCGATTCGCTGCTTCATCAACAACATCACCGCGCCCCCATCGGCGGCAGCCTTGCCTCTTCCGCAGGCAGGGCAAGTGGTCGGCAGCCCGGTGGCTGCTGCCGACACAGAGCAGCAGCGGCGCTGCAGTGAGCGCCTGCGTATGGCACAACAGGCCGGACACACCGCCACGGGCGATCCGGCTGCTCGTGCGCTCGCTGTACAACTCAAGAAGTGGTCGGGAAAGGCGGCCTTGACGACGCAAGCTAGCGCGAAGAAGAAGAACTGCATCAACAAGTACACAGGCAATGATCAGGCAAGCGCGCAGGCGGCGCTGGACGACCTCCTGCCAGTGAACGACGGCGTTCATTAAATCCATGGAACGACCAGCAACTACTATGCAACACTGTGGGTCACTGCTAGGTCCGTTCGTTAGTAGTGTTTGTCTGTCCTGGGTCAGTTCAGAGAGCTACTCTCCTTCGTCTTGGAAGAATGTTATGTCAAACGAGTCATCAGATTGTCTGTGTGCCTTTGTTTCGTCATGTCTAATGGAAATGTTGTCAGCTATCCCCAATGATTAGTGACCAAAACTGCATTATTTTCAATTGGAATGTAAGGGGACTCAATAGCCCAGCTCGCAGACAAGTTGTTAAAGATTTGGTTAGTGATCATAAGGGTACAGTCATCTGTTTGCAAGAGACCAAATTGTCAATGGTAGATGATGCAGTGATCTGTGCAACGCTAGGTCCTCAGTTCCTTGGGAATTATGCAACAATTCTAGCTGATGGGGTCAGAGGGGGTGTCATCATAGCTTGTTCACAGGATCATTATGAGCTGCAAAATGTGGATATCCGACAATATTGTATCTCAGCAACGATAAGGAGGAAGGCGGATAATGGACTCTGGAGCTTCACAGGGGTCTATGGCCCACAAGGAGATGCAGACAAGCTCCAGTTCCTAACAGAAATAAGGGCCGTAAAGCAGCAAATGCTACAAAAATGGGTCATTTTAGGAGATTTCAATATGATATATAGAGCCTGCGATAAGAATAATGCCATGATCAACCTCAGACTAATGAACAGCTTCAAATCAATTTTAGATGAACTTGAGCTGAAGGAGCTGCACCTACATGGACGCCAGTTCACATGGACTAGCGAAACGGACAATCCAACCCAGACTAAAATTGATCATGTCTTTTGTACGCGCGATTGGGAGCTCAACCATCCGGACTGCTACCTACAGGCTATAGGCACTTCATGCTCAGATCATTGTCCAGTGGTAGTGACCTGCACTCCGTTCCACCGTAAATATCGGGGTTCCGCTTTGAAGCTTTCTGGTTAAAGCAGCAGGGATTCCTTGATGTTGTAAAGCTTTCGTGGGACCGACCAGCTCTATCCCACAACAAGGCACGCATCCTACACATCAAGCTATCCAGGTTGTCAAAAGCACTGAAAACATGGGGACGTCGGCGCATGGATAATCTAAAACAGCAAGCTGACCTAGCGGAAAGGGTAGTGATGCATTTGGACCGTGTACAGGAGCAGCGACACCTTATGGATGACGAGTTCTCCTTGCGGAAGCTTGCTAAGGACAGGATCCTGGGACTAGCAGCGATCAGACGGGTCAAGATTCGACAACGATCGCGATTAACAATGATAAGGGTTGGAGACACCAACAGCAGATTATTCCACCTCCGAGCCAACAGTCGCCGCCGCAAAAATCACATACCGGCTTTGAACCATCAGGGCACCACACATACCACCCATGAACACAAACAGGAGGTCCTGCACAGCCACTTCGCAGAGGTCTTGGGATCGGTCCAGCAGCGGGAACAAACTTTAAATTGGGACTCTTTAGAGATACATGCACATGACTTGAGCCAGCTAGAGACCGATATCACAGTTGACGAAATCAGGGAAGCCATCATGGGTGCCCCATCGGAAAAGGCCCCAGGACCGGACGGATACACGGGAGGCTTCTTCAAGGTTGCATGGGACATCGTCAAACATGACATTGTGGCTGCCATTCAGGAGATTTTTCGCTGCCGTGCCAGTTGTTGGAACTTACTAAATTCGGCCAACATCACACTAATTCCAAAGAAAGCGATTGCCAACACAGTGGGAGATTATAGACCTATTAGCCTCATGCACAGCGTAGCCAAAATCTTGGGAAGGATATTGGCAAACAGATTACGACCGCATCTTGACTCTTTAGTTTCTCATAGTCAAAGTGCTTTTGTGAAGGGGCGATGCATCCAGGATAACTTTCAATATGTACACGGTGCTGTGCAGCATTTTCACAAAGCAAAGACGCCAATGCTACTACTTAAACTGGATATTGCAAAAGCGTTCGACAGTGTCCGCTGGGAATATTTGCTTGAGGTCATGCAACAATTGGGATTTGGTCAGCGATGGAGAAATATCATCTCCCTTACCTGGGCCACATCAACTTCAAGAATACTACTGAACGGCGAACCGGGACGGCCAATAAAGCACCGCAAGGGACTAAGGCAGGGTGACCCGCTTTCACCCATGCTGTTCATTTTGGCCATGGACCCGTTGCAACAGATCCTCCAGAAAGCAACTACCCACGGGTTGCTCACACCGATTGGAGAAAGCGCAATCAAACTCCGCACGAGCATATATGCGGACGACGTTGCCCTGTTTCTGCGCCCTATAGCCAATGACATCAACAATCTAAAGCATATTCTACACCGTTTTGGAGAGGCCACCGGGTTGTGCACCAACTTCCAAAAATCCGAGGTGTATCCAATATGCTGCGACAATATAGATATTGATGCCACTTTGGCTGACCTGCCAGCAAAGATAGGAAATTTACCATGTACTTATCTCGGACTGCCTCTACGAATTGGGAAGCCCCATCGATCTGATGAACAGAAGCTGGTGGACAAAATAGCAGCAAGACTGCCGGGATGGAAAGGGCGATTGCTCACCAAAACTGGCCGCCTCACCCTTGTTAATTCAGTACTCTCCTCCATTCCGACGTACTACATGACAGTTTTCAGCCTCTCAAGGTGGGCGATAAAAAAGATAGACAAAATCAGAAGAAACTTCCGATGGAAAGGTTCCGAAGAAGCACGAGGGGGCATTGCCAAGTCAATTGGAAACGTGTGCAACGGGCCAAAAAGCTAGGTGGATTGGCCATTCCAGAACTCGGTAATTTCAACAGAGCACTGCGTGCTGCGCTGGCTATGGTTCAAGTGGAAAGATAACAACAAGCCTTGGTCTGAGCTGCAACTTCAACACACCACCACGGAGTTGGCTCTTTTCGCGCATGCACCACAATAACACTAGGCAATGGAGACCGCACCTCCTTCTGGCATGACCGATGGCTACAGGGGAACGTGCCAAAGGAAATAGCGCCGGATCTATACAAGCTTGCATGGCGCAAAAATGAGAAAGTAGCAACGGCCCTCACCGATGGAAAATGGAAACGTGGGCTGAGACGACTAGCTACAACAAATGAGATCAATCAGTATGTTCACTTATGGACGCTAATCCAAACAGTTCAGCTCACCGATCAACCTGATGAAATAGCGTGGCGTTTCTCGACAGATGGCCAATACTCATCAAGCTCAGCCTACGGCGTACAGTTCAATGGATCATACGCAGATCATGATTGGCAGCGACTTTGGAGCGCTAGGGCGGAGAATAAATGCAAATTTTTTGTCTGGTTGCTACTGCAACAAAGGCTTTGGACAGCGGACAGGATAATCAAAAACGGAGGCCAAGCAAATGCGGTATGCTCCCTTTGCCACACCACCACAGAATCGGCAGCACATATGCTGGGCACTTGCTCCTATTCCACCCAAGTCTGGAGTGCTTTTAACCCCCTGGGGATCATGCTACAGCAGCCACCACTCACAAACTACAGAAGACTCAAAATATGGTGGAGGAACATGATTGGGCCACAAGGCACACAACAGGCCAAGGTTCTTCAACAGGCGGTCATTTACATAGTTTGGAACATTTGGAAGGAACGGTGTCGTCGAGTTTTTGATAACAAAGCGATGCCGGTGTCTCAAATCGTGCACGCCATCAAGAATGACCTTCAATCCTGGCACACGGCGCATCACATTTGGGAGGAGTAGCCTTCGAAGAAATTGGTTGTCAATGTACATATTTACTGCCTTTCCTTTTTCAGTTTTTATTAGCTAGTTCTTTTTCCGCTGTACCTTTTTCAATTGTATTTTGAACCTGGTTCCTATTCTATCTAAAATGAAAGGCAGAACACCTGCCACTTTGCTCAAAAAAAGTTGAGGCGAGAGTAGTGCTATTTATAGTTGATATATGTGCCACTGGCAGGGAGGAGAGCGATCGAGAGCTACTGCTACTACTAGGTGTGATGACTCGTTCAAGATGGTAAACTTGGTAAACGAAATGGTGTGAATTGGAGTTGATGTGTTGAAGCTGGAACTTTCGTGGCAGTTGGAAGTTAATTAGTGCAACTTGTTAATATATTGCCTGTGAGGAAAATAACAAGTGTTCTATACTTGTTGCAGAATGAGGTACTAGTTCAACGACCACCTTGTGCGCGGTGTGTTTTCTCTTGACCTCGTCCTATAACTGCACGTTGTGAGAGTTGCTTTTGAAAGCTTTATTTGCATGTGTGCGCCCATTGTATCTTGTGTACATCAGTACCGTGTTCAACATGTAGCACGAGACGAACATAGCAGAAATGTTCAATAGTCTTAGATCTATGACTCATGATTTGTTAAGCGCCTCGATCAAATGGATTGATGTTTTGCTATAAAGTTTCCAAACCTACATTTCTCTTTCTTAAATGTGCTACATGGTCATGATAGTAATTTATTAGCTTTCTGGTCCAAAATATTTACCATTATTTTTTCACAACTAATGGTCATTAGTTAGAGAGTAAATTATTAATTGCATTAAAAATTTAGTAAAATTCATTTATTTATACAAATTTCAGTTTTCAGTGCAGCCCATGTATATGCCGGTCCAAAAACGTCTGAAGCAATGTGACCATTTTCCAGGCAGCTGGCACCACCATCGTCTTCCTCCTGCACGCCACCAGGGCCTCGCCACTCGCACGCCACCATGGGCCTCGACATGCACAACTTGTATATGTCTTGAGGACTTGGCAACACTTTTGAGTTTTTATATTATGAACTTTTGCTGATAGCTGAGACACATTAATTTTTTTATAAACTATGAAACTTGGTGAGCTTATATTTGATCGCTGAACCGTGCCGCCACGGCCTGCCTCCATCACCATGGAACTTTGTCGCTGTCGCGTGCCTCCATGACCACGGAGCCGCGTAGCCCTCGCATGAACGACTATAAAGAACATGAAGTTAGGAATTGAGGCCTGGGCACCAGCGCCAGGCAGGTAAATGATGAGGAACCTAAACTTGATTGAATTAGAGACCAGGAATCCTAATTAAAAAATAATAATGATTTAGATGATGAACATAAAATATATTACTAATAATTTCATTATAATAGTAAATATTTATAATAAATCATTTTGACAAGATTACCCTCACTAATGACTATTAGTGATTAATTTTCGAAATTAAATTGACACCATAAGAAAAATCATGGCCATTATTTTGGACCAAAAAACTTAGATAGTAATTTCCTCGTTGAGCATCTCCAAGACCATTCTCACAACTATTGGGTTAAAATTACACATTACAAATACTGCTGGAGAAATTCTTTTGACTTCAGGCCAAGAATTTAACCTTTAAGAAAGTGTTTATTGTATCTGATTGGTAGATGTATCTGTTATTGAAAAACCTATTGTCCAGCACAAAGAAACTAAAAATTCTGTTGTGTGTCTTTTCACTCTGCCAAAAAAAGTTGGGTCGTAAATTTTATAGCATAGTTTGACATATTTGATTTTCAGAAACAACACGCTCGAGTATCAAAGTTGTTGATTACAATATAGAAAACCAGTGTGGCCGTAGCGGATAGCTCTTCGAGTACATGGTCAAAACGCGATTGTGGACCGCACTTTTTCGTCAGCAATGGTGACACCTAGAGGCTAAAATATTTTCGAAAATGGGAAAGGATACTTTAGATGCGATCATTCGATAGAAGCAGTAGGATAATATTCCTCCATGGATGCAAGAACCGGTAGGAGCGGGAGGATCGATATGGATCAACTCTAATAATTTATCAAGAGTAGACTTGTCCGTGGAGTAGCACCTGTAAAAGCGACAGGGCCTTTTGGTCTTTGAACGGTTTGTATCATCTGTAGCCGGCCATTGTTGATCTTTTTTGTGGAAGCGGTTGGAAAACAGTCTCCTTATGTCTCTCACAACACAACAATAAAAGTAGACAAAATATACTTAAAAGTACGGTGAAACATTTCTTTTTTTATTCAACATAAATAATACTACCTCTGTCCCATTGAAAGTGTCATTCTCGCTTCCCAAGAAGTCAAACATTTTTAACTTTGACCAGAAATATATAAAAAATTATAAATATTTATTAAATATAATTAGTATCATTAGATAGATAATTGAATCTATTTTTATGATCAACTTATTTAGAGATACAAATATTACTGATATTTTCTACAAATCTAGTCAAAGTTTAGAAAGTTTGACTAAGACTGGATACCATAGCGACACTTTCAATGGGACGGAGGAAGTAGTCATCTGATTACAACAAGGAGTACTCCACATATATAGATAGGGATGGACGACTCCTATTCATGATAAGAAATGTACTGTTTAGAAAAGTAGCTCACCTACTAAATAGGACTAGGATTGGGCCAGCCTTTCTATCCTTTCAATGTTGTATCGTAACACACTTATGACTCATAAAAAAAAC
The DNA here is from genome assembly GCA_031894775.1 of Chloris gayana. Classification (NCBI taxonomy): domain Eukaryota; kingdom Viridiplantae; phylum Streptophyta; class Magnoliopsida; order Poales; family Poaceae; genus Chloris; species Chloris gayana. Next base: position 139,943 of record JAUNZO010004139.1, read on the forward strand.
ATTCTCTAAAATCCAGTAAGAAATAAAGAAAAGAGTCCATGGCACTATTACTTAAATTGCATCCAATGACTCAATAAGAAATCTTCTGGTAAAAAGTTCAATAAAAGAGAAAAAAAACACTACAATGCTTATGCAAGTTGATGGCTCGAATCTTCTGATCCTAGCGACCACAGTCGTTGGCAACTTGCTGCTCGGCCTGCACACAACCTTCACTGACCTAAAGCCATGATCAATGCATGTGAGAAATACGGCAGGGCGGTGCGGCGTGGGGAGCTCGACATCCGCCATACGACTTCATAGATCTCAGGATCGTTGTATGGGCCGCAACATCAAAGAACTTTAGTTCCATTTTCAACTAATTACATATGTACATGTTGTACGCTCTCCATTCCAAATTATTAGCATTATGACAACCGCTTCAGTTCAATTTTTAACTGCATCTGTGACGTGTCATGTTAATGAGATTAATTTGTGAACTGAGGGACTAGTCTTTAATCATTAATCAAGCTCAACTTGAGTTATATCTCGGTCACGGCCTTGAATATTAGTCTCATCCCTAAGAAAAAGATCTTTGCATAGGCGTCACAAGATTGCAGTGTATTTGCACGAATTTTTTGGAAAATAGTTCAATTCTACTACTCCCTCCGTCCCTAAATGTAGGGTTTTCTAGCATTCAAACATGAAATTAGTCAATGTGTTAAAAGACTACTATACCATTTATTTTTACCTTCATTCACCCATCCATTAACTCTCCCACCAACCCCGGAGTTTGTCTTATCTGTAAAACGCCCTACATTTAGGGAAAAATTCAAACTCCAAAACGCCCTACATTTAGGAAGAGAGGGAATAGGAAATAGGAAAGGTTACCATTACTCTCTTAGGACATATACAACCCAGAGATAGGAGGTCGTCTCAACGAAGTCATACAGACAGTGTATACGGAAAGGTTATACAATCTAGAGACTCGAGTAGTGTCTGCAAGCAATTTAATGATGTACATATAACTAAGATCAACTACGAACAAATTTTTGTGTACCATTGTGTGGCATGGTCAGATCAACTATGATATTTTTGTCTTATTTTTCTTTTCTTTTATCCTTTTACCTTTTTCATTCCTTTTTTCCCTCGCCATTTTCCTTTTTTTCCTTTTCTCTCCTCTTTCTTTCTCTATTTTATCCCATCCACTTAAACTGGTGTTCCTATCCTATCCCCACTCTCTCTCGCGCGCAGGTGCAGGTGCTTGAGCTCGCCCGGCCGGCGACGGCGGGGCTCGAGCTCACCCGGTCGGTAACTTGGGGCGGAGCAAGGAGGGGTCGAGGCGCTGCAGGTCGGTGACAACACGGTGATGGTAGCCTGAGATTGGGGAGTTGGGCGAGTGAGATTGGAGATTCAGAGGAGGAGTTGGTGGGGAAGGTGGATTTGGCGCGAGAACTCATGCGCTCACGCGCACCCCGCGCGGGATCTGGTGGGCATAGTCGCAGCGGTGTCCTGGCCGTCCCCTCCGCCTGGGAGCACGACATGAAGTCGTCGCCTCTCCAGGCGAGGCGGAGGCCGTCGATCGGTGGAGGCAAGGGGGTTTCTACAAGAACGTCATCACACAGATGGGGTCAAGAGACCTGTTGCACATGTCCTTATGCTGTTAAAGTTAGCGGACGGCACTATGTTCACCGATATATGGTCAAAACATTGAAAAATGAAGAGGAATATTTATAGCAAAACTTAACTTTATTGCCTTCTATTCGTGCATCCAACTTCAGCGTATATAGCTGAGGGTTTATTCGCTGCACTGTGCAGATTAGTGTACGAAGGCGTAATATGGATTGTGCATGCCGTACATATGTTAAATCATCATTGATCTAGTAAGGTGACTGTCCGACGAAGTTGCCTGGTGGGTTGTAGCTGCAGATGACGATGGCACCGCCGTTGTCACAACGGGTCCGGGCACAGCCAATGGCAGTGGAGTCGCGCCACACCACCTGCGTGTAGTGCCCGCACACCTGTCCTGCTGCGCAGGAGTTGCTGCCGTGGTCGTAGTACTGCTTCTCTGACACCCATGACAGAACGGCATCCCTTCCATTCCAGTCGCCGCCGGGGCCACCGTATAGGTTCTCGCCGTATGGGCGTCCGCTGGGGAGTGCCTCAGCGCACAGTCACCTCGGAGCGTGTTCACATAGTTCTGCGCCCACGCAGCCACGGTATTGTCCCAAGACACCGGGCCGACACCCACCGCACGGCGCGCCGCGTTGTGCTGGTCCAGGTAGTCCTGGGGTGAGTTCTGCGCCATGGTGGTGCTGACCACCATGGCGAACGCCAGAGCTACCAAGGCCAGCTTCATGTTGCTTGTGAACTACAGTGGGTGTGACTAGCTAGCTAGAGAATATTGCCGTTGTGATCCACACAATGAGTTGTGGGGGTTCTTATAGCTTCATACCACCGTGGCTGCAAGAGTGATTGATCGAGTTTGTTGATTCTGTCCAAGATAGAAAGTTTGGTGAAATAAATTATTTGGAATTGAACGTGGTTAGTCAAGTCAATGGTGGCGCCTACAAGGTATATTTCCCCGGAGGTGACGGAAAATTTTTCCACGGAACTAATCCACACAATATACGGTTCATGGACATTTCTTATGTGGGTCAACTTCAACGGGATTTGGACGGATAAGACTCGACATTTTGAAATGTTCTTCGTCTAAGTAGTTTCTGGGAACCGAGGGCAACTTAATTAAAGATACAGCGTAACAAACAATTCTGTCGCTATACTTGCAGTACGTTTAATTATCTTGGGTTTCTCTCTCCTTTTCTCGTGACTTTCACAACTCACTTCGTCTTATCGCAAAAAAAAACTTAGTCACTTTCCAGCAATCGGATACAGATTCTCTCTTAATCTTATCATTAAAAAATATTCTACTGAACAAATGACCACTAATTAATTGAACAAAATATCCTTCGTTTCGTTGTATAATGTTGTCGAAGGAAATACGCTATATTGCAAGAAATATTCAGCACAATCCCCTTAAACCTCCCATTCAGACGGCGCCACTAATGAAGGAAAATTGGTTAGTACAGAAAGTACAACATCCTTTAGAAAATCAAACTCCCTCTCAAAATAAATATTGTCCTTATTTGATTACCTAAGAAAAAATGGGTAACTTTTACTAAAGATCATTTGCTAAAATGAAATTGAAGGGAATCCAAGTGTAGTTTTTTTTAACCACAATGAAATTGTATAACATCTCTATTATTTGATTCCTCATCGTCACTTGATCTATTTGGTAAATCTACTTATATATAAAAGATGCAACCCACTAGCACGTCTTAATGGATATTTCTCTCAATCCACATTACGCCACATCATCATAATTAATTTCAGCCATTAAGATAAAGAATGGATGTTAGAGATTAACACAATTAGTTCAAGATTATAATTTTAAAGTTAATATCTTTTAGTCCCGCTGCAACGCGCGGGGTTATCAACTAGTAATTAATATAGCTTTAGCCATCACAACACCAAATAACAAAAGGCCATATCATGTGGGTGAGTACAAGGGGTTTGGGGAACCCAAAGGAAAAAAAATCCACAATTACTTTGATGGAGTCAATTTTACAGGACAGTTAGTGGATCTAAGATACTATAGGGTCCCGCAAAGGTCGCAAAAGGAAGCATAGCAGGATGTCATGTTCCAGACACGCATTGAACTGAAGTGGTGACAACTGACGTCTCTTTGGTACTGCTTATTGAGCAGCTTCAGCTTTGAATTATGCCCCAAGCTATATCAAAAACCTGGTTGAGAGAAGTGCTTATGCGTAACAGTAGGTAGAAGCTATTTTGGTTTTTGTACTAGGAGGCCCAAGCTGGAAATTGCCGCTTTTCACAGCTCATGGTGGACACCGAAACTTTTTTCCCCTCGATGCCCCCCACTAATCGAATCGTTATTATCCATCAAAAAGAAAAGAAAAAGAAATCGAATCGCTCCCGACTCCGCATCTATCTCCCGAGTCCCGACTCGGACGTGACCACCGGCGCAGGAGGGAACGGCGGCCGGACTGCAGCGGCCGGATCCGGCGTCGGGTCGGCCGGTGGGGTCAATTCGTGAGCCCACAGCGACTCTGCGGCGGTGGTGGGCACGCGCGTGGCTGAGCTGCAGGACGGGATGGCTGCGGCCGCGGCAGGCGCTAGAGTGGCCGACGGAGGCGCGCCTGTGGCGGCAGGCGCTGGAGCGGCGGCGGGGCTGGCAGCGGGCGATGGAGTGGCGGCCGGGCTGGCGGCGGCCGCGAGAGTGCCAGGTCTCGACGGACGAGACCCGCCGGAATCTCGCTGGTGGTGAGAACCGCGACGGCGGAAGGGGAAACAAGGGGAATCAACAGAAATCATTCTCCATTCCCCTCGCACAAGCGCGCACGAGCAACAGGGAGGAGGGATGAAGCTACTCAACTTACACGCGAGCCCAGAAAATCTATAGGACACTAAGCTCATCGTCGGCCATGGCGTCCGGCGGCAGCGCTCGACAAGCTAGGACAAAAAGAGACAGAATCAAGGGAAAAGATGGGGGGTTGGGGGTGTGCACTCACCGCGGGGCTCCTGACGTGCTTGGTGTTGACGAGGAGCGATCAATGAGGGTGAGAAGCTCGACAGCACTGGTTGTGCCGGCCGGAATGTTGCGATAGCTTGCTCATCTTTTTCTTCGCTCGCTTTTTGACGAGACTCACTCCAGTGGCTTTAGTGAGGAAAGGAGAACACTGGTGTGTGGTCGGAGCTCTCCGTCACTGAGCTCTGCCACGGAGGCCACCTTGGTCCACGTTGTGGTTGAGGTTGGGGGTTTTCACTGTGCGCACCACCGCTGGCGAGACCTCCGGCGAGCTCGCGCCGCCGTTGTGGGCAAAGCTCGTCCGTGAGGCCTCTGCTCGTGAGTGTGCGCAGTCGTGGGGTATCTCCTGGAGTCCCTTGCGTTGGCCGCGGTTAGCCGTAGCGTCGGGGCGAGCCAATTCAGGCGAGTTCGGCTTAGCACGGGTGGCGACGCCGCCCCTGTCCCGCAGGCGCTGATGTCACCTGTCGGCCCCACCAAGTCAGTGAAAAAAATTTCGGTTCAGAAAAAATATCGAGACCAAGCGGTAAACACGAAATTCGTGAATTTCGGCGATTTTCGGATTTTATCGGTCCGAAAAATTTAAACGCGTTTGAAATTTTGCACAAAAATTGTCCGAAATTTTGACCGAAAAAATCCGAAATTTTTGAACGAAATTCGGATCTTTCGGTGAAATTTCGTCAACCGGCCAAAAAAAAAGACAAAAAACAATAAATTGACAGTCATAGAGTCTTCCATCCTACAGAGTCTTACATAATACACCATTAGACGGTCAAACAGAATCCAATTCGTAGTCCATACATAGAACAATCTATTTAAATGTTACAGCTCTTGCACTTTGTGCATACCGTCACCCTCCAGGAGTCTACGTTACTCTAACAAGGCTAGAGGCCTTCTAATCCTGCTCAGATATAAACAAAAGACTGCATGTACACACATACAAGAATGTACAAGCTATATCATGCCAAAATAAGATTCTGCAACAGATTTTTCGTGCCATCCTACTTCTTGGTACCTGCAACATGAATCGATATATTTTTTTAGAGAGCAGAAAATCACAATGGGGAAAAAAACACAGGAAGATAGCTTCACCATAAAGACTCCTGACAGCCACAGTCTTCTGTCTACAAGTCCTTACAGGCCTAGAAATGCCGTTATCCTCACCTAACAAAAACATAAGCATACCATAGCCATAAGAAATGAGAACATTCAAAGGTAGTTGCTCTGCATTTTATAGAAAAAAATTAGGCAAATGACAAGGGAGGCAAAAAAAACTTGTGAATAATCTGTAAAGTTGAATAGTTACCTGCAAGTATGGACCATCAATTGCTTCACCTGTTGGGCCAGGCACCCCCTCCCCAAGTTGCTGAGTCAACTTCAACGCTGCTACAAAGTAAGGACAATTTGCTTTCTTCCCAGCAATGCCGTTTGCATGAAACCACTTGGCCCAAGCTTTACCAAGTTTCTCTGTCAAATCTTTAATGTTGAATGCACGATCAATTCTGGGTTGCACAGATGTCCGGCTGCGTGCCAAATCTATGTTAAATACTCCTCTTCTGTTAGCAGATCCTTGTTTATCACCTGCACAGCTTGCCACAGTACTACCAGTCCGGTTACTACCACTACTACCGACACCCCCCTTCATGCTAAGATCCCTTAGTGATTTCCTCACTGCAATCTGAACATCATCATCCTCATCGCTTGCATCACTATGAATTTCAATGAAGTTGTTGCCATTGCCTGTGAGCACATTTACAACCTTTTGTGCGATTTCATGCTCCACTCGAGTCTACGTTTCCTCTTTGCTCTCCTTCTTGCCTTCCCTGATAATCGGGATGCTTTCATCATGTCCCGCACATCTTTTGGAACCTTTGTACACACGGCCACATTCCCAACAACCCCAGCCAAATGTTCTCTGAACGGGTGGCACCTCCACCCTTAAATATTTTGAGACAATAGTGACATTTGAATCCGGCACCCACAGATTCACCATGTGACCATACATACTCCATGTTTTGGTCAGATTCTACAAAATGAAACGAACAATAATATATATATATATAATGTTTCATGCATCCTGATAATTGCTATTTCTAATATAGGCAACAAATCAATAAAATCTTGGCGTCATTCCATCAATAATTGCTACTTCTAGTACAGACAATTAATCAGTAAAAATCTTGGTGCCATTGCATCCTAATAATAGCTACTTCTAATATACATAAGGAAGTACTATTGTACTAAGATTAAGACCAGCTCACGGAAGGAAAACTGAACCTCACGCCCTCACCGTGGTCTCTGCTTCCACCGTCGACGCCGACATTTGCTGCTGTCCCACACCCATCGGGAGATGCTCGTCGTCCTACATCATCTCTGCCTGCTTCACTAGGGTAAGCTTCATCATTCATGGCAAGATCTGGATGGAGAGCTGAGAGGAAGAGAGGCACTCGTGTGGGGAGAGGATAAACAACAAATGAGGAGAGAGAAATGAAATATGTGACGGCTAGGGTTTCAGCTGAGATTTTATTCACTTGGGGATGGATTTATGGGCCAGATGGGCTCTATTGGACCTCAAAAAAATTTAAATAGGCCCGAAATATTCAGCCCGGTTAAAACTTATACCGGGCCTGCCCGATAGAACCGGTTTTCGGCGAATTTCGACGAATTTCGGCCGAAATTTTTTGGCTGCACCAAGTAGGGGCAGATCCATGGACCCTTGAGATCTGTGGACCAGGTCTAGCGTGGACCGGTGACTCAGCGATCACTGCCAGGTGGGCCCCCTTTTCCTCAAAATATCCAACCAGCATATTCCCTAGAATATTCTTCTTTTTTTGAACATTCCTTTTTCAGCCTTTTGATCTTCAGAAAACCATATTTTTTCCATGTACCTCAGAAAATTATGAGGTCGGTTACGCTGGATTCGTCTCGTCGTTATCTATGCATTTGTGTCATTAATGTCTATGTTCTAGCATCGATTAAATCTTTTGGGGTTTCCAATCTTTTTCATAATTCACGTTGTTTTCTCGATTTCCATGTCACTTACCCGTTCTGCCTAAATTTGGGATGATAGTGGGATCGGATGGTCGGAAGCTCGTGGAGTACCTATCAAGACATGAGGACACCGATATATTCTTGGACCCGATTTTAAGGCAAGCCGGAATCCTTGATCACCCTTGCTCCTATATTAGCAATTGCATAATATGAACTCATGCATATGAAAATGGTTACTCCTGTTTAGAATTATACCTAAGCCATATCATGTTACCCTTGCCACTATTACAATAGGATGCTCTATTGATGATACTTGCATTCTTACTATGCTTAGTTGCTTAATTAAACCCCACGTAATGATATACATGTTTTCTGTAAAATAAAATGCAGGTTCGTCATAGGTGTCAACTTTCTGTATTAGTAACCCACTAGGATGTTTTGTGGTGGCGAGTGTTGGTGATTAGGTGCTGGCGAACTTTTGGGGAGTTCCTATGGGAGCGTGCCTATTGCGGGCACTGTTGTGTAGGGGGGACTTCTGGTTGCTGAACATTTCCGCGTTGGTGGTAGTCCCTTGGGGACATTGTCGGAGGAGAGGTGATTGTTACTTGTGGACTTTGGTCGGAGGAGAGGGATTTGGAGACTCGCCTCGGCAGCATAGGTGCATGTCTCCGGGCTTTTACCTACACACCGAACATCCTCGTTTGGGCAGTTGTGCTAGATCATGATCTTAGCGAAGGACTGGTTGGCCCGTTGTGGTTGCAGAGACAATGTTAGTGGGTTTGGAGCGTTGACTTGACCCATGAGTAGAGGATACCCCACCTAGACAGTGGTAGGCCTTTCACACCTTCATGGCACTTTGTCGTTTCTTAGGGGTTCCGGACCTAGAGGACGTGCGCCACCGGTTGATGCTTTTTGAATGGTCTGGTGTGGGTTTGGTGCTTGGGTTGAGGCACTAGCCTGGTGTCAAGCCTGTTGCGTTTGGGTACAGTTATAGTCTATACGTATAGCCATTCCCCCGGATACGGGCAATACCTGTGAATTTACCGAATGATTAGTTTACTACTTGTCTCCCTGTGATAGGTGTTTTACTTCCAGCTTCGAGCTATGGTTTCACCGGAGATGTGTTGGAAATAAAATTTGACCCTTACAGGAAGGTGTTGATTCGAGTGACCCGTGTGCTTCCCTTGCTTGCAGCATCTTAAGGTTTTGTTTCATGGAAGTGTTTGTGTGTGTGTGTGTGTGTGTGTGAGAGAGAGAGAGAGAGAGAGTCGATGTTCGTAACCGGCTACTGGTGAATTTTTTCTACTTAGGCCAGTGCCGCACATTTAGGGTGGGATGGGTCGCAAGAGAAGACGCGAGGATGTATACTGCTTCGGGAAGAATTCCAACGTCCAGTCAGTGGTGCTGCTCGTGTTCTTTCAGTGGGGTGTTCAAAGGAGACAAGAGAGGAGCAGGCTCCAAGTGTCAAGTTGTGTGTGTGTGTGTCTGTGCACGCGCGTGTGTGTATGTCTCGAATGTGAGATATGGGAATGGATCGATGCCCCTTCCTTTATAGTTCGAGGGTGGGGCCTACTCATTTTTGTTAGGTTTTAATCATTCCATGTGGCAGCGCTAAATATTCGTCCGAGAGAGAGAGAGAGAGAGAGAGAGAGAGAGAGAGAGAGAGAGAGAGAGAGAGAGGTCTATTCTTGCAAACTTTGAGAAAAAGAGGTCTATCACTGACATTAGAGTAGAAAACATGTCCTCTAACGTAATTGCCCTTAAAAATTAGAGCACCTTTTACGGTACATATACAGTACTAGAAATTATTACAAGTAATTACTAGCAGTAATTATCCCCGGTATTTTGAAGTAGTACTGCTTTTACTCGGGTATTTTTCGAAAACATTACAATTGGCAGTAATATGTGCCATAATTTTTAGGGGAATTTAATTTTTTGCTAACATTATAATTGGAAGAATATGTACAATTATAATTGGTATCTTGCAAACATTATAATCTTTGTTTTTATGAATTTGAAATTTCACAAATTTCAAATTCGAATTCGAATTTCATGAATTTGAAAATTTTTGAGTTCACAAATTTTGAATCTGAATTCCTGGAATTTCATTTGAATTCTGTGAATTTGAAATTTCACAAATTTTGAACATGAATTTTCTCGAATTTCAAATTTGAATTTCTCTATTTCGAAATCAAATTTCACATATTTCAAATTGGAATATCACGAATTTCAATTTTGTTGCAAAATTTGATTTAAAATTCATGATTTGGAAACTTCTATTTTCATAAATTTGAATGTTGAATTTCACAAATCTTTAATTCGAATTTTCTTGATTTTCGAATATATTGACATCTGTGTGAATTACAATACTACCCTGAAAATTACTGCTCATAATTTACTGGTAGTAATATGTACCGTTAAACTGCTATAAAATTAAAGCTTGCTAGCTTAATTACTCGGTTACTATGTGTTGTATTCTGATATTTGTAGTAATACTATTCTTCCGATTTTTTAGCCTTGAATAGGACTCTCTCATTCCTTAAAATTCTTTGCATAGCGTGCACAAGAAATACCTCGAAACGAAACAATGCCTCTGACTTGAGGTTTTATACCAAATTTCATACCCATTTGCACTGTTATTGCACAAAATTGGTGGTAAATGGTTCGATTCTTGTACAGAATATATAGGAAAATTTACCTTTTACTCGAGGTATTATATGTAATGGCAAAGTTTTCGAGGCTCCGTATATAAGTCTAAATGATCAAGAAGGCTTATACAAGAACATGAATAATTTATCACAAATTACTTAAGTTTATTCCCGTGTGCATTCATCCATGTTCTGCATATCCAGCTGACAGCTTTATTGTAACCAAGGGATGATGTCGAAACATGCATGGTTCATGCCGTGTATCTGTCATACGTATACGTATGTATATAAGTATTAACTGGACCATCATCGATCTAGTAAGGCGACTGTCCGATGTAGTTGCCGGGCGGGTTGTAGCTGCAGATGACGAAGATGCCGCCATTGTTGCAGCGGACGCGGGCGCAACCGATAGCCTTGGTGTTGCGCCACACCACCTGCGTATAGTGCCCGCACACCTTCCCTGGCGCGCAGGAGTTGCTGCCATGGTTGTAGTACTGCTTCTCTGACACCCATGACCGGACGGCGTCCCTCGCCGACCAGTCGGCGCCGGTGCCGCCAAAGAGGTTCTCGCCGTAGGGGCGTCCGCTGGGTGAGTGCCTGAGCGCGCAGTCGCCACGGTGCTGGTTCGCGTAGTTCTGCGCCCAAGCGGCCACAGTGTTGTCCCATGTCACCGGGCCGACGCCCACCGCGCGGCGTGCCTCATTGTGCAGGTCCAGGTAGTCCTGCGGGGAATTCTGTGCCGTGGCGGTGGTGGCTGCCACGGTGAATGCCAGGACTACCAACGCCAGCTTCATATTGCTCTTCAACTATAAGGAAAGCAAGCTCTGTGTGATTTGTGGAGTCGTATATGTTAGTGTGATTAGCTACTACGGTGAGCTGTGCGGGTATTTATAGTTTCTCTCCAGTGGCAGCAAGAACTATTGAGTGTGTTGATTTTGTCAAAGATAAAAGAAATTATTGGAGTTGCACTTGGTCAGTCAATGGTGGCGCCTACAGCTAGAAGCTATTTTGCTGCTCAAGACGGAAATGGTTTTCCATGGAAACTTTTCATGATGCTTTTGCGTTTTTGAAGTTTACTCGATTGCCAGACCCACGACCAACTTCTGCTGTTCTACAGGTAATGTGTCGCGAATATACTAGTAGATACTAATCCACATAAGCTTCGATTCATGGAGATTTTCTACACGTACGTGGGTCCACTTCAACTAGATTTTTATAGATATTAGACTCTGCGCGCACTCTGAAATATTCTTGGCCTAATTAAGGCCTTTCCGGAAACCTAGGGGAGTTTAAACATGATCGTTTCTTTCCGGCCGAAACTTGACTGTTCAATCGTCCGTTGCGTAGGGATATAGGGTTGGAAAGTTATAACTTCTGCATAGTATACAAGTACTAAAGTGCATGGCATCTGAGGTCCAAAGTCACCAATGCACCACTTGAAATTTATTACGACGATGAACAAGACCGGCTGTGCGTAGCTACTTTCCCGCAATCCAATGTCGGTGGATTATATACATAACTATTTTTTTCTGCATCATTCAAGCTCAGAAATGGAAAGGAAATGCTTTCAGAGTTGATTTCTGACTGGACGCATGCAGCTTGTATATTTAGGGCGTAATAATATGTTGCAGAGCTTGTTCTTGTCTATTGTTGGTCGCATTTCATACAACAGGATTAGATGTTTATGAGAGTTTTGGTCATTGCGAGTAGTTGCCTTTTGATTTTGATATGTTTTCACTTGGTGTATGTACCAAGTCAGCATTCAGGTCATTCCTACGTATATATATTCCTCATCTTTCTTATGAGTGATTGCTTATGTGCGTTCTCAAAAGAAATAAAAATATATTTTTTGAAGGAAATTGAATTCTTAATTATCTAATTAGACAGATCATTAAATAATAATCGAATTGATCTCTCCCTTTTCATTTAACTCATTACACCTTTCGATGCTTCATAAGTTATGAGAAAAAGTATTTCTATGTTGTGCCGATCACATCCATACCCTACTGATTCTACATATGTCAAACATTTGCACCTTTCCGCGTGTCTAAGTTGTTGGAACCTTATCTTGTTCCACTCGTAATTATTAGTTCTATTATCTAGACTTTTTCAGGAATTTTAGACTTTTAGTAGACTGGGAAAGGCAAATAATGTTCGGTCAATATTGGTGTGTAGGAATTTTTTAGTTTTCTCCAAAGAGGGCCGAGAATTCCATGGACCAGCGCAATGGGCACCACATTGATTATGGATAAACGTAAATTGTACTTGACCTGTAAAAGCGGCAGGTCCGTTTGGAATCTTTACTTCACGTTATAACCCCTGTATGTCCCTCCTTGGCCTGAGACTGAGAATAAGAGTATATCAAACAAGTTACGAAAAATTAGCTGGTCAATAAGGGAAATCAACAAATGCGCTTATCATGGGTGAATGAAAAAAAGAGCCATGAATTAAATATAGTGAGACCAGAAGTACCCTCCCACTGCATCGTCTCCAAGGAGACGACCCAGCGCCGCCGCCGCTGCTAGACAGTGGCCAACGGTGGCGGAGCCCAAAGGATTATGTCCGTAGACTGTTACAATTTGTCTCTCCATATTTTTCCTTCCCCACATCTCCGGCGCAATTTCAGCTATCGACCTACTCTACTCCTAGCCTTCTTCTCTCACCGGATCGAGGTATGAAGGATGCAAATCCAACAATCCCACATCAGCTTCTCGCCGTCTCCTTCCTAGGATCCATGCATGTCGCTACTGGTGTCCCTACTGGACGGATCCACACATTCTTGCATTGGATCTTTGCCGTAGGAGCTAGGATCACGGTACAAAGGAGTGCAGTGCATCATGGTGACGACGGTGCACACGGCAGCAGATTCAGTCATGTGCACGGCATACCAATGAGCAAACATGTTTGCTTGTACATTGCAGTGCCCTCCAGTTCATTAAGGCCAGCACAGGCCTAGGTCAGTGCAGCGCTAGCGATGACACAATGGAATCTGCCATGGTGAGGGGAGGCTCATGGGAATCTTCTTCCTTCTTCATGATCTACCCAACACACAGGTCGCATTGGGGGCAATGTTCCTTGTAAGGCTCGTAGTGGTCGGTTTGCCTCCCTCACTCTTAGTCCCCATCATGTTAGTTTGTCCTTTCGTCCTTCGAAGATTCTTCCCCTTTTTGAAAGGTGGAGGGTGACAATAGGATGGCGCAATTACGAAGGGTGATGTGCCGGTTCAATGGTCATTACGGTGAAGGCCGAGTGTGTTGTTCAGTTGTGACATTTTGTTCACAATTTGGTTGTTTCTTTCAACTTATGCTCATGTTTAGGTCTAGTCTTTTAGGTAGTTTAGGGATGTTTTGTTCTTAGTCTTTCTCTATTTTGTTCTTTGTTCTTGATAGTTGTCTCCTCTTGTATGAACCCGTTATGCTTCATATTCTCCAAAGGGGCTATTGTGTTTTTACCCTCAATCTGATGACCAATGGTGATTTTACCCTTCGTTTTCCAACTTTGTGATTTTACCCCTGTGATTTCAAAATGAATGCAAAAGGTACCTCTACTAGGGTAAAACATTGTGTTCATTTCAAAATAGTAGGGGTAAAATCACAAAGTTGAAAAACAGAGGGTAAAATCACAATTGAAATTGGAACCAGGGATAGAAACACAATTGTCCTTTCTCTAAAAGTATAAAAGGATCATCTTAGTTTAGGGTACACATTTAAACATTTTGAATGATTATTTTCTTAAAATTGTCTTTAAATGAATTATAAGCATCCTATTTTCATGAAAAAAATCCATATTTCAAAACTCTAGAAAATAATGTTTAACCCCTAATGTAGATTTTTCACGTTCTCTAAAAGTATGAAAAGAGTATATTTTAATAACTTCATACAATTGATACTTTAAATAAGTGCAAATGGGTTAAATCAATCAAATATGTGTCAATTGGGGGTGTTTTTTGCAAGAAAATCTAGTGTGTGGGCGGTTGTTTGCAACAAAATAGCTTATGGGTTGCAATCTCAAGTTGTATGCCACATGCCATCGCTAACCATGCACCATAGTAATTACAATACCAAAAAACATACCTTCCTTCTACTTGGATGAGTTATGCAACAAGATCTAATCACCACTATGAAAAATAAAGAGTAACTCAAATACTCAATAGCATATGAATACGCATTGCCGAATAGAAACATTACAATTAAATTCATCACCACTATGAAAACCTGCCTCAATGGCCAAACCACGCCGCAAAGAGAATGAACCTTACCTACTAGCTAAAAATTAATGAAATTGACAAGGCCAAACAGGAATTGGCTCGTATAGTTTCTGTTTTTCAATCGACTTTCCTAGTGTTGGTCGATCACCCTATTCTAGTCAGGTGGGGTGCTATATAACCCCCCCCCCACCACCACCACCCCACCCCACCCATCAAACTGCTATTCCACGCTCCACTCCAGCACCATCAACACCGCCCTCACCGCAACCGATGCTAATTCATCGGCTCGGAGTTCGATTGACCAACATTGTCTCTTTCTCTATCTGTCAAGAGGACAAGCAAGCTAATTGTATTAGTTCAGGTGCTACTTAACAATGGCAACTCACTAATACAATATCACTTTCTTTCCTTTGGAGAAAACAAAAACAATCTCTGATCTATCTTCTTTATTTGCGTTCGTGGACGTAGCTAATGTGAGCACAATCAGTCTCAACAATGATATGACATTGTGCCCACTCACCCGCTAGCCGGTGGCCCTCAACACATGAATGCATGTGCTTCCACAGCATTAGAATGTCTGAATAATACTCTCCACTAGGTGAAGCGGACTGACTCCATGATCTTAGCCAATAACGCCCACACTCCCTTGCCACTGTCTGTTGAGCAAAGCTTCTCTCAAGGGTAATATTTGTCCATCACATGTCCGGTTTAATCCATTAGAGATCCTCCACATGAACATGTTAGGTATATTTTTCCTCTTCGATTGACACTGCTCCATAGAAATCCATTTCCTTTTTTCTTCCATGGGGTCAAACTATGTGCAATCATAAGCACCGATTCTCAAAACATGATTAAAAAAATCATCGAGTTTTGTAACTGAATTCGGTATTGAAGTTTCTCTAGCCACATGGACCTTATTCTAGCAATAGCAAAAACCACTACGGGCTCGTGTACGTGAACATCTCCTCAGCCGGTAGTGGCCAATGTGATTTCATTGCCTGAATTAGGTCACTAGTCGGTCACTACTATGATAACGCTCCGCAGCAGCGGGCCAAAAGGCACCTTAGTTGGCATTTGTCACTACCGGGTTACGACATTCATAGTCACGGGCTCATCCTAGTTACTATATTAGTTAAAAAAAAGGCGTGAGTGATAGTCTAACGACCGCCACCGATGCCTTGATCACATTACAAAATGAGGGTGGGTCCTAGCACCCGTCCGCCGCACCACGTTGCACCCGTCTATTAGCGTCCACCCGTCCGCCGCACCACGTTGCACGATGGGATACGCGGGAGGACGAGGAGAGGGAGCCCGCACAAGGAAGGCCTCCACCGCCCAAGCCACCAAGGAGATAGCTGCCGCTGCCTCAACCGTCAAGGACCCCACGAGGTGTTGCCGCCGTCGTGCCCGATCCGGAAGGCAGGTGGCACGGAGGACCGCGTTGGAGGTTGAGGGGGTCGGAGGACGTGGAAGAGGAGTGGGGCGGTGCGGCGGAGCATTCACTAGGAGCTCCACCCGCCGGCACTAGGAGCGCCACACACTCGGCGTGCGCCCCCAATGGCGGCCCTTGCTCCCTATCCGAGGAGGAAGCGGAAGAGCGAGGAGGAGGAATGGAGGAGGGTGGCCCGTGGGGGAGGAGACGGTGGTAGAAAGAGAGAGAAGGAGGGGGCTGGGCCTACCCCTAACCCTAGCTAGTAGGTGGCGGTGCGGCACGAGTGAGTGGCACTATCGTGCCCACCATTACTTGCGGGTGGCGTTCCGTAGTAGTGGGTCATTTTGTCATGCCATTTAGCTGTGGACCTGATAGTAACGGTTGTTGGGCTTCAAGGGACTCATAACAAAGCGGATTCGTGGTGTCCGTCATTATGTTCATGTTGACGCCGGTTTTTGACCAAGGGACCCATTGTCGGCGACTATAGGTCAAAAGAGGGCCGGTGGGCAGAAGGCCGACGGCCGCTTGGGCGAGTAAAAGGCGCGTCCCTCCCGGGAATCGTGCGCGGACGCCAACGAGAAGAGCATAACATTGATGGGTCCGGCCCACGTCGTAAAATTAGAAATAATAGTTTAATTTTGGAAAAAAGATCTTAGTCGGTTAGGAAATCGGCCCGAAGAGGGTCCGAGTAGGATTCTTTGTGCCGAGTATAAATACATACTCGGATGTAACATGTAAACTCGATTCACATCCAATACAATTTTCGGCGCATCGCCAAACCCTAATTTTCTGTTAAGTCTTTCTTGTTTTCGCGCGGGGATCTTCGGGGCTCCGGTCGACAATAAGTTGGCTTGACAAGGTAATTATGTTGTCTAATTCTCGGCGCATTGTTCGTAATTAGATGGCTTAATTGCTAGTTATCCGACGACCAGATCTGTTTTCGATCGTTGTAGTGAGTATCGGTCGGGATGAGTCAAGTCGACCTGGTCCGGGCTCGTGGTGGAGGTAGTTTGACTTGTCCTGCCTCCCCGTTCCAGTCTTTGCTCACAACGCCGATTGGCTCGGATTTGGTCGTTCGAGTCACGATAGCCGCTATGAGAATTCTTTTACATCTTGGCCGATTCGAGTGTGCGGATTCGGTTGACGTGTCCTGTGTTTGCCTTTGCGATAGTTGACTTGTCCTAGGCGCATGCAGCCGATTGGCTAGGGTGTAGATTTACTTTCATAGTTAAGGCGTTTATGATTGTGCTTGTCCTGAATCGGCGGACGTGCGCGGCCGTTAGACCTGGTCCGATCGCGTGCCATCGATTGACTTGTCCTGTTGGAGCGGTCGGTCGATTTGGGATCTGTGTGGTTATATTTGTCTTCTTGTTCTTTCGGAGTGTTTAGCCGATTGCTTATCACGTTCATTAGCTGTTTTATGTTTAATTAGTGCCAAATCTGTTAAAGCTGCTTTTGAACCCGAGTTATTAGTATGATTTTATTGATCATCATTATACATTTAGATAGATCTAAATAATTCACTGCTAAAATCGATGGCAGAATCGGCCGAATACCCGATCGGCCGATTCACGGATCTGATTGATGATTAAACCATCTTCTTGCTATCAAACGAATTACATCCTATTAATAATTACCTTGTTTACATTTCATTCGATAATGCATCCCTGCAAAGTCTTAATGATTTGATCGCTTACCGACGAAATCGGCTGCTAGCCACCGATTGCATGTTATAGCGTCGGCCGATTCCGTATCGTTCGTATCACGGTTCGTTCGCCTGGCATTTAATACATAAATGGATGGGCCGTGCTGTTCCCTGTCGATGGCCGATTCTGTTTATCTTACGCCATAATCGGCCATGACTGCACATCGGTCTATCTGGGCCGATGACCCGGAATTTTACACCTTTTATTATCTTTGTTGGTTTGCGGGAAAACCATCACGCACGCACCAGCGCACACGAACATCGGCGAGCTGAGCCGGTCCGTTGGGAGCACGAGAACTCTGCGTCGGCCGGGGTTTCGGTGGACTCTCCGGACAACGGTGTGTCGACGACTTTTGACGTCAACACACTTTTTGGCACGCCTGGTGAGACCGAAGCAACCAAGATCAAGATGTCATACATACAAGCTGTCGGGGAGGACAGAACACCAATGGTCGATGCTGAAAATCGGCCGATTTTGGTTCCAGTACCTCTCGGGACGGATGGCAAAGGGCATGGAGAAGTTTCGATGATAACGGGGTTTCGGCACTGGGGAAAGATGACGACAGAACAAAAGCTGCAGTACTAGGAATACCTGGCCGAAGCAATGAAAAAGTACTTTCAAGCCACGACGGTGACACGTGGCGAGTGGCCACAAAAGGAGACTTCCCTCGGATTCTGCATCCGGAAGAACTAGACCAAATCAAAGCCCGAGAGGCTGCCGGATGCCAACCAACTCGGTGATATGGTCAACTCGTCCGTTCATCGAGGCCCTAATCAATCAATCGGGCGTGTTGACCAACACCATCGGGAATTTGATCAAGGACACAATTGATGGCAGGCTGTTCACTGAAGGGTATTACTGGACCTGCATACACTCAGCCTTTCGGCACTCCTGTACGGTCGAATCGGGGAATTAGCCTCCAGGGTACCACACCGCGAGCGGGGTTTCAGCCCCTGTACGGCATGCCACCTCACCTATGGCCTGGCAAGGACAATGCAAATGCAAGTACCGAGTGCAACCCAGCCAAGCAAAGAGGATGACGGTGGCCCCAAGAAGTCGGTAACGGAAGAAGGCGACAGACAAGATGTACAACAGCCGACTCTCGAGTTGGGGGCAGCAACCAATGTGGCAGCGGTCCCACGGATGGCACAGCAGCCCAATTTCTTCTACGTACCAAATACCGGCCCGAGTAGAATTGAGAACTCACCCACTATAGTACGGCCGATATCTGGTATTCCACGACCAACTGCATCGGGTGGGGGACAGGGATTCATGATCGGACGGCCGATCCAATCGGCCATGAATTATGGAATTGCTCACTGGATACCGTTCCGGCCTACGGCACTGGGATTTCCGGGAACAGCCAATTGATACACCCAAGCTGGGGACAGCCCAACACAGCTTATATGACGGGGACCGGATTAGCAATTGCTTGAACCCAATTATATGAGTAGCCTCATGACTAAGATCGCCGATATGATGAAAGATCGGTTCGATTTGAAGCCTAAGGAGAAGAGTGCATTGTATCGGCGACCTTACCCGATTGGATGGATTCCGTGACTCTACCCAATAAGTATAAAATTCCTGAGTTTTCCAAGTTTTACGGGCAAGATAACACATCAACTATGGAGCACATCGGCCGATATGACGCACGACTTGGTGAGGCGTCTACTCGGGAGGCTTTGCGGGTTCGGCTATTCCCATTGTCATTGTACTGGATCGGCCTTTTCATGGTTTGCTTCACTGTCGCTTGGTTCTATTCAGAGTTGGGCCGATCTGGAGAAAAGGTTTCACTCGTACTTCTTCACGGGCATTACCGAGCTTAGTTTGTCCGATTTAATGGCGGTGAAACAGAAATCGGGGAATCGGTGACCGATTATATACGAGAGGTTCGGGACTACGAGGGGACGATGCTACAATCTGAACCGACGGAGCAGCGAGTTGGCCGAAATCGCTTACACGGGGCTATTCTCCAACATCAAAGAAAAGTTTACCCCACATGAGTTTGATGGGCTGGCACAGGTGACACGAAGAGCGATTGGCCAGGAAGAGAATCTCCAGCTCACCGAGGAATCGACGGTATCGGGTAGCTTTTGCTGATTTCGACGGTGAGGATGATGAAGAGGGAATTAATGCAGTTGAGTGGACTAATAACAAACGGCCGATATTTTCTCCACATGTCAATCCTAAGGAGAGGAAATATGATTTTGATTTATCCAAGGCCGACGAGATATTTGATCAGCTGCTGCGGGAAAAGAAAATCCAGCTTTCCCCTCATCACAAAATTCCTACGCCGAGGAATTGAAGAAAATGGCTAAGTGGTGCAAGTGGCATGGAAATTCACATCATAACACCGTTGATTGTTATGCTATGAGAGATGAGATCCGGAAGGCGAGTTGACGAGTGGGGTGTTGCGAGCAGCTGATGTAAAGAAGAAGATGAAAGTTGATGGGCACCCTTTCCCGACTAATACGATGTACATCAATACCATCGGCGGTGGATCAGCTGGTTTTATACGCCGATATGAGAGGAAGAGAGAAAGGGAAGAAAGAGATCAGATGGCACATGAACAGGAATCTATCGGTCAAAGACAGCGGTACGAGGCAAGGCGTGATCCGCCGAGAAGATTTTGACCCACACTGGGATTGTCCTTTCTTTCGATCTGCTGGGACCAAAACATGAAGCTTCCATCTATCGAGAACTGCCCGAGTGCACTGGCCGGAAAGAGTATCGTGATGGCGGGTCATCAAGTTACCGGGGACGGCCGATTGGTCGCAACTACGAATCACAACAATCGGCCCCCGGAAGAGCGATCGGCTATGATCACGGATATGATGAACGAAGATACGTAGTGCCAAAGAGAACCTCCGTTCACGATCGGGTGGGGCCAATCAATGATGAAGAAGGGTTTGATTACCAATACCATGAAGATTCGAGAGGTGATCAAACCAAGAACGAAGGACAGTGGTGCCCCGGTGGTTTGCTCAGCAAAACCCAAAAGAGAAGGCTTCAAAGAATGCGTTGTCGAGAAATCAAGGGTGGACGGCATCATAGAGATGACCAAGATGATGAGCCCAAGCCCAAGAAGGAATGGAGGCCGAAAGTGCGGTCTCGGGTGGTCCGAGCTGAAGCCGCGGTGAATATGATGTCCACGATGCCCGGGATTGTCGGATCGGCCGATGAAAATTCGGCTGAAGAAGAACCGATTGGGGAGACTTCGAGAGATTCTTTGGACGCCGGAATCGGCGGTATTTGATAAGCCGATCAACTCGATCATTTGCATCTCAAGGCATTGTATATTAGCGGCTACGTCAACGGGTCACCGATGAGGAAGATGTTGGTCGACGGAGGAGCAGCGGTCAATGTCATGCCGATTACTACATACCGCAAGCTTGGGAAGACGCCGAGAAGAAATGATGAAGGCTAATCGACGCTCAAGGATTACAGCGGGAGAAGCCAAGATGTGCGTGGGGCCGCAATAATGGAGATCACTGTGGGCAGCAAAACCATACCCACCACTTTTTTCATCATCGACGGGAAAGGTGCATACACAACTTTGTTGGGGAGAGACTGGATTCATGCCAATTGTTGCATCCCATCGACCATGCACCGGTGTTTGATTCAATGGGTCGGCAACAAGGTTGAAATCGTGCGGGCCGATAAGTGCGTAACCATTGCAACCGCCGATTTCGAGTTTGCCGGTGCTGGAGAGCTTGCCTTGTTTATCGGGCACATATTGGGATGCGGAGGCCATAAACATTACGGACGACGGAGTTATTGTGACCGGGGGTCAGGTACCCCCGGCTGCTGCGATGGGCCCCACGGGAGAATTGGCGGATAATCGGCCGATCGATACACGCATTGAGGATATGATGAGTCGGCCGATTAACGAAACGAGAGGATGGGAAACTAGGTCACGGTTTTGTGTCGGCCGACGAGTTAGAAGAGGTAGATATAGGGGATGGAGACAAGCCTCGGCCGACATATATTAGCAAGAAATTGTGTAAAGAAGTAAGAGATGAATTAGTGGCCTTATTGGAAGAATTTAAAGATTGTTTTGCTTGGGATTATAGCGAGATGCCTGGACTCGGCCGATCGATCGTTGAACATCGGTTGCCCACCAAACCCGGATATCGGCCATATAAGCGGGGGCTCGGAAAATTGACCCTAGGTATTATGAAGCCGTCAAAGAAGAGATTATTAGATTATATGAAGCCGGCTTCATTAGGCCATGCCGATATGCGGAGTGGGTTTCCAGTATTGTGCCGGTGGAAAAGAAAAATGGAAAGATGCGGGTCTGCATTGACTTGAGAAATTTGAATAAAGCAACCCCGAAAGATGAGTACCCAATGCCAAACGCCGATTTGTTAGTTGATGCAGCCGCCGGCAACAAAATTTTGAGCTTTATGGATGGAAATGCTGGGTACAATCAGATTTTTATGGCCGAAGAGGATATACCGAAGACAGCGTTCGGGTGCCCTGGAGCGTTGGGACTATATGAGTGGGTTGTCATGACCTTCGGGCTAAAAAATGCTTGGTGCTACATATCGAGAGAGCCATGAATTTTATATATCACGATTTGATCGGCCGATTGGTGGAAATTTATATTGATGATGTCATGGTGAAATCAAAATCGGTTGGAAGTCATGTGGCTGATCTCGAGAGAAGTGTTGAAGAGAACAAGACAATACGGCTTGAAGATGAACCCGCTCAAGTGTGCGTTTGGTGTCTCGGCTGGGCAATTTCTGGGGTTTATTGTGCATGAAAAGGGAATTGAAGTCGGCCCTAAGAGTATTGATTCTATCCGAAAGCTGGAACCGCCGACGAACAAGACGAAGCTCCGGTCCACGATCGGCAAGATAAATTTTATTAGGCGATTTATCTCAAACTTGTGCAGTCGACTTGATGTATTTACGCCATTATTAAAGCTCAAGGCCAATCAAGAATTTCGGTGGGAGCCGATCCATCAAAAGGCTTTAGAAGATATCAAGAAGTATTTGGTGTCCCCACCGAGTGATGGTTCCGCCAAAGTCGAGACACACCCTTTAAGTTATATTTATCGGCCGATGATAGGTGCATCGGCTCGGCGTTGACTCAAGAACGGGAGGGAAAAGAGCGGGTTATATTTTATCTCAGCCGCAAATTGATTGATGCAGAAACACGGTATCCGAGAGGTGGAAAGGTTATGTCTCTGTCTGTATTTTTCATGTACAAAACTAAGGCATTATCCGTTAGCCGAAGAGTGCACTTGTGGTTTGCCAGGCCGATGTCGTAAAATATATGCTATCGGCCCCGGTCCCCAAAGGCCGGTTGGGCAAATGGATGTTGGCAATTGCGGAATTTGATCTAGGCTATGAATCGGCCAAAGCGGTAAAAGCACAAGTATTGGCTGATTTAATAGTGCAGCACGGTGAGCACTCGGCCGGATACGTTGAACCGAGTGCCATGGACGGTATTCTTTGATGGTTCAATTTGCAAGGAAGGAAGTGGAATCGGCTTGGTTGTTGTGTCGCCTCGGGGGCAATACGTGGATACTCTATTACAGTAGAGACGCACACCAACAACCAAGTCGAATATGAGGCGATATTAAAAGGACTGGAACTACTCATCGATGCCGGGGCTAATTTTGTGGAAATTTTCGGCGATTCCTTGTTGGTCGTGAGTCAGCTGGCCGATGAGTATGAGTGTAAAGATGAAATATTGTTGCAATATCATAAAAAGTGCAGAAGTTGATGAAAAGATTCAAGTGTGTTAAAATCAGCCATATACCAAGAGAGCAGAACTTGAAGCAAATAACTTGGCTCAACTAGCATCCGGATATCGGCTCGCTGGAAATAGCTTGGAAATAGCCGATATTGAAAAGGCCGATTGGCGCACAGAAATTCGAAGTTTTTGAGCAATCCATCCCAACCTACGAGATAAGAAGATAAGATATAAAGCCTTGAAGTATGTGCTGTTGGATGATCAATTATTTTTCAAGACAATTGATGGGGTGCTTCTCAAATGTATTGATGACACCGAAGCCAAAGTGGTAATGAGCGAAGTACATGATGGGATTTGCGGAACGCATCAATTGGCCCATAAAATGAAGTGGCTGCTAAGGCGAGCTGGTTATTACTTGGCCGACAATGTTGGCCGATTGTTTCAAATATTATAAAAGTTGCCAAGATTGCAGAAATTCGGGCCTATACAGAGGCGCTGCGTCGGCTATGAATCCGATGATCAAACCTTGGCCGTTCGGAGGCTGGGCCATGGATATGATCGGCCAGATAAATCCAGCATCAAGCAAAGGACATCAATACATATTGGTAGCTACAGATTATTTCACGAAGTGGGTTGAAGCGGCGCCCTATCGTAAAGTTTCGACGGCTGACGTGATAACGTTTGTTAAAGAGCATATCATTTATAGATTTGGGATTCCAGAAACAATCACGACAGATCAAGGATCAGTATTTACGTCGGACGAATTTCAATCTTTTGCTGAGGAGATGGGGATTAAGTTGATTAATTCGTCGCCGTATTATGCCCAAGCCAATGGCCAAGTTGAAGCGGCAAATAAGAGTCGATCAAGTTGATCAAGCGGAAAATACAGGAGTATCCTCGTAAATGGCACGTGAAATTGATGGACGCTTTGTGGGCTTATCGTATGTCACGGCATGGGGCCATGCAAGTCGCGCCGTATCAGCTTGTATATGGGCACGAAGCCGTACTTGCCATGGGAGACAGCTATCGGCTCTAGAAGGATTGAATTGCAACAAAAGCTTTCGGCCGATCAGTACCACGGATTGATGATGGATGAATTAGAAGATGTAGTACAAAATCGGCTGGATGCATTGGAAAAAATAGAGCGAGAATAAGGCAAGGGTTGCCCGCCATTATGATAAGAAGGTTGTGCAGAAACGAGTTTAAAGAGGGCGATTTGGTCCGGAAGCTTAGGATGCCGATCGGTGTGAAAGACACTCGGTTTGGTAAATGGTCGCCTAATTGGGAAGGACCCTATTTGATTAGCCGATCGGCACCGGGTAACGCATATATTTTGAAAGAGTTAGCGGGAGAAGAATTCGGCCGAGCACTTAATGGGAAGTATTTGAAGCGATATTATCCTAGTATTTGGATTAACTCATAGTGTTCGGCCTAAAAGAGACTGCAGCCGATGTCGATGCACATCGCCTTGAGACGGCCGATGCGAGAGTATCGCCCTTAGCCAAAAAAAAAAATATATGAAAGAAAAACATAGAAGTCACCGATAAATTAGCCGATGTTTTAAACATCGTCTTCGGATGGCCGATATGATTGTATATCGCCCTTAGTGCAAAAAATATTTATAACAAATTTTTGTTCAAGGTCCTATTACACCTAAGCATAATCGACGGCCTCGGCACGAGACAAGAAGTCTTGGACGGCGAGATAGTGCACGGGCCAGCATGGAGTCGAGTTTGGCCATGACCAACGGGTCATCCTCGATGGGGCCGACATCGGCTTGCGCCGCGGCAGCCATCTTCTCGGCCGCTTGAATTGCTTCGTCCGTCGTCTTCGTTGAGCCGCCACGTCAACCGACAGCTGTGCAATAGGCTTCCAAGGCCGCAGCCTCCTTCTCCTTGAGAGCCGGCGATGCTCTCAAATCGGCAATCTCTTGGTTGATTACCTGCAGTTCATCCTGCCGATTTGAGAGTTGCTCTTGCATCTCCTGGGTCTTGTGAGCCTCCTCCTCGGAACGCTTGATGGAGTCCTCGGCAAGTAACGCGGCTTGCTGCTGCTCCGCGTGGCGAGCCGGACGCTGCTCGGGCACGGATGAAGTCCATTTGCCGGTACTCCATGTATGCCACACGGTGCGAGCATCGCGAACATCCTCCGGGAGCTCGGTCCGGACCTCCAAGTACCGGGCCCTTATGGGGTGGGCGTCGGCCACCAAGCGATCAACCGAAGAAGCCTCAAGCCTGCGCGCGATTTCGGCCATGGTAGTAAGACCGAGACGAGATACCAAAATCGGCGCGGGACGAGGGAAGGCTGAGCGCACGAAATACCAAGAGAAATAAAGTGAAGCTAATGACCAGCGGCGAATCAAAAAAAAAAAAAAAGAGATAGTAAAAACAAACCTGCGAAGCGTCGATGCGAAGCGGCAGGACGTCTATCGGCTGCGCCATTGAACCCACATGTTCGTGTGTTCCAATCAGCTCTCGGCCGGCCGATCCCCCTTCACCGGCGGCATCCTCGGAGGCGGCATCGGGCACATGGCCAGCTTGTTCAGCTTCGGCGGGCTCATCGGCGGGCTCATCGGCAGCGGTACCTACGGGAGAAGCTGCGGGCGGCTCCTGGCCGGCCGATTCTTCGACAGCAATAGTGCCTTTGGGGGGAGCAGTGGGCGACACATGGACAGCTTGTTCAGCTTCGGCGGCAACCTCGGAAGACGCAGGCCGATCCGAGCGAGTTGGGCTCTCCGTAGGGTTTGGATCGGCCCGGCTTGGTATGACTTCAAGCTCCGGAGCTGTTTGAATTGGCCTTTCGGGCGTCGGCGTCCTGGCCCGTGGAGGAGTCAATAGGCGGATCGGCCTATCGGGCGTTGGCGTCCGGGCCCGAGGAGGAAGAACCGCCGATTCCTGCTAAGAACTCATAGTTAGACAGCATGTAAAGTGAAAAGGAATCGGCAATCATGCAATAATAACCTGACGCGGCGGAGATGGTTCATCGAAGTAGTCCGGGTCGGACGGGCGCACTGAGCTGCTTTAGCAGCGCGCGGTGTCGCTCGGGGCTTGAGTCGGCCCTGCAGCTGGCACATTAGCCTTCCTCTTGCCGAGGGCGGCTGTTTTAGTCTTGGGCTTGCGGGCAGCTGGTGCCCTCGACTCATCGCCGCAAAAGCTTGGGCAGGAGTGCGATCGGTGAAGCCGATATTTGGAGCAATTGGGCTCGGCATTAAGTATGCAATCGGCCGGCCACCGATACTCCGGGTCGGCGGCTCCTCCGTGTCCGATCGAAAAAGAATATACAAGGGTGAGCATTTGGAGTGGCCGATTTCATTTACAAAATCGGCCTTATAAAATAAATCGGCTACACGTACCTCGGCGAAAGCTTCTCTCGGGACTAAGCCGGAGAAGAAGGAGGCGGTGTTCCGGCTGCGGAGGTGCCGGTTCCACTCGCCCCACCAACGGTCAAAAGGCGGGTACTCCGGGGCGCCGGGAAAATCCGGCTAAGTCGCCGGTGACGACATCGGCGGTGCGGCCGACGAGCCAATTCCACCGAATGGCGTTGTCGACGGTAGCCCGCGCCTTTATTTGCCCCACATAGAAGAGGTCGGGGGCAGCCGGCGAAGTCGAGTTGGCGGGCCGCCACCGACGGGTGGTAGAACTCATAGGAGCAGAAAGCCTTGCTCCCGGCAATGAGTCCCGTCGGCAGCGGACGAGGGCGGAGGCAGGTGGTGAAGATCTTGACCGCCTCCCTGTCGACCGTTGGGAAGGTGGGGTCGATCGGAAAAGGAGTGTCATATCCCTTCTCGAAGAAATCGATGTACGGGTACCAATCCGTACTTTCGTTGTTGAGGCCCTTGTAGAGGGCGGCGAACCAATACGCCGAGGTTGTCATCCGACATGGCCGCCCCGGTGCCATGGATAACGCTTCCCGAAAGAGATACATCGGCTGGATCGGGCGTGGCCGGTTCGGCATAGTTGCCGGGGAAGGTGAGGACACCGAGGTCCGGATCGATGGCCTTGGTGGTATGAAGGGACAACCACATTTGGATGAACCACCAAGGGCCTCCCGAGGTTCTTGACTGATCGGCCGGAGCGCAACTCCACCGAAACCTGGTGAAGAAGGAGAGTACGCCGATCCCGGAAGATTCTTGCCCATGGGAAGGGCATAGTCGTCGGCCAGCCTATCGGCTATCGGCGAGAAAATTGTTTGTGGGGCTCACGCTGACCCCACAAAAGAAGAAGTGGTCAAGCCACATGTTGAGGAAGGCAACGTGCTCGCGGCGATCGACCGTGCCGTGCCCCTTGTTGTAGGTTTGGATGTAGACCTTCCAACCCCTGGTGTCCTTAGGGTTGATCCGATGGGAGGACTTAATGCGGATGGCATCCGGGGTGGCCTCCGCCGTGATATTCAAATCGGCCAACATGACCGTGTCCGGGAGGGTCATGGTAGCCGGGCCGTGGCCGAACATGAAGCGATTCGGGGCATCCGACCGGAGATAAGAAGCTGCCGCCGACAACGGTTCATTCTTGTGGTGATCGGCCGAGAGAAAGTTTGATGGCGTGGGCGATGCCGATGTTGGCCCAACCTTGCGGATGGACGGCCGATACCCGGTTATACCAATCGCGCCATCCTGCAACGGGAGTCGGCCATGACCGAAAGCTGTTGGCCCACTCGGCCGATAGAGGAGACTGTTGCCGAAACGGAACCCGGTTCGTTTCGGCACGGATGAGATCTGTGGGGTCGGGATCGCCCATAGGACCCAAGAAGAAATGAGTTGGGATATTGGATGGAATAACAACTTGGTTCCGGATCTCCTAAAAACAAGGAATAGGGCTAAAATGAGAAGCGGAACAGAAATAAATTGTGAAAATGAACAAGAACAAGAACACGAAGAAAATTGCAAATGTAGAAAAGAGGGATGCTCGAATGTACATTACCTCCGGAACGGCGTTGGTGAGTGGCGACGACGCGGCCGGCGGCGGCAGCCGCAGCGGCAGCAACAGCGAGGATTCATGGTCGCTGGAGAAGAAAAAAACGGCGGCGGCGCGGTGAGAAGTTGAAAAGGCTCGAGAAGGCAAAGGTCGCTAGAACAGGGGAAGATGAAAGCCAAGGAGACGAAACAGATGGGAAATGACCGGGGTGGCCCTGGGTTTTATGGAGAAGTGACGGGCGAGTAAAACCGGCGCGATAAAGAGGATAAATCAGTCCGACGCATGCGTTGCATACCCCGGACCGTGGGGACATGTGTTGACGCCGGTTTTTGACCAAGGGACCCATTGTCGGCGACTATAGGTCAAAAGAGGGCCGGTGGGCAGAAGGCCAACGGCCGCTTGGGCGAGTAAAGGCGCGTCCCTCCCGGGAATCGTGCGCGGACGCCAACGAGAAGAGCATAACATTGATGGGTCCGGCCCACGTCGTAAAATTAGAAATAATAGTTTAATTTTGGAAAAAAGATCTTAGTCGGTTAGGAAATCGGCCCGAAGAGGGTCCGAGTAGGATTCTTTGTGCCGAGTATAAATACATACTCGAGATGTAACATGTAAACTCGATTCACATCCAATACAATTTTCGGCGCATCGCCAAACCCTAATTTTTGTTAAGTCTTTACTGTTTTCGCGCGGGGATCTTCGGGGCTCCGGTCGACAATAAGTTGGCTTGACAAGGTAATTATGTTGTCTAATTCTCGGCGCATTGTTCGTAATTAGATGGCTTAATTGCTAGTTATCCGACGACCAGATCTGTTTTCGATCGTTGTAGTGAGTATCGGTCGGGATGAGTCAAGTCGACCTGGTCCGGGCTCGTGGTGGAGGTAGTTTGACTTGTCCTGCCTCCCCGTTCCGATCTTTGCTCACAACGCCGATTGGCTCGGATTTGGTCGTTCGAGTCACGATAGCCGCTATGAGAATTCTTTTACATCTTGGCCGATTCGATCGTGCGGATTCGGTTGACGTGTCCTGTGTTTGCCTTTGCGATAGTTGACTTGTCCTAGGCGCATGCAGCCGATTGGCTAGGGTGTAGATTTACTTTCATAGTTAAGGCGTTTATGATTGTGCTTGTCCTGAATCGGCCGGACGTGCGCGGCCGTTAGACCTGGTCCAGTCGCGTGCCATCGGTTGACTTGTCCTGTTGGAGCGATCGGTCGATTTGGGATCTGTGTGGTTATATTTGTCTTACTTGTTCTTTCGGAGTGTTTAGCCGATTGCTTATCACGTTCATTAGCTGTTTTATGTTTAATTAGTGCCAAATCTGTTAAAGCTGCTTTTGAACCCGAGTTATTAGTATGATTTTATTGATCATCATTATACATTTAGATAGATCTAAATAATTCACTGCTAAAATCGATGGCAGAATCGGCCGAATACCCGATCGGCCGATTCACGGATCTGATTGATGATTAAACCATCTTCTTGCTATCAAACGAATTACATCCTATTAATAATTACCTTGTTTACATTTCATTCGATAATGCATCCTCGCAAAGTCTTAATGATTTGATCGCTTACCGACGAAATCGGCTGCTAGCCACCGATTGCATGTTATAGCGTCGGCCGATTCCGTATCGTTCGTATCATAGTTCGTTCGCTCGGCATTTAATACATAAATGGATGGGCCGTGCTGTTCCCTGTCGATGGCCGATTCTGTTTATCTTACGCCATAATCAGCCATGACTGCACATCGGTCTATCCGGGCCGATGACCCGGAATTTTACACCTCTTATTGTCTTTGTTGGTTTGCAGGAAAACCATCCGGCACGCACCAGCGCACACGAACATCGGCGAGCTGAGCCGGTCCGTTGGGAGCACAGGACTCTGCGTCGATCGGGGTTTCGGTGGACTCTCCGGACAACGGTGTGTCGACGACTTTTGACGTCAACAGTTCAACACCAAGTCGCGGTCCTTGCACTATAGCACAATGTAACGGCGGACTCCTCAATTGACCGCTACTCGTGGTCTAAAGGGCATCCGCCACTATAGAGCATTATTGTAGTAGTGAGTGGGCATGTCACCAAAGTCAAAATCATATTGTTTTTTATAAAACATAATTACATCTGTATTCAGGTTTTCTATAGATATATTTGACCAAGATGTGTTCTTTTTAAACCATGAACATCAAGGATCTTCATTACACATGTGTGAAGGTTTAGCACTAAATTAAGTTTATAATGAACATCATTTTCTCTCGTGTCATTTTACTTCGTTGATGGGTGTAGGCAATATATTCCACCCTATAGTAAAAACTTTGTAATAGTTTACTGCATGAACCACCTCATAAGTCACTTGGAGTTTAGCATTTCCACATACAAGCCATTTTGTTGCAAATAACCACTCACTCAATAGGTTTTATTGCAAAAAACACCCCAATTTGAAAATATTTAACAAATTTCATATAATTTCACCATTATAAATTCAGACAACCACTCACTCACTAGGTCATACAAAATTTATTGTTGTTAGAGTGTATCAATGTGTCTTATTCATCTTATTTTCATGAAAAAATATGTAAATATCAAACTCTGTGGGACACCATTTAAAATCCTACGAGTTTTTTTGTTTGCATATTTTATAAAAATAGTGAAGACTATACACTAAGGTGTATGTTGATAATAGTACCATAAGCTACTTCAATAAAATGAGAACGGATTGAATCAATTAAACATGAGTGAATTGGGGTAGTTTTAGCAACATGAACATAATGGGTGGTGGTTCTTTGAACAAAATAGCTTATGCTTGGGAATGTCAACCTCGAAGTGATTTGAGATGGTTTATGCAATTATACCTATATGGATCTCCGGATGTATCATTTTCTTGATGAAAAAGGTTTCCTTTTTCCTAAAAGAATCATTATAGTTTATTGCATTGTGATATTCTTCCACGTTGTGCCCATGAATATTGTTCATTTCTTAAAAATCCGGTGTGCTTTTTTTGGATAGTTGCATTTGTGCCTCTACTTAGTATTTCCATTAAACTTTACCTGCATCTTTCAGTTTTGAACCATTGCTCCTCTTTTGGCCATGTTGTTGCACCATCGCCCCTACTCTTACTGTAAAACTGTATTTTTACCCCCTTTTCATCAAAACGGGTTATGGTTAAATACCTTCCATTAATAAATGAACAATGGTGCAAAGTTGAAAAAGGAAGTATAAATTTACAGTTGACAATGAAATTTAGTACTATAATCCAATATTAATTGATTATAACTAATATTGTACTGCAAGCATATATGTGAGGATATCCTTTTATGTATTACCTACGGTTTGTGCTTTTAGTTTTCAATCTTGCATTGATGCTGAAACTTTGGGTGGGTACATGTAAAATGGCATAGATGTATGTGGAACTCCTCATCACACTTCGAAAAGTCACCAAAGACTGGAAACCCTAACCCTGGCAACTGTACAGATAACCAGCCACCGTGTGGTACTTTGCATCAAAATAACCTTATTTCTTAGGTTGGTCAAAGTAAAAAAAGTTTGACCATTTTATAAGAAGAGTATCGACAATGACAATATCAAGCAAGTGGATTTGGAAAATATAAATCCTAATCATTCTATTTATACTAATTCATATAAGCATAAGTAAATGATGGGAATAGAGAAAAGGCTCCATGTAAAAGGTTTAAAAACGAACGCATGTCTGCATTTTCTTATGCATAACTTTGTGACTTGTGATCGTGGTGTGGCATGGCCGCACCCTGCATAAGGTTCTATACAAGAAAGAAAGGGTTGTGCCTATATAAGGTCCTGGAGACAAATCAGGTTCAGTTAGAAAATTTTAAATCTCCTTCATCTTCTCCTCGTGACTGTGATGTGATCAAATCCTGGGTGCTGCACAATTTGTAGAATTTTTTTAGAAAAATCACTCGCTACGTCTCATTTACTCGATTGAAACCCTCATGTGTGGGGTGGGCTCAAAGAATGAGTTAATTAAGGCCCAAACCATAGGAGACGGCTCCTTAAAGGTGGGACCAGGGTTCATGGATTTTCTCGTCCGGTGAAGGTTGAGCTTACCCCCACCGGTCGAGTTTTTTTTAATGTCATCCTTGTGCTTGTTTTTCTTCTTACCGGTAGTGTTAGAGGGATAGGCATCTTTTTATGATTTATGAAGTATGTCTCGTAGTAAAATCTGGAATTATAATAATTTGCATTTATTTGACATATCATATTGACATGTTTGCATGGGATGATTATGTGTCACGTGATATGATGAAAGTGATTGACAGAAATGTAGCAATATTTAAAGGTTGATTACAAAGCCTCGTGATTGATATCATTGACACATTGATTTCTAAAAGAGTGAAATGCACCTTAGGTCCCTAAACTATTGAGGAACAGTCATTTAGGTCCACGAACTATCAAAGTGAGCACCTGGATCCCTAAACTATTCTCCGATAGTCATCTAGGTCCACAAACTTTATAGTAATCCTCAAGGTCCATGGTCTATTTATATCATGTCAATCATATCCACAACACCGCCGTCCAACCACTCTCAACGCACAAGGCTGCCGCCCTGCTACTCTCACGCGTGGCGCCGCACAACTGAGCTCTATTTGAGTGTCGCCGAGCCTACCTAAAGATGCTACCTAGTAACTAGTATGCTCTATCTATCGCGTCCTCGCCCCCCCCATCCAGCTTTACCTCCCCATCCCGGCCAATGCCCACTGCCCACTAGGTAGATGTGATAATAATGCGTCACGTCACATGCGAAAGGCGCAACGCTTGGAGGATAGACTATTGGCATGGGCAACAAGCACACCGTCGAAGTGGATAACAAGTAACACGCGGAAAGACGAGGTCACGATGGGGAGAGCGAGGTCAGATGGGAGGGTGAGACTGTGATGGGCAGAGCACACCTGCTGCGTCATCGAGTAGGCTTGACAGCGTTCGCATGGAGAGTGAATCTGGTTGAGACGATAAATAGATCAGGGACCTAAGAGGATCAATATAAAGTTTGTGGACCACGATGACCATCCACAAATAGTTTAAGGACCCGGATGGTCACTTGGAGAGTTTGTGAACCTAGAGGACCATTCCTATATAGTTTAGAGATGGGGTGCATTTTACTACTTATAAAATAAAAAGGCAGGTACATGCCCTACACAAATTGTTGGCTACTGCATTAAAACTCTGATGATTGACGCGCTTGTATACTTTTTCTATCAACAATTTATGCACTAAACTCTGACAATTTGCGTGGAGATTCAGTCTAGAATGATTCAGGCCTACTACAGGAGTACAAATGTCAATACTTTAAATAGTTTGCCTCGTCATTTTCCGTTCTATATGTAATCAAGCACAAGTTGTTGTTTTTCTTCATATGTACTGCATACTTTTAAGACAAACATTGAGATGTAATTCATGTTCCTTGTATAATACCCGTGCTTAAAGTTATATACTTACTTAATTATCCACAAGGAATGCCTTTTTGCTTATAACAAACAAACCATCTCAATGTTGATATATTGGTCATAAACATATGCAGTGTTTTCGCATGAAATTGGTGCTGAACACGAAAATAACAAGTTATGATTACTTGAGGCTTTTAATGTCTTCACTCTTCAGCTAGCTGCATATGACTACATCGAATTCTGCAGATAGCCAATAAGCATAAACACAAAACAAAATATGTAAAGAAGACGGGATATATATATATAGAAACAAAAGCTTGTATCACAAATTATTACTTAATTTTATTGGAGTCTATCTGTCCATTTTCATCATAACTAGTGGACAATTTTTATTCCGTTCAAGTATGTGTACGTGTATCCATAATATTCCAATGATCTAGTAAGGACTCTGTCCAACGAAATTGCCCGGCGGGTTGTAGTTGCAGGTGATAAAGGTGCCGCCGTTGTCACAGATGACACGGGCGCAGCCGATGGTGGTGGAGTCGCGCCACACCACCTGTGTGTAGTGCCCGCATACCTGCCCTGCTGCGCAGGAGTTGCTGTCATGGTCGTAGTACTGCTTCTCTGACACCCACGACCCGACGGCACTCGATGCCGTCCAGTCGCCGCCGGAGGATCCCCAGAATATGTTCTCACCATAGGGTCCGCCAGAGTGTTGGAGGGCGCAATCACCCTTGCGCTGCTGCGCGTAGTTCTCTGCGTAGGCAGCCACGTTGTTGTCCCATGACACTGGACCGACGCCCACATCGGCACGCGCCGCGTTGTGCAGGTCCACGTAGTCCTGCGGCGAGTTCTGTGCGGTGACGGTAGCAGTCACAATGGCGAATGCCAGAGCTACCAACGCCAACCTCGATGAGTAGCCCTTCATCTTGCTAACTTCGACTTATGAGGATTGTGTGATTCGTACACGTATATATGTGAGGAGTGTGATCAGCTCACTGCTGTTGTATGTGGATGCTGGAGATGTGGCGAGAGTTGGGAGGTACTTATAGTTCCATGGACCATCCCGCTAGCAGAGGCTGGAACTGGTTCCATTTTCTAATCAAATATATGCCACTGGCACAGAGAGGGCTGACCGATGGAGCCAGGGTAACTTGTCCAAGATAGAAAATTGGTAGATGAAATTGGTCAGTGATGGCGCTTATTAGAATATATCGCCCTCCAAGTTGGGGGAAAAAATCCGTGGAACTTGTAATGAAAGTTGTTGCCTTTTGAAGATTTCTTCTTCTAGCCGACCAGGCCGCCACATTATTGGGGTCAACAACTCAACATGCAACGCACGGTGACATAGCATGTACAAAAAAAGGACCCATACAAACTACGGTTCAACAGGCTTTTTTTTTTTGCTTCCATAAATTTCATCCGGATTTCTCAGCTAATGACATTATCTGCGCTGCGCAATGATTTGAATGCTCTTGGTCTGAAGGAGTATCGTGGAACCTAGGGCAACTTAATTTAATTATTGAGAAAAAATCAACAAATCTGTTATACTTGCAGTACGTTTATATAAAAAAAGTAATCACGATCGTTCGTTTGTTCCATGCACCTTGCCCGGTCCAGGCCGGCGTTGACTGTGGAATCATCAGGTACGTAGGAAGATCGGGATGGAAAACTATAACTTCCACACACAGTATAGAAGTACTCTTACATGACACCAGACGTCGAAAGTCACCAATGTAAGACTTAGAAATTACGACACTCCCAAGAAGTCCGTCTGGACGTAGCTAATCTCTCGGCGCCAGTCTCGGCGGACTATAGTGGCACATCTTGCTTCAATTTCTTTCGTTTTTTGGCATTAATAATCCAACTTCTCTACATTGTTGGTTTTATGTTGCATTCGATACCAAGAATAGTCAGCTTCTGTTTGTGTTGCCTTTTATTCTAGTTTATTTATTTCCACTTGATTTATGTACCAATCCGATATTTAAGTCTTTTATAATTTGGTATTTCTCATATTCTTAATGAAACATATTCTTAGATATATGCTCAAAAGAAATAAACGAAAATTAGAGAAAGAAATCATCAAATTTGTTGTCTACTAAAATGACCCCAATCGTGTGTTTCCATTATCTTAAAAACTCGAGTGTTTCATGTACCTTGCCGTTCCACAGGCATTCTGAAACGTTGATACCTCCACACATAGTTTAAAAGTACATTATTAGTACATCAAGCATCGAAAGTCACCAATGTACAGCTTGAAAATTACGACACTCATCAACAAGTCATGGTAAGCAAGCTGATTTTCCATGCGCTCACGGCTTGTACTATGCTTGCTTCATTTTCATCGTCAATGCTTGCTTCATTTTCGTTGGGCAATGAAAAAACTGTATTTCTATTCTATGGACTGCTCTTTCATTAAAGGAGAGAATAGAATACAAAATTCATAGCAATTTTCATAGCGGAAAATTAAGTAAAGAACACGTCCATACAACTTATTCTCCATTATTATTGCACTGGAACCTTAGCTGTTCTACTATCGCCATTAGTAGTCCTAATATTTGGACTTTTCCGGGAAAATTTTAGACTTCTAGTAGACAGGAGAAAAACAAATAATTGCACTCGTCAGTCAACTGTGGTGCATTGCGAGCTAACTTTTTTTTCCAAAGAGAACAGAGAATTCCATGGACGAGCGTGACAGGCACGGCCAGATTGATTGATTCGTTTGGATATATAAACGCAAGTTATACTACTTCAATTCTAAAGTGACTGGACATTAATTTTGGAATGTTTACTTCACGCATCTGGTCGGCTGTAAGTTACTCGTCTCAACGTGGATGTCCTTGGCCTGTTAGTGTCGTAGAAGCTAGAAAAAACTTTACTGCCTCGCTGAGAGGAACCAAATGATGTGCATCCTCACGTTGTTGAATCCATAAAAGATCTGATGCGTGTAACGTTATAGGAAAGAGACTAGATGGTGTTAAAACTATAAGGCCATCCACAAAGGTTTTTTAATAAAGATAAGTAATGCTACATGCGGGATGAAATTCTAGGGAACTCCAAATACGTATTTCATACATATGAATAAAGAAAAATTTGATGAAAATTCAATTTTCGAGGAGTAGAAATTGAACTAAAATGAATTGATAAAAAAGTGCTAGAAAAAATTATGACACTTAAACTTTATGATATTCTCATCAGATTGGATAGCAAAGATTTCTCGTTTTATCTCTTTTCTATGAAAGAAATAAAGTCATGATAATTTATAAGATCTGGAAAGTTTTACTTTAGTTTGATTTAGAATTTAGAATATTATGCTTAGTTTTATTTTTCAAAAAGAATTTGAAGGTTATTTTTTGTTTCCAAGTAATAGAATTGCTAGAAAAAACTCATCATGTCACTAAGTCTAGGGGTTTGGTTTTACCCGAACTATCAGTTCCGTTAATTCAGATTTTTTAAACTTCTATTTTATAAAATCAATATCTGAACTAGTGATGATTTTTTTATACCCGAAAAATTTGGTACCTAAATTTTGGTTTGGTACTCGATTATGTCTGAACTAATATACTTTTGACCATTTCGACAACAAAATTTGTGGAATTATCAAACTTTTGCTTACAAACACAAATAACCTATTAACTATATTATAAGATAGCTAAGTTATGGTGACTAACTCATTAAGTCATGGTTCAACAGTTGACATAAAAAATTATAATTGAATTTAAATTGTATATAGCTTACGGATAGGCTATGTGTTTTATCACTTGGGTTATTTGGGTAGTTTGTATACTTGGCTCTAGGATTCAAAATTGATTACAAATTCTATTAGTTATAGCCTCTACACGATCTACCTAAAACTTCGAATTATTTCAGTTATTTTAGTTTCGATTATTTTTTTTCTAACTTTTGGATCTCAGTTTTTATGGCTAAGAATACCTGTCACTCGTCTTTTGCACACTGCAAAAATTTTCTATAGGTCCCACCACAAATATTACTTTAACCAATTTACAGGTACCGAGCCAGTGGCTGGGAAGCAGCCGCGCTGCCACGTGCTTGGTAGAACCCATATGCCTGCTTTAGGATGTCCACACCGGTTATTATATTCGTCATTGTTATAGATAAGCTAAAAAGTTACTATGAAATCATCTAAGTTTAGTACACTATCCTATGATCAGATACACCCTAAATGTCATATTATGTTATTCATTTCTAACCTTATTTTTAACTCAACTCAGTCATGCAACATAGTTAAACTCAACTCATCACGTGGAGAAGAACTTGTCTCTACATAACCGTTTGCAGCAAAGATAAATGCATTCTCTGCGGTTCTCTCTCTTCTTCTCATGCGTCTGCAAACATTAGCTGCACTAAAGCATTGTGGAGGCTCTTATATGTATATACCTTTAGGCACAGTGGAATCCCAGCGCTAGGGCGCTCCGACGGTTTCTAAACCAATGAAGACTTGGCACGTCGTGATGGGACTCACCTAAGCCATGGGATCCCGCCGGCCTCGCCATGCATCCTGCCATTGCTCGCTGCTTGCACGTGCTCCGTGTTGTCGAGAGGTGGACGACAAGCCATGTTGCTCCATCGTCATATGGCCAGGAGCAGACCACGTTGACGAGGCATGCGCCCTCAGAAACGTGGGGAAATATGTAGCGGAAACCACTAACTAGTTGGAAACATATAAACTCAATTTAAAAGTTGATTTTGTAGTTTCGAAAAAATCTGAAAATTTGCATGTGCATAGATGAGATGAGGATATATATGCATACCAAATTGCAAGTGCAAATACCTATTGGTTTAGTAGATACAAAAATAACAAACCATATGCAAGAGGACAAAACTACAATACTATTCACTATTTTGTCATTTTCCTCACATACACCATGATTTTGTCATTTTTGTTCCTATTAAATCATGTTACATCTGGACTTGCAATTTGGTATGCATATTTATCCTCATCTCATCTATGCACATGCAAATTTTCAGATTTTTTCAAAACTCCAAAATCAATTTTTAAATTTAGTTTGTATGTTTCCACCTAGCCAGTGGTTTGCACTACATATTTCTCCAAGAAACGTTGCCCTTCTCATCAGATCTTTGGCTGCTTGATTGTCGGGCATGGAACCCATGGCCCGACTTGCTTCCTCAACAGTCGGTCACAACAGAGGTTTGGTGCCATAGGGAATCCCCGGACGGAGACGCGCGCGGTTCCAACCGCACGCACACTGTCGCGAGAGGGCCCATGGTGGCACCATTTAGCTCGCGATGCTTGCGCTAGGGAAGGGAAAAGAGGAGGGAGGGAAACTGCAGCAGCCAAAGGAAGCGCTAGCGGCAACGAAACACGGAGAAAGAGAGGAATGGGGACTCACGAGTGTGGTGGATGGCTGGATAGGGTTGTAACTGTAACAGCCCCAATTCTTGTAATCAAAAGACCTTGTAAATTTGAATTTGGAGAATAATCGAAATTGGAAAAGTTTAAGGCATTATTTCAACACCTTGGATCGAATCTACGAGCAGGCCGTTTTCCTTTTTCACCTTCGCGGCCCAGCAGCAAGCCAAACCCCAGCCCAAACCAACCGATCGGCCCAGGAACCCGTGCGTTATAGTTATCCCCTACCTGCCGCCGCGCTCCGCCATCGGTTCCGCCAACACCGATGCCAAGGACATGTGGTTTGATCCCCTTCTGCCGCTCAAGCCTCACCTACCGCTATGCCGCCTACAAAAACCCCTTGGAGGCCGCCGCCGCACCCCCAAGTCTCTTCGTGTCTCCCGGCAGCGCAAACCCTAGTCGTGCGTCGTCCACCTCCCCGTCGTCGTTGCTAGGAAGGTCCGAGCTGGTGAGTCCTCCTAGCACCCCTGTGATCCTCGCTTGTCGCCATTGCTTGTGGCGCTTTGACCGTTGTCTTTTGTGCAAGGTTGAGGACAGGCGAAGGAGAGGAAATTTCTGGCCGCCGTCAACTCTGCCGCCGCTCATCTCCTCTCGGTGAGGCTCATCCTCTTTTCTTCTTCATTTGGTGTTATCCTTCGCATGCCACATCACCTTGCCCTGTTTTCGTGGTTTTCGAGTCCTTGCAGCACCGGAACGAGCGATCCGTGGTCACCGCCATCCGAGCCATCTGTCGTCCGCCGTCCGCCACAGCCCGATTTCGTCGAGCTCATCCTTGTTGCTCCTCCCCGTCCTCGCCGAGGACTCTAGGTCATTATTGGTAAACCGGCAAACCCAAGCCCCTTCTTTTTCTTGATTTTCCCTTGCAGATTCTTCTTCTCCGTCGAGTCTCCGCCGCCGCGCGCCATAGACTCCGATGAGGATCCCTCCGGGAAGCTTGCTCGAGGTAGCGACTAGGACTAGAAGCTTCGCGGCGCCATCACAAATCGATTGGTGTGACCGCCGTCGATAAATGCTTGTGGCTTTCTAGCTTTTCCTTGAATCTCCGTGTCCGTCGCCGCAGTTCTCGCCTCCGGCGAGGCTCCGGCCACCTTTTTTAGTCGGAGTTTGTTCCGTTAGCTTCGCACTTGCTTGTGCATCGCGTAGGTGTGCTCAGGTTCGTGTTTTACCAACCTGTGGGGTTTTCCCCTTTGCTCCACCGCGGAGCTGAACTCCGGTGATCTCGCGTCGCCGCTCCGGTCGAAGCTGGTCCTTGGAACTCATGCTCCCGGGTGTGCAGGGTTGCGGTGAGCTCTTGGGTGTGCTTAGTTTGCTCCGTGCCGAGCCGTAGCGCTCCTGTGAGCAAATTCTGGAGAGCTGCGGGCGAGCAGGGGAGCAGCGCCGACCGTCACCGTTGAGAGCTAGTTGTGATGACATGGCTAAAGTCGTGGCCACGTGGAGCTGGCGTGGTAGATTTTTGTCCGACTTGGCGCTGAGTTGGCAGGTGTTGACGTGGCAATAGCTGACTTGGTAGAAATTTGTCCTACGTGGTGCTTGTATGGCGCTTCCATGGTGCTTTTGTGGCAGGGCATATTCTTAGAATATTCTCTATTTTTCCTTTTTTCATCTTTTCTGGATTTCCAATAAATCTTTTTTCCTTTGGAAATTCATATCTTTTTCTCTCGAGTGTAAGATAAATACACGGCCAGTTACGTTAGGATCGTAGCGACGTTCTCTACAGTTGGATTAGTTGTTGTTCATGATCTAATAGTGTAAATTTCTGTCCTTACGATTCTTTACAAATTTCTTGATTTGCATGCCTAACCCGTGCTACGTGATCTGTGGATGACAGAGGAGCCCGAGGAGAAGCAGTATGATGAGTTTCCACCAGAGCTGCCGTTTGAGTACACCGACCCCGCCTGGGACCCGCGTTTCCAAGGCAAGCCGCTGTCCTTGATCGCTCTTGCGCCTATTCAGTATTTGCATAATTTGACTGATGCGTATGAACTGTTTCTTGCTGCTTAGTATCATATCTAATGTCATGTCATGCTATCTTTGCCACTATCACCATAGGATGATCTACTATTGTTACTTGCATGCTTAGTATGCTTAGATGCTTATTTGAATCCCACATGATGATATACATTGTGTTAAATAATTAGTAGGTGGTTCTTAAGTGTTGAGTTTTTATTAGAACCCTATAGGTTGTTTTACGGGGGCGAATGTAGGTGATTAGGTTTGGGGAACTTTGGGGGAGTTCCCATTTGGAGAGTACCTGTTGCGGCCATAGTTGTGTAGGGACTTTGGGTTATAGAGTTCCTGTTGTGATGGTACTTGTTGTTGAGACTGTGGTTTGAGGAGAGGGATTGGTGACTCGCCCCGGCAGTTTGAGGACCGGTTCTTGGGTTGCTCGCTCTTTGGCTTACTTACACACCATGTGACCCGTATGGGCGTGTGCTGGATCATGATGCTTGCGTAGGACTGGTGGGCTAGCCGTAGTAGCAGAGCTAGTGTTAGTGGGTTTTGAAACATTGTCTCGACCCATGAGTAGAGGATACCCCACCTTTCCCGTGGTAGGCCTTTAACACCTTTAGGACCCTTTACCGTGTTTTGGAGGGGGTCGTAGACCCGAGGGAGCGGGAGCCGCCAATTGATGCTTGCTGATTGATGTTGTGAGTGTTTCTATACTTAGGCTATGACAGTAGTCCTATGTTATAGTACCTCATCACGTGGGTACAGGTGTATATACTCTGTAGAGATTATAATCTATATGTATAGCCATGCCTCCGGATAAGGACACTACCTCTAAGTGACACACTTGATTAGTTTACTACTTCTCCCCTCGGATAGGTGTTTTACTTTCGGCTTTGAGCTGTGGTTCCAGTGGAGGTATACAGGACTTAAAACTTGACCCTTGCAGGATCGTGTTGTTTCCTGCCAGGCCACTTATAAAATTTGAATAATAATAAAACTTGACTCAGATAGACTTCAGGTTAAATTGCTTTAGGTGTTGAGTCCTTGCCTATCCTTGAAATATCCAAGCATTCATAACATTGTTGCTAGGTAGCGCGGCTTGTTGAGTACTCTATGTACTCACAACTTTCTCACTTTGTTTTTCAGACGCAGACATGGTTGACCCTGTCGAGCCTGTTGACGGTGCTAATGGAGAGCAGTAATGGTCTTGCCTACACTCCGGTGTCCGTGGATGTGGTGTTCTTCGCTTGAGGCTTCCGCTGTGTGAGGTTCGATGGTTTGTTGCTATCGCTGGATCCTATCATGTTCATTGTTGGTCTGCGAGCCATGTTCTTGTACTCATTTGGATGATAAATGTCACTAAAATTTGAGATGATATTGGATGTCGTTCCATATCTTGCCTTGCTATTGTTCTATCTATTTGTGGTTTATGTTTACCAATTGTGTTGGACATACAAGCTATACTCCTGGGAATAGCTAAGAGGTACAAAGGGACGAATTTCACACTTGATGAAATTTAGGCCCTCACAGTAACCCTAACATCCCAGCCCCTCCTCCACGCGAATTGGCTGGCAGCCCATTTTGAATGGTTCGGTGGGTAAGTTTAGCATGCATACGAGTCTGCTCCGGGAAGCAGCCCAATGACAAGCATAATTTACAGATAGATTCATGTTCTTCTATTTATTTTTTTTCCTGCTTTTCTTTCTATAAAATCATTTTATTTTCGTATTCAACCCTGATACTGTTATTGTTTGCAGCATATATCGTTAATAATATGATGTACTAGTAAATATTTTTCTTCTGCACTATAACTATTTCAAAATTACATGGACGCGTGGCAATGGTGCGTCACCCAACCTAATAGGTCTATTGCTGACAGAGGTGGCTACTAAAGCCCATCGTTCTTCTATACCCTGTACTACACAATGGAATGCGTATGTGGCACCATAAAGATACTTAAATTGTCAGCTAGTGTGAATGACCTAAGTGTTTGAATAGTGGACTATCAATAATCCACTATTGATAGTGATATTATCAATAATTGGGGCGTGGAAGACCCCTATAAAACCAACCTTCCACACCCAAATCATTGAAGTAACACTAAACATATTTTTTCATGAGAAGACCTAAACCTATACAAGCTCTAAAAATTAACAAGGTATTATCAATTTTCATGCCAAAGTATATCCACGTTCAATGACTAATTTCTCTATGCAAAAAGCTTAGCCAGAATAATATGACGAAGCACCAAAATACCATAGTTAGATGTAAAAAAGATTGATAATAAATCAGAAGCTTAAGCATACTATATGAGTCTCCGTTTAAGCATAAGGAAAAAGAAAGACCCGATCATATACGACCTTGATCATGATTAAGACTTTGCGTGGATTGAAGAACTAAAGAATTGTGCAAGACGTTATGACCTCGAACACAACCAGCAGACACAATATGACCTCCAACCCAACATCTCATCT
This sequence comes from Chloris gayana, assembly GCA_031894775.1. Taxonomy (NCBI): domain Eukaryota; kingdom Viridiplantae; phylum Streptophyta; class Magnoliopsida; order Poales; family Poaceae; genus Chloris; species Chloris gayana. The sequence continues at coordinate 183,351 of JAUNZO010004139.1, forward strand.
ATTTGTACTATTGCATGTTACAACTGGAGATCTAATGGTTTAATTGACTTTCATTGTGATACTTTTAAATTCTAAACCCCTAATGTACTTTTTCACACTCTCTAAAAGTATTATATTTTAAAAGTTCATAAGATTGATAAGGCCACCATCAGTTACTCAAAATGAGTGCAAATGGGTTGAATCAATTAAACATGTATCAATTGGTATGTTTTTTTGCAACAAAATCTAGTGGACAGGTGGTTGTTTACAACAAAATAGCTTATGAATGGCAATATCAAGTTGCCTACCACACACCATCTCTAACCATGCACCATAGTATTTACAATACCCAAAAGCATACCTTCCTTCTACTTCCATGAGTTATGCAACAAAATCTAATCACCACAATAACATCAAACTCACGTACTAAACATAGCATAATGATAAGCGTACATACAAAATAAAGAGAAACTCAATAGCAGATGAAAATGCATTGCCGAATAGAAACATTACAATTAAATTCAATATTTTCACCATGAAGACCGGACAAACCATGTTGCAGTGACCATGAACCATACCTACTAGCTAAAAATTAATGAAGTTAACAAGGCCAAACAGGAATGGGCCTGCATATTTTTAGTTTTTCAATCAACTTTCCTAGTGTTGGGATTCCCACGTGAAAGGGTGGTCGATCGGCCTGTTCTAGTCAACCGGGGTGCTACATAACAGTACCCTCCACTCCGTGAAGAAGACCGCCTGCATGATCTCGGCCAATAACGCCCGCACTCCCTTGCCCTGTATATTGAACAAAGCCTGTCTCAACAGTAATCTTTGTACATCCAATGTCTGGTGTTGGTGGCCCTTAAACATTGTTTTTGGCCACCAATGTGTCGGGAAATGCAATGTAAATGACCAAAGTTTTTTGAATAATTTTTCAGACAAATAAAGTTTCGCAAGTTTTGGTGTAGTATGTGTTGTCAGAAAATATGGCCAAATCACCGAGAGAAATGGAAATGAAGGAAAACATTGCCCGGAAGACGATGACCATCGGTCAGCCATTAGCTGAAAGCCGCAACCGGGCTCCAACCCGGGCAGCAGTGGCGGAGCTCTCGGTACCCGGGCAGCAGTGGCGGAGCTCTCGGTATGGCGAGGTAGGGCGCTCGCCATACCTTGATTTTCACGCCAAGACCTCTAGCTAATCATCCAATCTGATGTTCCATAGTGTATCCTGCCATCATCGACCTGCAAGCTCACGGGAGCAGCGACGAAGACGATGACCTGTGAAGCGTTTTCTTATTTGGGCTTTAGGCATAGGCTGACGTGTAGCAACTAGCAAATTGATTTTATTGGGCTACTCTATCGTTGTGGCTTATGGCCCAAAGTCCATTGGAGATGGCTTTGCTGGTGCATCCAGTCTTTAGATGCAATCGAACCGTCGCGAGCCTCACGGAGATCGTGATTGCGTCTATCTTCGACTGCTGCCGTTCTCGAGGGGAAAAAATCATCAACTCCTGTGACTTGCCGAGTACAAACTGAACTCCTTTTCGGCAATGAAAATTATCAAGACTGAGTTGCGCAACAAGATGTCTGATGCTTGGCTTAATGACTTAATGGTGTGTTACATTGAAAGAGAAATATTCAAAGGACTTGATCTTGGTAAAATTAAGAAAGCATTCCAGAAAAAGAAAACTAGGCAAATGCAATTGCCTAAGTCTCCTAAACCTAGACGCAACTGAAGCTTCATTGCTGGTTTGTCTACCGATCTCACTTGTATCTTTAATTATTTTTATGTCAAATTACCACAATAGTCATTGAGCAAAGCTATATTCTATAATAGCATTAGCGAATTATTGTACATGTAAAGTGTATTCTTCTTGTTGGTCATAGTCTGTGCTAGCAACTCCGCCACACCTTTTTTTTCCGTCCTCCGCCACTGCCGGGCAGTGTGGTGGCCGGCCGGCCAGCACAGCCGTCCAGCCAGGACCCCATCCTAGAAATAGATCAGGTTCAGTTAGAAAATTTTAAATCTCCTCCGTTTTGCCCTGGTGAACTATGATGTGGTGTTGAGCTACCAGATCTCGTTAGCCATTTTCCTCGCATGGACCGAGAGGAGGAGAGTGAGTGGTATCTCCAAGTTGCTGCTATGGTAAATCCCGCACTAAGGGTGGCAGTAAGGTTTTTCTAGGCAGCCCAATTACACAACTGCTCATTTACTGCTCCATAGGATCCTCTACAAAGGTCTGCTTCATTCACTATTTACACTAATTAAAGCGGCAACAACCCCATTATAAAATGTCATCCTTGTGCTTGTTTTTTCTTACTGCTAGTGTTAGAGGGACATGCATCTTTTTATGATTTATGAAATATGTCTCATAGTAAAATCAAGAATTATTCAATATATCCTATGGAGATGTTTGCATCGGGTGATTATGATTCTCGTGATGAAAGTGATTGACAGGAATCTAGATGTATTTAGAGGTCGATTACAAAGCCTCGTGATTTATATCATTAACACATTGATTTATAAATTAAAAAGGCAGGTACATGCCCTACACAAATTGTTGGCTAGTGCATTAAAACTCTGATGATTGACGAGCTTGTATACTTTTTCTGTCAACAATTATGGACTAAACTCTGACAACTGCTTGGAGATGCAGTCTAGAATGATTCAGGCCTACTACAGGACTACAAATGTCAATACTGTACCTCTTTTCAATTTCCGTTATATATGTTGTAATCGAGCACAACTCGTTGTTTTTCTTATGTACTGCATACTTTTAAGACAGACTTTGAGCTGTAAGTCCTGCTCCTTGTATAATACCCGTGCTTAAAGTTATATACTTACTTATCCACAAGGAATGCCTTTTTCCTTATAACAAACAAACCATCTCAATTTTGATATACTGGTCATAACCATATGCAGTGTTTTTGCATGAATTGCTGCTGAACGCGAAAATAAAAAGTTATGGTTACTTGATGCTTTTAATGTCTTCATTCTTCAGCTGCACATCTGACTACATCGAATTCTGCAGATAGCCAATAAGCATAAACACAACCAAAATATGTAAAGAAGACGGAATCTATAGAAACAAAAGCTTGTATATCACAAATTACTTAATTTTATTGGAGTGTACCTGTCCATTTTCATCATAACCAGTGGACAATTTTTATTCCGTGCAAGTATGCATATCCTTACTAGGCCACCGATCTAGTAAGGACTCTGTCCAAAGAAATTGCCCGGCGGGTTGTAGTTGCAGGTGATGAAGGTGCCGCCGTAGTCGCAGATGACGCGGGCGCAGCCGATAGCGCTAGTGTCGCGCCACACCACCTGCGTGTAGTGTAAGCAGGACTGGCCCTCCGGCGCCAAGCAGGAGTTGGAATCGTGGTCGTAATACTGCTTCTCGTCCACCCACCATTCCACGGCGCTCGACGCCGACCAGTCGCCGCCGGAGGATCCCCAGAATATGTTCTCACCGTAGGGCCCGCCAGAGTGTTGGAGGGCGCAATCACCCTTGCGCTGCTGCGCGTAGTTCTCTGCGTAGGCAGCCACGTTGTTGTCCCATGACACTGGACCGACGCCCACATCGGCACGCGCCGCGTTGTGCAGGTCCACGTAGTCCTGCGGCGAGTTCTGTGCGGTGACGGTAGCAGTCACAATGGCGAATGCCAGAGCTACCAACGCCAACCTCGATGAGTAGCCCTTCATCTTGCTAACTACAATCCACTTATGAAGATCGGGTATTAGTACTCGTATATGTGAGCAGTGTCATCCGCTTGGTTATTGCTGTTGTGCTTGGATGCAGGAGTTGTGACCAGAGTACGGGGATACTTATAGCTAGTTTCATGCCACTGGCATAGAGAGGGATATAGATTCTCTATTAATATTTATCATTAAAAAATATTCTGCTGAATAAATAACTACTAATTAGTTGAACAAAATATCCTTGGTTCCGTTGTATAATGTTGTCAGAAGGAAATACGCTATATTGCAACAAATATTCTGCACAATCTCCAAGATTCTGTATTAATTTTTATCATTAAAAATATTATGCTGAATAAATGACCACCAATTAATTGAACAAAATATCCTTGCTTTCATTGTATAATGTTGTCACAAGGAAATACGCTATATTGCAAGAAATATTCAGCACAGTCCCCTTCAACGTCCCTTGTGACAGGCCCGATTTTCACCGAAGGTAAAAACCATACTTTGTATGTAGTACCTCATAGTCAGTCCCAAGAGAATCATTTGTACGTCCAACATAACTGAATATCATAATACTATAAAAGCATAAGAAATTTAATAAGAAGGAAGATAAGATATTATTCCAAAGAGAATAACATCAACACTAACATCTGAATATAAGGTCATGGCACGCTGGCCAAGAAAACAACACATGAATACTAGCGGAAGCAAAACTCTAAGTATGGTAACCGAAGCGCATCTTCAACTTGAATCGTAGAGAAAGTCTTGTAGTGAATCTAATTCCACAGGCAGCTTGAGTGTAGGCAAAACCCTCCTTCTTCATCTTCTATCATAAACTAGTCGAGTCGACGAAGTCTTGAGGTTGAATCTTGAACCACTAACGACTGATAAAAAAAGGTGGTAAAGCCGTGAGTACATAAAGTACTCAGCAAACCACACTACCTAGCAACAATGTGGTGCATGCTTGGATCTTTCAAGGATAAAGCAAGGGCTCAACAACTATAGCAATTATCCTGAAGTCCGGGCTAGTCAAGTCTTATTACTTCAAATTTTATAAGTGGCCTTGCGGGAATCAACACCTTCCTGTAAGGGTTCAATTTTAATTCTAGCACACCTTCACCGGAATCACATCTCAAAGTCGGAAGTAAAACACCTATCATAGGGGAGAAGTAGTAAACTAAACACTCGGGAAGCTCTCGAACAGTGCCCGTATCCGGGGGCACAACTATATGTATAGATTATAACTCGCAGAGTATATACACCTGTACCCACACGCAGTAGGCTTGACATCCAGGTCGGTGCCTCAACCCAAGCACCAAGCCCACACTAGACCACCACTCAAAAAGCATTGATTGGCACCTCCTCCTCCAGGTCCGGGATCCCCCGAAGTACGGCAAAAGGTTCTAAAGGTGTGAAATGCCTACCACTGTCCAGGTGGTGTATCCTCTACTCATGGGTTGAGGATGACGCTCTAAAACCCACTAACACTATCTCTCGCTACTATGACGAGCCAGCCAGTCCTCCGCCAAGATCATGATCCGGCACAACCTACCATACGGGGACGTGTGGTGTGTATGTAAAAGCCCGGAGACATATGTCATGTGAGCCGGTCCTTATGCTGTTGGGGCGAGTCACCAAATTCCTCTCCTCTAACCAAAGTCCACAAGTAACAACCACCAACGGGAGACTCTATAAACCCGGAGTCTCACACACAACCGTGCTCCGCAATGCACACACTCCCAACAGGAACTCAAAAATTTCTCAGCACCTATATGACCTACACTCGACCCCGCAATCATCCTATTGGGTTACTAATATAGAAACTCGACACCTAAGAAACACCTACACTTATTTAACACAAAAACATGTATCTCAAGTGTGGGTTCAATTAAGAATCTAATCATGCCACTAAAGTATCATATGTAGAGCATCCTAGGATAAAAGTGGCAAAGGTGCGACTTTCCTTAAAAATGGGTCCAAGAATAGATCGGTGTCCTGGTATGGCTTTGTTGGGTAATCCACAGTCTTCTGGTCATCCAAATCCACTGTCATCCAAAATTCAGGCAGAACTAGTAAGTGACACGAAAATCAAACGAGCAACAAGAATTACGAGAAAGATTGGAGATAAAAAAAATGAAATCGGCTCGTGAATCGTGCGGATTGAAACCGTTCATTTTAGGACCTTCAACCTGCTACTATTCATATGCTGATTTTTTCTCTCGTGCACGAGTGTCCATTACATCTTAACTTTTACAAGATGATAGATGATGACTTGCACTTTTATTGTAATTTTTTATACCCATCTCATAACCTGCGAGAGTACAAGATCTACTCTCTTTGGACTGAGCGTTGTTGGTATTTCTTACGTCACGAATAAATCCGCAAGCGCACGGAATACCGTTGTAGCACTTCACCCGGGAGTATTCCAAGGTATCGTATTTATATCCGCAGGGAACGGAGTATTTCTGCAACAAGGTTAGTTTACCCAAGGACAACCAAGACAACGTAGCAAAATAGGGTCGAGAGGGTGACTCTTATCTATTTATCCTTTAAAGGTAGACGAACGCAAGCTAGACTTGTTTACTTCGGGCACCGTCTTAGGCTTGGTCCGCCAAGCCACTCCGGTCTACGAAAGCTCTACTATGTACCCGAACGTGGAGGGTTCCTTTGGATGACAGGGCTGTCACTTCCTGCCACCTACCTCTACAAACCGTGGGGCACACAGCAAACAAAGGCGATCTCCAGCCTAGACACCACGTCTATGCTATTGACCGCTACTCTAGCCTCGGCCTAGAACCGAGTTCGAAAGCTAGAGCACTTCTTGCGAAGCGATGATCCCGTAAACAAGTATAACAAGAATTACGTCTAACAAAGATATGTCACGATAGATAAGTAGATCACCACGTATAAATCACCTAAAAGAGTGTTTACACGCCAAGGTAAAAGGAAAGGAAATACTACTCCACTTTATAAAAGGGAGGAACACTCCTTCCTTTTCCTTGCCCTCTCTCCTATTCTACTAAGATACAAGAGGCCCTTGGCCTAAGGATGAGAATTTTGTCTTCTATCTTGATGTTGGTGGTGTGTTGAGAGAGGGGGTATAGCCCTTTATTTATAGCCTTGGAAGGTCGGCAACTTGGAGGCGGTTCCGGACGTCGGTGGCATTAATTGCAGGTGGAACCGACCTCCGGACGTCGGTGACGAACCGCCGAGAAAAGTGGGCCAGGGGGCCCACCTGTCGGCTCGGCCGAACCAGTAGGGCGGTTCGCCGAACCGGCCTCGGGCTCCACCGGGCTTGGTTCTTCTCTCGGTGCCTTCCTCTCGGCTGTGTACTGGCCCAATCCACTTGCTTGGTTTGATGTTGAGGCCCTGTTTTGTGGTTTTGGGCTTTTGGACGATATTCTTTAGTCCGGGAAAATCCGTCGATTGCAAAGTCCATGTTTCGTGCATGTTTTCCCCTGTTTTCATATGAATTGCACCTGCATTCATCATTTCACCAAGACTAGTGGAATTTGTTAGAAATAATCCCTATGTCTATTCTTGGTGATGGTGTTTGATTCAAAAAGATGCAATATGTTGACGGTAAAATTGGACCATAAGGACCGTCAACAAGACCCCCACACTTAGCTCTTTGCTCGTCCTCGAGTAAAGGTGGGAGCGTAAGTTGAGAGATCTCTCCTCTTAGAGACCTGCATACATGTTATTACAAGCCACACCGTTTTACTTGTGAACATGACGGTGGCTAACATGCATTCTTGGATGATTGATAAGTGGAACAGCTCATGACTCAAGTCACTATACTTTTGCTCACTAAGCACCTTGGGTTTTTGAAAGTTTTGAAAATAAACAACATGACTCCCGCTCCTCTTTGATTCTCTTGAATCGCTCAAAAAGTGTTTTCCTCACCAAGGCATTGTGTTGCCTCTCTTTTTCCTACTTTTTAGGCTTGTATGTGGAGCTCGGTAGGGAATGAGAGAGGCATACTTGTATCACAAATATTGCTAAGCCAAAAGAAAGGATCCATGGAGAAGCCAAGTCATGCAACCTTGATCAAGAAGTGCGTGTGTGTATGGATATGAAAAAGTGACAACTCCTATTGTAATTGACCCCTCTTTATTTTGCATTTTCAAAACATGGCTATCTTTTTATTTTCTTTCTTTTCTTTTCTTGCTCTATGCTTGAGCATCTCTTCTCTTTTTCATTGCTCATCTTTGTGAGCTTTCTTTTCATTGCTCATCTCGTGTGAGCTTTTCATTGCTCATCCGTGTGAGCTTTTCTTTCTACATAGCCATGTCTTGTTTATGCGTGATTGAGAGAGAGAGAGAGGTAAAAAGAGGTGCAAGCGAGGAGTGTCTTTATTTTGGTGGGGGGCTAGCTCCCAGTGTAGGAGTTTAGCCCTTTTTTGGTGGAGTGTACGTGCTCTTGATCAAGAGAGCATGACAAGTTTCTCTCTAGGGTCACTCAATTTTGGTAAAGCTCATTGCAAACACAAGCAGCATATGTATGTAAGTTTTGCAAGGTATGATCGTCATATGGCATTGGTAGGCATTTTTGTATCAAGAGAGGAGCATGAAGCCATGGTATTTTTGTTTTGTGAAATAAAATTCCCAAGGACTCGGTAAGCTAAGCATAAGATCATTTCGTCGAGCCATATCACACTTGCCAATAATCTAGAAAAACATGGGTCCTATGGATTTGATTATTTGTTCACAGGCAAGTGGTGATGAAGCGAGTAATAAAAAGTGTGCAAGATCATCATGAGAGTATTAGGGAGAGACTTGGGATTTTCAAAGGTATTCAAAAGAAATCTTCCCAAATTTTAGTTGGTCAAGTTTTAGTAATTGTTTTTCGCGTCTCGTAATGAACTTGACAAATAAGGTAGGCAAAAAGGAAGTGTGAGAAACAAACTCAAGTGCCACGAGGAAGCAGGGGCTGAGTGGGACCCACCGGGGTTCGGCCGAACCACCCTTTTGGGTTCGGCCGAACTGGCTCGGGCCTCACTTGCGCTCTGTTTCGCAGCTTGTGTTTGTGTTGTTTTCCTCGTGATGTTTCTGCGCGCTTCGCGTGTGTTTGTCTTTGCTTTCCGCGATGTCCCCCCCACACTTGCCTTTTTGCCTCGTTTCCTTCAAAAGATAGACAAAAGACATTTGGAAACAAAATTTGCTCTGCCGGTATGGAAGCCCGGGGAGCACTAATATGATTGAATTAAAACAGTAGGCGTATTACAAAAAGGATCGAAAGATTTCTAAGGTTTATGCGTTCTACGTCCTACTCTTAATCTTTCTTAATTTTCCTCTCCTCCTCCCGCAGTTTCGCCTTCTCTTCTTCGATCATCTCTAAGGCGAGGTCGTACTGCGCCCATCCTCCAGATGAGGGTCTCGATGAGGTCTTCATCCTTCTTCTTCTCCCTCTCGAGGTGGTTGTAGAGGTTCCGGAGAACCCCATTCTCTTTTTTTTTGGCGCGCTCTAACTGCCGGCGAAGCTCCTCAATGAGGCGGATAGCGTTGTCGAGTGCTTCGCCTTCTTCAATCCATTCATGGGGCTTCTTCCTTTTGCTGCTGCCGTCCGAGATGTCGGACGAGGCGCTGCTATGTTCGCTCATGATGTAGGAAGTGGAGGAGATGAAAAGATTGGGTGGAGAGGAGAAGTATAAATAGGGGTTTTCTACCCCGTGCGCGCTCGACAAGGTTTTTATTTTCCAGCAGAAAATAAAGAAAGGAGGGAAGGAGATATTGGATTTTTGGCAAAAGATGGGCGCCGGGGAGATCAGGCCGGTTCGGCCGAACCACAAAGTGGGGTTCGGCCGGACTGCCTTTTCTTCCTCTCGGTTTCCTTCTTTTTTCTGGTTTATTTCTTGCTATATTTATTCAAAGGAAAGTACTGCTACGGGTGATGAAGTAAAACGGGGGATATCATGAGAGATATTTCAAATCAATCAAGTGCATGACATCAAATTCTTTATCTTTATCGGGCTCGAAATAAATTTTAAGGCGCTGACCATTTACCTTAAATATTTTACCTTCGTCGTCTTGAAGTGTGATTGCTCCATGTGACGAGGTGTCAATAACCGTGTATGGTCCGTCCCATTTACTTCTTAATTTTCCATGCCCGAAGAGTTTCACCCGTGAATTGAATAGCAAGACTTTATCTCCAACCTTGAATACCTTTATCTTTATCTTTTTGTCGTGCCACCTTTTTGTCCTTTCTTTGTATATAGCTGAGTTGTGGTAAGCTTTGTCTCTCCATTCTTCTAACTCAGCTATCTCCATTTTTCTTTTGCGTCCGGCACCATTAAGGTCCATGTTCTATTTCCGGATGGCCCAATACGCTCGGTGTTCCGTCTCGACGGGTAAATGACATGTTCTCCCGTACACGAGCTGGTATGGGGACATGCCTATGGGTGTCTTATATGCTGTACGGTATGCCCATAGTGCATCGGGTAGCTTGTCCTTCCATCCCTTCCCCATTTCTGTTACGGTCTTTTGCAGGATCCGCTTGATTTGCTTGTTTGAGGTCTCGGCCTGCCCACCGGTTTGAGGGTGGTATGGAGTAGCGATATTATGCCTTGATCCAAGTTCTCTTAGGAAGCGTCGGAAGGTCTTATCAATGAAGTGAGACCCTCCGTCGCTTATCACTAGCTTCGGTGTTCCAAACCTCGGGAAGATAATTTCGTGGAACATCCGGCGAGCATGCTTGGCATTTGCGGCCCTGCAAGGCATTGCTTCTACCCACTTAGACACGTAGTCTACCGCCACCAAGATGTATTCGCAGTCATGTGACTTGGTGAACGGTCCCATGAAGTCAATGCCCCATACGTCGAAGAGCTCGACTTGTAAATTGTAGTTGAGGGGCATTGCATCTCTTGCCGTGATGCCTCCAACTCTTTGACATTCCGGGCATCGCTCGACAAATTCCTTTGTGTCTTCGTACATGGCTGGCCAAAAGAAACCACTTTGCCATATCTTGGCCTCGTGTACGAAACACGCCGTAGTGTCCCCGTATGGCGATGCATGGCACTTCTCAATGATTCGTGTGCTCTCGGGTATGGGCACACATCGCCTTAGCAATCCATCGGCGCAGACACGGTAAAGGAAGGGTTCTTCCCATAAGTGACGGCGACTCTCATAGATGAGTCGTTTCTTGCTCTTTCCAGGTGGTACGTACCCCGTTGCCATGAAGTTCACAATGTCGGCGTACCATGGATGTGAGTCCCTTATTAGGAGCAGCATGTCGTCACGTAGGAAATCATTGATGGGTAATTCCTGCAGGTTAGTGAATTGTATACGCGACAAATGATCTCGCCACGGAATTTTCTACTCCTTTTTTATCACGGATTTCTACATCAAATTCTTGGAGTAGAAGAACCCATCGTATCAAACGGGGTTTAGCATCCTTCTTATTGAGCAAAAACTTTAAAGCAGCATGATCGGTGTAAACAATGACTTTTGCTCCAGCCAAGTAGGATCTAAACTTATCAAAAGCAAAAACGACAGCAAGGAGCTCTTTTTCAGTGGTAGTGTAATTTAATTGAGCTCCAGTCAAGGTTTTGCTTGCATAGGAGATTGCATGATGCTTTTTATCTCTAGTTTGGCCAAGAACAGCTCCCTACGGCAAAATCACTAGCATCACACATTATCTCAAAAGGCAGCGTCCAATCAGGGGTTGGATGATTGGCGCCGAGATGAGTGCATTTTTAAGGGTAGTGAAAGCAGTCATGCATTCATCAAGTAAACTCAAAGGGTGCATCCTTCGCAAGTAGATTTGTAAGGGGTCTAGCAATTTGAGAGAAATCTTTGATAAAACGACGATAGAACCCCGCATGTCCCGTAAAGCCGCGAATGCCCCTAATATTCACAGGAGGTGGAAGCTTTTCTATAACTTCTAATTTAGCTTTGTCCACCTCTATCCCCCTTTCGGAAATTAAATGCCCTAGAACTATGCCTTCTCTAACCATGAAATGGCATTTTTCCCAATTGAGCACTAAATCATTTTCTTGACAACGTTGCAAGACTTTGTCTAAATTTTCTAAACAATGATCAAAGGTTTTTCCATAAACGGAGAAATCATCCATGAATACTTCCATAATCTCTTCGATCATGTCGGAAAAGATAGACATCATGCAACGTTGAAAAGAAGCAGTGCATTGCAAAGCCCAAAGGACATTCGTCGATAGGCGTAAGTTCCATAGGGGCATGTGAAAGTGGTCTTACTTTGATCGTCGGGATGGATGGGGATTTGATGATATCCTGAATACCCATCAAGGAAACAAAAGAAAGAATTATTTGCCAGCCTGTTCCAACATCTCATCGATGAAGGGCAGCGGAAAATGATCCTTCTTTGTAGCCTTGTTAAGTTTCCGGTAATCTATGCACATCCTCCATCCCGTGACGGTGCGTTGAGGGATCAACTCATTTTTGTCATTCTGGATGACCGTCATTCCTCCCTTCTTGGGTACAACCTGCACTCGGACTCACCCACTCGCTGTGTGGAACAGATAGATAATGCCAGCATGTAAAAGTTTTAAGACCTCCTTTTTAACGACCTCCCGCATCGCATTGTTCAACCTCCTTTGAGGTTCCCTAGATGGTGTACTATCGGGGCCTATGGGAATGCGATGGGTGCAAAGAGCAGGGCTAATTCCCTTGAGGTCTCCAAGCGAGTACCCAAAAACGGAGTGATGTTTTTCTAGCACGGCTAAGAGTTTTGCAGTTTCCTCCTCCGAAAGCTTGTCACTTATGATGACAGGGGTTTCGGGATTTCCGTGAAGAAAACGTGGCGCAAGCCCGGTGGAAGAGTTTTGAGTTCTACGGGAGGTGGCGTAGGTGTAAAAGTTTCTGGCAGCTCAAAAGTTTCCGCCGAATCATCCTCTTCCAAAATGAAATCAAGAGCATCTTCATCCAAGGATGATTCGGGGTTTTCATGAGGAAAAATTGCCATAACCTCCTCCATGCATTCTTCTTCCACAAGCGGCTCCTCGGCAAAAGAGTTTTGTGCATGAATGATAGGAAGAGAAAAAGTTTTCTTGCCGAGGGTGAAGTCTAAGGTTCCTAAAGGTGATATCCCTAAGAAAAACTTTTCTATGGGATGACCGACCAAAACATCGAAATCCAAGATTCCGAAAACGTGAAAGTCCAGGGAAACCTTTGCTTCATTATGCTTAATGCAAACATCTCTAATGATCCCCAAACTCTCAAAAAATTGCCCCGGTGAGGCTTTAAGGAGTTTGTCGAAGGTGCCCATGTCTCGTTTCCAAATAAAGTTGAAGCAAAAGATTCGGACATGATGTTGGCACCTACTAGAGGATTATAGAGAATATCTACCATTACTCCCCGAATTGAGCCACGAATGGTTGATCTAGGATGATCAAGTCGAAGAACTTCCGAAGAAAGTTCGTTTTCTATCAACCATTCATCACTCATGATTGCTGTCAACTTCCGAACAGTTTTTAAGAGAATAGATTTTTCAATAGGTTCGGGAGTTGGTGCAGGGAGTGCTGGTTTCTTTTGATAGGAGTAGTTCAAGGTGTTTCCAAAATCTTCAAAAATTTCTTCCTTGAACTCAAATGGGAACTCAAGAGGTTCATCTTCCTCTATCATTGTTCTTGTGTTAGATGAGGACTCGAGTGCTAGGTGCTCCATCATGGGCACCAAGTGCTGTGTCTCTTGCACAACGAGTTCCTCATCTTCTCGACTCCGGCTCTACGAGTAAGTCAGCGGAAAAAGGTGTGTTTTCCACAATTCGATCCAAAAGTTCGTGTGCTTCCGCTATGGTCTTATGAGAAAAAGATCCACCCGCGGCCGTGTCAAGATAAAGTGCGGTATCGTTGCTCAATCCCGAATAAAAGTGTTGTAATAAAACGGGTTCGGGAGCAACAATTCTGGTCCGGAGTCCGTTAGAGAACAGTAACCGAATCCATGCCGCGCTCAAGGTTTCCTTTTCTTCTTGTCGAAAGCTTATTATTTCCGCTCGTAGAGAAGTGATACGAGACACGGGGAAGAATGCTAGACAAAATTTGTCTCGCAATTCTTTCCAATCACCGTTCACTCTCTTAGCGGTGTAAGTGTACCATTGCTTCGCCTTCTCATTGAGAGAGAAGGGAAACAACTTCCACTTCAATGTTTCTTGTGTCATGCCATGGATCAATCGGCATGAACACAAATGTTCAAACTCTCGCAAGTGTTCATAAGGATTTTCATGTTTAAAACCCGAAAAGGATAAACCTCTAATCATCGAAATGTAATCGGGGAGAACTCATAGCCAGGTGAAGAAATAGGTTGTGATGATGATGGTGGCTCTAAGAGTTCACCCCGTGGAGTGGAGAAAGATTGGATGGTTGGGTGTGACTCCATGATATGTTTTTGTGAAATTTTGAATGTAAGGAAAAATAAAAACAGAACGGTAAGTAAGATAGATTACGAGGGCAAACCTGATTCGTTACAAAGATAACAACCGCTCCCCGGCAACGGCGCCGTAAATGCTTGTTGGTATTTCTTACGTCACGAATAAATCCGCAAGCGCACGGAATACCGTTGTAGCACTTCACCCGGGAGTATTCCAAGGTATCGTATTTATATCCGCAGGGAACGGAGTATTTCTGCAACAAGGTTAGTTTACCCAAGGACAACCAAGACAACGTAGCAAAATAGGGTCGAGAGGGTGACTCTTATCTATTTATCCTTTAAAGGTAGACGAACGCAAGCTAGACTTGTTTACTTCGGGCACCGTCTTAGGCTTGGTCTGCCAAGCCACTCCGGTCTACGAAAGCTCTACTATGTACCCGAACGTGGAGGGTTCCTTTGGATGACAGGGCTGTCACTTCCTGCCACCTACCTCTACAAACCGTGGGGCACACAAGCAAACAAAGGCGATCTCCAGCCTAGACACCACGTCTATGCTATTGACCGCTACTCTAGCCTCGGCCTAGAACCGAGTTCGAAAGCTAGAGCACTTCTTGCGAAGCGATGATCCCGTAAACAAGTATAACAAGAATTACGTCTAACAAAGATATGTCACGATAGATAAGTAGATCACCACGTATAAATCACCTAAAAGAGTGTTTACACGCCAAGGTAAAAGGAAAGGAAATACTACTCCACTTTATAAAAGGGAGGAACACTCCTTCCTTTTCCTTGCCCTCTCTCCTATTCTACTAAGATACAAGAGGCCCTTGGCCTAAGGATGAGAATTTTGTCTTCTATCTTGATGTTGGTGGTGTGTTGAGAGAGGGGGTATAGCCCTTTATTTATAGCCTTGGAAGGTCGGCAACTTGGAGGCGGTTCCGGACGTCGGTGGCATTAATTGCAGGTGGAACCGACCTCCGGACGTCGGTGACGAACCGCCGGAGAAAAGTGGGCCGGGGGGCCCACCGTCGGCTCGGCCGAACCAGTAGGGCGGTTCGCCGAACCGGCCTCGGGCTCCACCGGGCTTGGTTCTTCTCTCGGTGCCTTCCTCTCGGCTGTGTACTGGCCCAATCCACTTGCTTGGTTTGATGTTGAGGCCCTGTTTTGTGGTTTTGGGCTTTTGGACGATATTCTTTAGTCCGGGGAAAATCCGTCGATTGCAAAGTCCATGTTTCGTGCATGTTTTCCCTCGTTTTCATATGAATTGCACCCGCATTCATCATTTCACCAAGACTAGTGGAATTTGTTAGAAATAATCCCTATGTCTATTCTTGGTGATGGTGTTTGATTCAAAAAGATGCAATATGTTGACGGTAAAATTGGACCATAAGGACCGTCAACAAGCGTGTAGCTAATGTGGTCTGTGAGTTCCTGGATGAGGCTTATACGGGTGATAAAAATACCTTGTTGCTTATTATGACTGACAAATGTCGGTGAAGACGTAGATAGATTACAATGTCTCGTGAGGGCTAACAATTGGAAATGGAAATTAAAGAACATCTTATCTTAGACACGCTTATGATACGTCATCTCTTATTGTTGGGCTAATCCACGGTCTTCTGGTCATTCAAATCCACTGTCATCCAAAATTCAGACAGAACTAGTAAGTGATACGAAAATCAAACGAGCAACAAGAATTACGAGAAAGATTGGAAGATAAAAAAGTGAAATCGGCCTGTGAATAGTGTGGATTGAAACCGTTCATTTCAGGACCTTCAACCTGCTACTATTCATATGCTGATTTTTTTCTCTGTGCACATGTGTCCATTACATCTTAACTTTTACAAGATGATTGATGATGACTTACACTTTTATTGTAATTTTTTATCCCCGTCTCGTAACCTACGAGAGTACAAGATCTACTCTCTTTGGACCGAGCTTGTAGCTAATTCGGTCCGTGAGTTCCTGGATGAGGCTTATACGAATGATAAAAATACCTTGTTGTTTATTATGACTGACAAATGTCGGTGAAAACATAGATAGATTACAATGTCTCGTGAGGGCTAACAACTGGAAATGGAAATTAAAGAACATCTTACCTTAGACACACTTATGATACGTCATCTCTTATTCTTATTCTCTTATATACGACCAGAAAATATTTTTATTTGTCCATGCCGAAGTTTGACACTATGCAAGTACAGAAGACTTGGCTTGGGCCTGTAGGCCTGACGACAACGAAGCATTGGGCCTGTTGGCCGCTACGCAAAATAACACTATGGGCCGCAACTCCCACTAAAAGGCTTTAGTGGCCTGCCATAGCAATCAACTTTGAGCCTTCGCACCCCTCTCCTCAGATTTCAATGTGCATGTGCATCTGAAACGGTGCCCGTAGGAGTCTTCGCATACAAGAATTGCATTTTTTTTTTCTTTGTTTGCTTTTTTCTTTTTCTTTCTTAACAAAAAAAGACTTGTCGGGCCACTACCTGCTTTACTTTTGAGAAAGAAAAGAAAAAAAATATCAGAATATCACCAAAATAAAGGTACAGTGAATCGAAGCTTCAGATCTACCGACATTCAGCCATAAAGAATTTCATCTTCAGCCACTATGGTGCATGCCATTTTGATGCAGTGTAACATTTGATACCATATCTCAAATATAAAATGAATTCTTCAAAAACATGGAAGCAGAAATTATGTTTTTCGGCTACGCTTGTTGGAATGCACCGTTTCTCTGACTCTGACCATGCAGCTGTAAAGCAAAGGTCATATTCTAGGCCAGCAATGTACATTTTTAGTGGAAAGGTACACTTGCTCTAACGAAGATGAAATAGGAGCATCTTGGCTCATGCGCTGGCTCAACGACATGATAACATGTAAGCAAAAGACTCGCCCTGTTGACACAGACGCTCCATATATAGCTAAGCTGACACGAGCTAGGAAACAAACCCAGCGCGCAAGAGATCATTGGTCAATCTAAATCTCCACCTATACAGTAATTCCTTGTTATGTCGGTAGAATTAGTCGTTTAGCATACTGAACACTGATGATTAGTTCATACCAAGATGTTTGTAACTCGTTGTAATTAACCTTATTTGATTTGTGCAATCAGGTTTGTGGCCCATGGCTGGAAGGACTAATCCCACCACTGGAAACTGCTCCTGCGACTACAATGCACTCAAGCAATACTCCTCTCAGATGCAGTGCCCCGATGGCTCTCTAACAACCTTCGAGAAGAACATGTCAGACCAACTATGGCGAGTTGATGTGCTGCTAATCATAGAAGCCGTCCTAGCAGCAATCATCGTCGGCATAGGCACCTATGGCCAGCGCTATCGCCACCACCCCTTGACCTGCTTTATCTTTCATGGAGCTACCATAGTGTTCTTGCCCATCATATCCTACGTTGCCTCCACTGTTAGCGCGACCTCTAATGGCTATATTATGCAATATCCACGAGAGACTAGCCTTATCGCGTTGGTTGCACAATGCGATGTATTCCGCCACACAGGAATTCTAGTTCATTGGGCATTCCTTGTTCAGATTGTCTTGATCAATACTAGTACAGTAGTCTCTGTTGATGACAAAGAAGGTCCAAGCAAAGGACCCCCTATCGAGTTGCTCGTTTCAGGGATCTCGATCCTTTACCTTGGTTTCAGCATCTTTCTTCACCACCATGAACCGTTTCCGTTCAGTGCATTTATACCTTTTCCTCTTCTCTGTTGCAAAATGGCACTTAAATATTGTTCATTTAAAAAGGCACAAAAGTCCTTTGCTCTCGGACGCAATCCTGGACTTATTTTTGTTTACATGCAGCGGCTGCAAGAAGAAACAAACCAAAATGGTGAACCGCCCGTAGGTGAGGATGCACGTCCTCCCCTCTCCTTATCATTGGAGAAGATGCAGGACAAGTGGACATGCATCCTTGCGGGTATGCACTCATGGATAGTCCGGGTCATTTGGTGACCATAGACAGAATTTGGCTTTCTCCCATCCCAACTCCGCGATTAAAAGATTTATGTTTATCCTTCGCGTTGTTCAAGTTGCTGCGGTGCCGATTTTCAAGGTACAAACTCACTAATATTGCTGGCTCTGTGGGGACCGTCACATTCTTCCAGGGTTTGGTGCGAATGGCTGGTGAGCATGACAGGGTATTTGAGGTGATTACGGATGAGATTTCTTTCCTGCATGATTATTACTACTCATCCCTCCCCATCTCCTATTCCAAGTGTTTCCTGCCCATCATGACCATCGTTTTGTCATTCTTGAGCGTGAGTTATTGCGTCATTCTGGGATACGCAATTGCAGTCAGTCTCCCCCAATTTCAGGGGTTGTATAAAGTAATAAAGAAAATTAACTGTGAGGCATGGTGTGTTCAGGAACCCTTGGTAACCTTCCATGAGGTTGATCAAATTGGAAACTTAAATTTTGATTTGGCGCCACTTCTTTTGCTTCTAGTGTTAGTCGTCATATCTGAATTCAGGGACGTGGCTTTCTACATCTGCTCGAATTGGACCAAAGTGGCCCTTATCTGCCGCTTTGTAAATCTCGCCTCTCTGCAAAATTCCTATCTTTGTTGTATTCAGAAATGGGTCATTAGCCGTTTGTTGAAGTGTCGTAGATGCAAGCTGATGAGGCACTGGGATGGGAAAATGAGTCAGCAATCAGTAATGGTATTTCCTCACACAAGAACAACTCCCCTATTATCAGCCCATGTCAGGTGTTTACTACGTTTGCCGGACCACAAGTGGAAGGTCAAGGTGCCAGCGGCCGTGAAGGTTTGCATCATCAATGCGCTAAGAAGCAGCATCGACGGCAGCACTTGAGCAATGGTGTCAAATCTATTCACCGAAACGAAGTTGGAGATGGATTCCTATGGGCCTTCGACGGCAAAGGTACATCTGACATTATACTTGTATGACATATCGCAACAAGTATTCTTGAGGTACATCAACCTGTTAGTGAACACGATTCTGATCATAAAATTGCGGCCACTCACCTTTCACGGTACTGCACGTACCTGGTTTCCTGGTTTCCGGAGCTGCTTTCTGACAATGAAGCTTGGAGCAAGGAACTGTACAACGCCGTCAAGAAGGATGCAGAACGTGCCCTTGCTGGATCTACCAGCAGGTGTTTGAATTGCTTAATGCCAACTCAAAGCATGAAGTGCTCAAGAAGGGCGTGAAGCTTGGGAAGCAACTGGTGTGGAGACAATCAGCGATGAGGAGACGGCGTGGAATCTGCTGGCGGACTTCTGGTCCGAAATGATATTGTTCGTGTCACTGTCGGACAACCTCAAAGGACACTCGGAAGCCATTACCCGGGGCGGTGAGCTAATAACTCTGCTTTGGGTGTTGCTTTTTCATGCTGGGATCGTCGGCAGGCCCGGGGAAGAAGACAATAGTGCTGCTTCTTCTTCTGGTGTTGTTAAAGGCTACACACTCAAATCAAGGTTTCATTTTCAATAAATAACCTGCAATATCAGTATTTTGGTGATGGCAAGTGACTATGAAGTGAGCCATGGTTTTGCAGCACCGTCTAGGGGAAATCCGTTTGCTCTTGCTGCCTTTTCTTTGCCACAGAATGCCAGAGCTGCAGTTTCGTTCATTCGTTGCCAAGCAACGCACCTTTTTCTCTTCTTTTTTTCATTCAAAGGAGATGTTGCTGCTCCTGGTCCTTGCCAGAAGTTTTTTTCCCTTGGTTTTCGTTTTTAGTACCTCTATATACACCCCGCCGATTTGTACGACCGCATGTTTGTGACAGGCCCGATTTTCACCAAAGGTGAAAACCATGCCTTTGTACCTCATAGTCACTCCTAGGAGAATGACTTGTATATCAAACACAACTGTATGCCAAATACCACAAAATAATATGAATTTAGATAAGTAGCAAGATAACATATTATTCAAGAGGATGACAACAACAACATCTGAGTACAAGGTCATGGCATGCAGGCTAAAAAAAACAATACAAGAATACTAACGGAAGCAAAACTCTAAGCAAGTTCCGTAGCAGAAGTCAATCTTCAACTTGAATGGTAGCGAAAGTCTTCGTAGTGAATCCAATTCCACAGGCAACTTGAGTATAGGCGAAACTCTCCTGTTTCATCTTCAATCTTATTCTAGCCAAGTCGACAAAGTGTGAAGTTGTAACTTAATCCACTAACGACTGAAAAACAAAGTGGTAAAGCCGTAAGTACATGGAGTACTCAGCAAGCCGCACTACCTAGCGACAATGTTATGCATGCTTGGATATTTCAAGGAGAAGGCAAGGGCTAAGAACCTATAGCAATTAACTTGAAGTCTATGCGAGTCAAGTTTTATTATTAGCCAAATTTTATAGTGGCCTCACAGGAATCAAGATCTTTCTACAATGGTCAAATTTTAAATTAGCAACTTAAGGTGATTTTTTCATGGCGTGAAAAAACAACGATGCCTGCTAATACGTGTAGTGGACAGGCACCGCTCACCAGACTCGGAAGCTTAGCATCGGTGTGTCGTGTACTGAATGCATCGGCTGGTGCAGGGATCAGGTCACGGCCTGCAGTCGTCCTTATGCTGAGCAGATGGGCGGGCTCCAGGAGGCCACGGCAGGCGCAGGACCGGGGATCGGCGGGCGTTGTACCGGAGCGGGCGCGAGATGGAGGTGGGGCCGGGCTCGTCACCAGGCGGGCGCTGGACAGGGGCGGGCTCGTCACGAGGCGAGCGCTGGACCGTGGCGGGCGCGAGATCGAGGCCACGGCGGGCGCAGCGCGCGGGATCGGTGGGCGCTGGACGGTGCGGGCGTGAGATTGAAGGGCGGCGTCTAGAAGAGAACGACGACGTCCTCAGGCTGCGCGATAGGGACGGCGGCCGCCTCACGAAGACACGCGGGGACACGATCATCGTATAGGAGTAGATGCGGATACGGGACCGGCTTTGTGCGGAAGAAGGAAAAGAAAAAGAAAACGTTTCGATTGTGTAATCAATGGCAAAGGTGGGTAATTTCATCCCAACTCCATGAGGATATACAACTCTATACCCCTGGAGCTGGAAAAGAGGTACTCCACCAAATTGAACTACAGCTCCACCAACTCTACGTAGAGTTGCTGCTCCTTAGAGTTTTGGAGTTCGGATGTTTGGCTGGCTCTAGATAGCTCTTCCCTGGAGTTTTGGAGTGGAGCCATGCCAAACAGGTCCTTATTAGAACAGGTGATGAGACGGCCACGATGATGCGGGAGCGGTACCATTGATTTGCGCGTGTAATCCCGTGAAGCAATAATTTGTGGTGCTGGTATCTGCATTTTGAGCATTTTGACTCTATTTGGTGCCGGGCAAGTCGCATGTCAATATTAATAGATGCAAAGAATATTTAAATTATCCTCGACAATACACTCATACTATCCATGGGCAACAAAGTCTTTTCACCCTCCAAACCAACCTTTCTAGAGCTGGACACACCCTCGTTGCCAAACACCTTAAAAATTAGCTCCGGCTCCACAACGAGCAGCTCCGATCCAGCGTGGAGTTTTGGAGCAGAGCCGCTCCGAGGTGGAGCAGAGCCATGCCAAACAGGTCCTTAAAGTCCAACACAGCTCCCCTAGAACCATAGCTCACAGCCGGAAGTAAAACACCTATTAGAGGGGAGAAGTAAAAGTAACTAATCACTCGAAAAGCTCTCGGGTAGTGTCCGTAGCCAGGGGCATGGCTATACATATAAATAATATCTCTGCAGAGAGTATACACATGTACCCACATGAAGAGGTACTATAACATAGGGCTACCATCATAGCCTAAGTATAGAAACACTCACAAGATAAACACAAGCATCGACCGGCGGCTCCCGCTCCTCCAGGTCTAGGATCCCCCAAAGTACGGCAAAGGGTCCTGAAGGTGTGAAAGGACTACCACTAGCCAGTGTGAGGTATCCTCTACTCATGAGTCGAGACAACGCTCCAAAACCCACTATAGTATCATGATCCTATGCACAATGCCCATACGGGTCACGTGCTCTTCTACTATGGCTAGCCCACCAATCCTATGCAAGTATCATGATCCAGACACAATACCCAAACGGGTCACGTGATATGTAAGTAAAATCTTGGAGACAGGTATCTTGTGAGCCGATCCTTATGCTGTCGTGGCGAGTCACCAATCCCTCTCCTCCAACCAAATTCACCACAAGTAGCACCACCACGACAGGGACTTCATCAACCCGAAGCCCCTACACAATTGTGCCCACAATAGACAATTTTTCAATGGGAACTCCCCAAAAGTCCCTCGACACCTAATCACCTACACTCGCCCCCGCAAAACAACCTATAGGGTTTCTATTGTAAAACTCCATACCTAAGAAGCACCTATAGTTATTTAACACAAAAACATGTATCTCAAGTGTGAGTTCAATTAAGCAACTAAGCATGCGAGTAAAGTATCATATGTAGAGCATCCTACTGCAATAGTGGCAAAGGTAGCATGATATAGCATAGGTATGATTCTAAGCATCAGTATCCATTTCATATGCATGAGTTCATATCATACAATTGCTAATATAGGAGCAAGAGGATGCGGCTCGCCTTATAAACGGGTCCAAAAATAGATCGGTGTACTCGTATGGCTTTGTCGGGTAATCTACAATCTTTTGGTCATCCGAATCCACTCGTCACCAAGCGGAACGGGTAAGTGATACGAAAATTGAGTAAGCAACATGAATTACGAGAAATATTAGAAAAAGTATCACAAGAACAGATATGAACATCACTAACGCGTAAAGAACGATGAGACCAATCTAACGCAACCGACCGCATATTTTTCCGAGGTTCGGGGAAAAGATATGATTTTTCGAACGTTAAACGATTGAAAAAGGAATTAAGGAATGTCCAAAATTAGCCGCGAAATATTCTAGGGAATATACTCGGTAGATAATTTTGGATTTTGCTAACGCGTGGGACCCAGTTGCCATTGACTACTCGATCGGCGGCTCACGAGTGGATCGAGTCCACGGACTACACTACTAAGGGGATCATGGACCTGCACCAAATCCGGTGGGGCCCACCGACCACGTCACCCGCCGGCGATTGTCACACCCGGTTTTAACGACCAAAATCGAATGCATCCGTATGCGTGCCCGGGAACAAGTTTTCACGCACATAGGACAAATTAATGTGATAAAAGAACAATGTCTCTATTAAATTGAATACTTACATCGATATTGTCTCAAAGGACTAAATACAAATATACGCTAGCGGAAGACTCCATAACACCACGAGCAATCGACCGGGGATTCACACGCCTAGACCTTTCTCATCGATGGTCTTCTCCATCTTCCGAGCAGCAATTGATTGTAGCGAAAGAGAAATAGCAAGAATGAGTACATGTGGTACTCAGCAAGTGTGGGAATATATGACATGCAAGCTGAATGAAAGGAAGGCTAACACATGGTTTGCAATAGAAAGCACCTACACTAGTCAAGTTAATTAAAGCAACCTATTTACTAAGTGAATATGAACCAACAGAGCTACCCTACCGTCAACCACCGCAATCTACCCTACTTGCAGCAAACCACACCTACAGGTTACCCCGCTCGTAGCAAACCACACTATAGGTTGCCTCGCCTCGTAGCAAACCACACTACGAGGTTACCCCGCCTGTAGCCAACCACACTACAGGTTACCCCGCTTGTAGCCAACCGGACTACAGAGTTACCTCGCCTCGTAGCAACCTACGAGTTACACCACCCGTTCATGCCCTCTAGTTCTCGTGAGGATCCAAGCCGTTCGTGATCGTGAACATGGTTGTTATAACAGCTTTACACTCGTAGAGGTGGCACAACTTTACCCACAGGTCGGTGATTCCATCACCATTCGAGTGACTAAAACCTCCATTATACCAGACACACTTCCTTAGGTGTGAGGCCAAGAGATCACCGCAAGGTCTTTCAAAGGACTTCCCGACTTGCAAAACGCCCATGCTAAGGTTTCGCCGTCATCAAAGTGACGCATCACCCAGGGGGCCCCTCTTGCACCGTGTCTTCAAGTACTCGCCTTTCCTCGCCCGAATCCGGAAAACACCTCCTTCCTTCATCCTTCCTCGACGCCCGCAAAGCCGGGAAGTTACCTTGGTACTAAACCTTACCTACCCATTATCAGCCCTGTGCTTTGTGCGGAAGTCCTGGGTTGCCGCTCCATGAACCGGTCCTTATGATCCCAAACAGGTACCACCACAACTAACGGTGTGCACCGGCACCATCATCGACAATCCTCCCGTCGAGATCACCTAAGTTCCATGTTGCTAAAAAGCATTACCAGTTCATTGATCATTATGTTCAAGTGGACAATTAGTCCAGATTAGCATTTAGTTCGGTTGTGAACCCCGTTATCGAGCAACTAAGTAATGACGTACCCATACTATAATACTACACCCCAAACCAAGACGACAAGGAAATAGTATGGAACATGATATGACACAATAGGATTCAAATTAAATGCAATGCATAAAAGTAAATTCAGATAGTAAAGAAGTAGGCGCAATGTGCATCAAGGACACTTGCTCGATTCCCTTTGCTGCTGCTCATGTCTTCAAGTCTTGCTCTGGAGGTCTTCGAAATGTACGTTCTTCTATTTAACGTCACACCGATACAAAACATGCAAGAAATAAGCATACAAGCAAACTAAGAAACAAGTACACCAAACAATACCTAATGACTATGAAAACAGTACTAATAAATAGTACACGTAGCTACAATTGCGTGAGCGCAAGAATCAACTTAATCGGAGTTACGAGCGAAAAGTCATCAGCATTTAAAGATCTAGGGTTTAAAACGTAAAAACAACAAATTAAGGACCATTTTGTAAATATGGGAAAAGTTCAAGGACTAGAGTGTAAAAAGGTTAAGGTCGAAAAATATAAGTTTATAAAACACCATGGTTCATTTTGCAAAAGAACATGATTTAATGTGGTTTGAGAAAACATGGGTAGAAACGTAATTTAATAAAAGGGTAGGGGTGTTTCGTAAAAAGACCATAGCTAAAGTGTTGGAATAAATATGGCTCAACGACCTAAAAATAGCCTTAATGAAAAAGGTTAGGTCGAAAACAGAACTAAAATGAAGGCTAAGGCTCCTTTTGAAAAAGATAAGGAGCTAAATGTAAAATAGTAACTATAAGGGTCTATCAAGCAAAATAGCCAAGTCTAGGGACCGAATTGTGATTTTCGGAAAGTATAGGGACTAAAATGTAAAAGTTCAGGACTAAAATATTATTTAAGAAAATCCCAGGGTTGTTTTTGTAAAATTACAAGACCTAAGCATAAATAAATATAACTACAGGGGTCTGTTTGCAAAAGTTACTCGTCCTACGCGGAATCGTAGGCTTGATCACAATTAAAACTAATCATATGGGCGTTTATGTAAAAACAGAGGGCCTAGTTGTGATTAAATTATTCTACGAGGGCCTATGTGTAAAATTATCGGCTTATCGGGATTAATCGAATTAAAATAAATCCTAAAACCCGTAGACCGGGTCCATGGACAGGTGGATCGCGGTCGGGGCTTGGTGCACGGGTCCACCATGGACCGGAACACATACCCCTTCGGGGTGGATCTAATCCGGGCCGTCCGTTCTAGATCTAACGGTGCGGAGCGACTCCGGCCGGGATTTGGTCACCGGCGACGAGCGGCAGACGGCGGCGCGCCATGGAGCTCGCCGGAGCTCACCGTTCTAGCGCTCCGGTGGCTCGTTCTCGACCGGGATCGATGCTACTCGAGAGAGGGAGGATGGAAAGGCTAACCGGGGGGTTCGCGCGGGCGGTGGCGAACGGAGATGGGTCCGCGGCGGCGAGGTGGGGATGGAGAGGTGCGGCGGCGTCGTTCGTCTTCGTCCGTGGGTCTCTTCGCGTCGGACCGGCACCGAGGGAGGCGGCGTGGGATGGTGAAGCTCGTCGCGAGGTCAAGCGAGTCCAGGGCGGCTCCTCCGCGGCGGTCCACGACGTCGGTTGGGCGGCGGCTATGGTGGAGGCGGTGGCGCTCGCCGCGGGTCGAGATGCGGCGACCGGACGGGGAAAAAGGTCGCGTCGGATGCGAGGCTTCGGGTTTTATAGGGCACGGGGCCCTATGGTCTCCGTGGCGCGCACGCCAAGGAGAGACGGCGGCGTACGGGCTCGGGGATGGGTTCTAGGGTTAGTTGCGGGGCGGGCTTGGCGTGGGCCCGTGGGGGCCGGCGGCGGGCCGGTGCTCGCTGGGCCTACGGGGTCGGGTGGGGTTGGCGCGCGGGTCGGGGTGGTCGGTAGGCCGGGGAAAGAAGGGGAGAGAGCCGGGCCGCGGTGGAATTCGGCCCGGAGGCTATAGAGGACTAGAGGTTTTCTTTCCCCTTTCTTTTCTTTTCTACTCTCTATTTCTAATAGTAAAACATATCTCGCAAACGAATTATACTCTAATTTTCAAAAAAAATTGCACACAAGGCCTAATGTAACTACTCAACCATCATGCATTTCAGCCAAAATATAATCTATATTAATTAATTAAAATAGGAAAATAATAGGCTTTTGTATAAAAAGGTTTATACATTGTCTTTTAAAGCCAAATTTTATCAAATAAAGATAAATATTTTAATTGTTCGAAATGCCACGGGACCAAAATAAAATAAAATATTTTAAACAAAAATAAATATTATTTCATAAATCCCATGTATAAAAGAAACTATTTTTCATAGGTCATTACATTTATTAAGTAAACATTTGCATAAATCAAATAAACTTATTTGGTAAACCCTTTTCACACATTTAAAGTATTTAAACCATAAGCCGGATGCATTTAATTAGTTTTGGAAATAACTCCTTTTTCTCTCATGAAATGGTAAAGCTCTCATTTTGCTTACAACTGGAAAATATCTTCTATAAAATAATGATTTTTGAAATAAACTTATTTTCATAAATCACATATAATTGTTCAATAATTTATTTTTCATAAATCATTTTCTTAAAATAGATTACCTCTATAAATAAAAAGTAATTCTTAAATAAATGTTTCTATAGATCAAACTTTATTTATTTTTCAAAAATAACTCTTTGGTTCACATAAAATTATAACACACTTCTCTTTTCATACCTCAAAATGTGATTGTTTAATAAATCCTTTTTCATAAACCAAAGCAAATCATATGTGTCTTTGGATACATTTAATAATGAAACTTTATAAACAAAATAAACTATCTATTCCTCTTTTAGGAAGAAAGAAAGAAAATATAGTTAAAATATTAACCTTGAAATAAAATTCAAAATCTACTTCAAAAAGTTTTAAAATTTAGTAAATTTTAAGCACAAGTCGAATTTGAAATTCCGGGTGTTACAGACGATGGGCGGCGCCGCCGCCACTACACTGCAGCGCATGGGGAACTGCTTCTATCTACCGCCTCAAGGCACCCGGGAGGAGGCGAATCCACAAGGGCCTTGAGCTCTTCATTGCGAACCTCAAGGGAACGACCCGTCGTCCTCTCGGTCAATGACGGCAGCACTTGTGGCTCGCTGGAGAAGCCCACCCGGCGGCGCTCGGAGTAAACCGACACAACGACCATGGAGCCCGGAATAAACCGCATCGAGCAACCCACGCGACGGCACAAGGATAACCGTGAAGCAAATGATGACGCCAACCAACGACGACTCACTTGTGACGAAGAGAATAGCAGCGGCGGAGAGAAAAACATGGAACCGGAGAAATCGTGCCCTAAAAGCTACAGCGGAAAGCGCATGGGCAAGAGGGGAGCATCGCGAACCTCACCGACCAAACCAGGGCCATGCGCGAGCTTTCAAGAGGGGCCTCATCACCAACCATGGCGGTGATGGTGCGCTACCGACGAACGAGCACGAGACAAAGAAATTACCAAAAGAAAAGGAGAGGAAAAGGGTTCGGGGCTCACCGCGGACCCGAAGGACGGGCACACAATGATGAGCGGTCGGAAACGAGGGTGGGAGAGGAAGGGGAAGACGGCGAGGGCAACACTTGAGCTTGAGGTGGTGACCACGAGGACAGGATTAGTACCATAAGGTGGGGCGTGCAATGCGGATGATAGAACAGAGGTCAAACTCGAAGAATTCTCAACGATGAAGAGAAACAACGACGATGGAGACGCTTGCTCATCTTCCTCCTTGCTCTAACCTCCAAGCGACCAGCGGACTAAGGGGAGAAAGAGCACGCACTAGCATCACTTGCGAGCATGGACGGAGACTCCTTCTCCGGCCATGATGAATCGGTGGGGCGGTGGCTAGGGTTCCAGGGGCTTTGAGGCAAGGCGGTGCATAGAGAGGCTACGGAGGGATGCAACGGCTTCAAGTTGATCTTATGCTCACCGTAGGTGGGTGGTTGGGTGAGGGTTTGCGGTGTGGCATGACGAGATGAAGCCATGTCCGGTTTCGGCGTCCGTGCTATCGATCACGCGGGCTGGGAGACGGAGCATGTAGTAGAAGACCGTAGCGCCGAGTCGAGTGGGCTTCGCTAGGTTGTTGGGCCAAGAGAAAGGAAGGAAGGAAGTGGTCTTGCGCACAGAGAAGGAACGGAATTCGGCCCAAATGCAGGAAAAATCAAATGAATTAGTTTGAATAATGATTAGCTTGATTTTAATTTGATTTAAGGAATTTTACTCCAGTTTGGGCAATGTTACAACTGGAGATCCGGTGGTTTAATTGACTTTGATTGGGATACTTCTAAATTCTGAACCATCAGATTTTTGGTCGTAACATGCAGTTGTACAAATAGATTGTATCTGAAGCATTTTTCTTTCTTTTTTTCCACCTTTGAGCAAAAAGTTAGTTTCCCTTGTATCAAGTACTGCTTGTATCAGATTGCGTTTGTTTAGAGACCTGCTCCTATATCAAGAGTGATCTTCAGGAGTCACTAGGAGATCAGCCCATTAAAACCCATTACATTGGGTTGTGGCACCTCAACAACGTGAATGTGATGTCAACATTGAAAAAAAGTAGAATCAACATTTCTTCAAAAATATTGATATAGAATAAATAAATGTTGACATAAAATAAATAACGGTAACATAGTACATTCCATTTTAATGTTTTTAAAAAGTAGAAACAATATCTTCTAAAAATCAATAACCAGTGTTGTTGCTTCCACAACATCCTCGTGTGTTAAAAGAATCAATAAACAGTGTTGTTGCTTCCATACGACTCACGAGTGAAGACTTTTCGGTTAGGTGATCTAATTTGTGGACGATACCACACACATGAATGTTTCGTCAGGACTTTGGATTTCGATTAAAAAAACTTCCTAGTCTCGAGAGCATTGTCAGCGCAATCTCGGTTGCCTATCCTAATGGACCAGGCAGCAAGCCATGGCGAGGTTACTGATGACGAGCTCACCAGCAACGCCCCGCTCGTCATCAACCTCTGCTTTATGCCCACATGGCGTTGTGCTCCCTCCTGTGACCTATGGTGCCTCGTCTCTTAGCTTTGCGATTGATGACCACTCAACGAAGCACATCTGAACTGTACGGATCGAATCAAACGGTTGTTAAGCACCCAGGATTGTCGATATTTCAAATACTCCTTCATGAAGCATCTGTGGATATGTGTAAGACACTCATGAAAGGTATGAGTCGTGCATGCGGTAAATAGTAAACTTTCGAAGACAACAATTAACATATTTCATCCCAAGCTAGTAGACCAGTCTTAAATTTAGATATCACAAATGCAAAGTTATACAATTTTGTTAACAACAATTGTAACCCTTTAAAAAAGTTGTGACTCCATAAAATCAAAGCTGAGACGATAAAAGAACTCTTATTCATCTTGAAGAAAAGTAAGTCGGTAAGTTTTGTAGTCGTCCCTCCATGGTCTGAATTGATCATCATGCCCAACATTCTACAAAGTATAAAGAGACGAAGGATATAAATATTCAAATTATAAGAATGTTCACTATGCTTTCTTGTAGCAAAGCATTGATGAAAGTAAGCAGGTCGTAGAAGTAATAATGGTGTAAGATAACCATAGAGAACTATAATGAGCTACTTGATTAAAATGTAGATCCAAATACATAATGTTGTTAAAAAGAAAAATATTGTTACTTGTGCAGCAAGGGATACAACCATATATAGGCTTGGATGTGCACCATATAAAATATAATATGCATATATAGAGTACTATTTAGATCAAACAATTTGTTGATTACCTTCAACCAGAAGAAAAGACCACGCAAAAGAGCCAAACGTTTGGGGTAGCTGCTTTCACCATTTACTTGGTCCGCAAGATCTGAAATTGATTCATTACAATATGTGTTAGTTTCCACGAAGCATTATATGATATTTGCGTAAAAACAATTAAAGTCATGTGTTCCAAGTTTCATGATTACAAAACAACGGAGAAATTTAATATGTTCATATAAAGTAATTCAATTTATAAAAAAAACTAAACTAGAGATACTAAGAAAATAATAAATATCAACTAGTACAAAAGTACATTGAATTTGATTTACCCAAATGGTAATTTTCACTATATGAACATACCTGGGTAATTATCGAAATATGACTTGCCCATTTCATCTTTGGAGCTATATGATACATCTTGATTGCGGGTCCTTCGTTCTTTTGTAATTGGAGAGCGTTTGGTGGCCATGGCAAACAGTTTATCATATTCATCACCGGAAAAGGGTTTGCTAGTAAGATCCTTGATTAACTTTTGTTTAAACTCTGACTCTTCCCTCTCTAGGATATGTGTGGGCCATATAACGCCATCTAAGTCCTATGAGTAAACATTTGCAAAACACAATAAGTGTATGATTTCACATACAGTAACCAACCTTTGTTGATATAGATATGTAAAATAAAATATAGATTATAAGAGTCTTATTAGCCAAATTGCTCTTACTGCCATCCTTGAAAATTATTCAATACACAAAGAAATTTAAAGGATAGAATATCCACACATTATGATGGTCATACTTTATTCTTAAGAATGGTGTAACCAATGAGGAACAATATACATATATATAAGCACGAAATACTGCCTTTTATGCTTGCTAATTGAAACACTACACATCTATTTTCATCATTAGATTTGGGAAGATCTTGCACACAATGGTGGAAATAAATCAACATGTATATATAGGAAGTACTCACTGAAGCATTAAGAGGCGTGGCTATATGATGTTGGCTTGATCTTGCTTTCATGACCAAAGGTTGCGGCTGTAGTGTTTCCATGACTGTTGACACATTATTGAGTTGCTCCTGATTTTCAGTCACCTTTTTTAATCAAAGCGTAAAACACATATAAGAAAAGAATGATATCAAATTATTCTATTTGCACTGGAAACAATGGAACATGCGTTTCCTAGGTACCATAAAAAATTAACAATGATAGGAGGTTTGTGCATGGTATATTACATACCACAGCTACTTGAACATTCATCTGCAGAAAAAGTGGCCCAGTGGCATCTTTCATCTCCCCATTATCATCCACATGCTTATTTTCAGCTGCTTCTCCCATTCTTACATCTTCATTAACCACCGCTTCCACCTTTTAGCCCAGAAGAAGAGTTACATATGTCACAAGAAAATAAATGTATTAAGCAACTTAATGATGTGTTGGAAACACATGCATGCAGAAAAAATTTGCATATTTAGACCACTCGCAAATTTAGCACAAAAGACATTTTTTTCTACACCTAAACATCACACACTCGAATAATATGTATTGTCTCTACTCCACCGATATACAGTAGGATACTAGAACATACTAATGGGACGCTCCCAAATAGGAAGCTACGAGTTGTCATGCTATAATCGAAACTTGGGGACTTGGTGTGTTGTGTGCATTTTCAACCTTCAACTTGTAGCAGCAATTACACACACAGACATAATGCAAGAAATCAATATCATTATCTAGCTGCAGATCTAGCCGGTGAAAGCGGTATAACGACTAAAACGAAATAACCACCTATATACATGCGACACGGCCACACCATGGAAGTACAAAAAATACAAAAAAAAGAAATCAAAATAACAACAAAACATCACAAAATGGCATGTCTTACCAGCCCTTGCTCGATGCTGCCTGCAGACTGATCAGCCTCCTTGAGAGACGCCAAAACGTCGCCCATACCGCAAGCCGAAGTGATGTGATTCACCGGCTCGCTACACCGCTGCAGAAAGAGGCGATATCTCTCATCTATATCTGGGATGCTGTTGTACCAAGCAGGCACCGTCTCGTCCGCTCCCGCGGAGACCCCGCCGTATCCGATCCCGTCATTAGGAATGGTGGCGACGATTTCGGCGACGTCGGGAAGGAGAGCAGCGCCGGTTGGGACTTCAGCATCAGCGGCCGGTAGGCCCAACACTCCCGCGGGAGAAGGAGCGGCTAGCAGCAGATCCCCATGTTCGAGGGCCTCCTCCTGCCTGATGTGTATGGGAAGGGGAGCTCCGGACGGGACCTCCACCGCCGCTGCCGCCGATGAGACGACCATTTCCATGATGGGAGAAGAAGCACCTCGACCCCCCTGTCGATTGGAGTCAGCATCAGGTAGAGGCTGGGGCTCCTCGTACCATACCACCAGGGGAGGAGAGACGCCGTTTCTGGACGGGATCTCCACCTTGTACGAATCGCTTTCTAGTTGGACGTGGCGGAGGAAGTGCAGATAGTCGGGTTCCATCTTAGCGATTTGCTCGTCCGACAGGCCGGCGGTGTCGAACCAGTAGGGTTTTGGGGGCGGCGGCGGCATCGCGTGTTTGTCTGGTTTGGATGAGTGGGTGGAGTCCGCCTAGGGATCCGGTGCTTCTTATACCACGTCAAATGGGCCGGAACAATGGTCGTTTGTTTCTGTCTTATTCAGGCAGGCTTATAGACTCATTAGAGCATGTGCCTAATGACAAGAATTTTGGCCCAGTCACATATTAGTGCGAGAACAAAAAAAGCTAGATAGTTTCAAAAAAAAAGTTGTGTCGGTCTCTACTTTGTACAGCCTCGCTGTCTAATATACACTTTGAGCAAAAAGTTGGTTTCCCTTGTATCAAGTACTGCTTGTATCAGATTGCGTTTGTTTAGAGACCTCCTCCTATATATAAAGAGTGATCTTCATGAGTCATTAGGAGATCAGCCCATTAAAACCCATTACATTGGGTTGTCGCACCTCAGCAACGTGAATGTAATATATATCAACATTGTAAAAAAGTAGAATCGACATTACTTCAAAAATGTGGATATAGAATAAATAAATGTTGACATAGTATAAATAAAGGCAACATAGTACATTCCATTTTAATATTTTTAAAAAGTAGAAACAATATTTTCTAAAAATCAATAAACAGTGTTGTTGCTTCCACAACATCCTCTTGTGTGTAAAAAGAATCAATAAATAGTGTTCTTGCTTCCATACGACTCAAGAGTGAAGACTTTTCGGTCAGGTGATCAAATTTGTCGAGGATACCACTAGATACTACATCACACACACATGAATGTTTCGCCTGGACTCTGGATTTCGGTAAAAAAAAAAACTTCCTAGTCTCGTGAGCATTGTCAGCGCAATCTCGGTTGCCTATCCTAATGGACCAGGCAGCAAGCCATGGCGAGGTTAGTGATGACGAGCTCACCAGAAACGCCCGCTCGTCATCAACCTCCGCTTTATGCCTGCATGGTGTTGTGCTCCTTCCTGTGACCTATGGTGCCTCGTCTCTCCGCTTTGCGATTGATGACAACTCAACGAAGCACATCTGAACTGTACGGATCGATTCAGACGGTTGTTAAGCACCGAGGATTGTCGATATTTCGAGTACTCCCTCATAAAGCGTGTGTGGATATATGTAAGACACTCATGAAAGGTATGAATCATGCGTGCGGTAAATAGTAAACTTTCGAAGACAACAATGAACATATTTCATCCCAAGCTAGTAAACCAGTAAATGCAAAGTTATACAATTTTGTTAACAACATTTGTAACCCTTAAAAAAAGTTATGACTCCCTAAAATCAAAGCTGAGACGATAAAAGAACTCTTATTCATCTTGAATAAAAGTAAGTCGGTAAGTTTTGCAGTCATCCCTCCATGGTCTGAATTGATCATCATGCCCAACATTCTACAAAGTATAAAGAGATGAAGGATATAAATATTCAAATTATAGAATGTTCAGTATGCTTTCTTGTAGCAAAGGAGTGATGAAAGTAAGCAGGTCGTAGAAGTAATAATGTTGTAAAATAACCATAGAGAACTATAATGAGCTACTTGATTAAAATGTAGATCCTAATACATAATGTTGTTAAAAACAAGAATATTGTTACTTGTGCAGCAAGGGATGGAACCATATATAGGCTTGGATGTGCACCATATAAAATATAATTAGCCTATATAGAGTATTATTTAGATCAAATAATTTGCTGATTACCTCCAACCAGAAGAAAAGACCACGTAAAAGAGCCAAACGTTTGGGGTAGCTGCTTTCACCATTTACTTAGTCCGCAAGATCTGAAATTGATTCATTACAATATGTGCTAGTTTCCACAAAGCATTATATGATATTTGCATAAAAACAATTAAAGCCATGTGTTCCAAGTTTCATGATTACAAAACAACGGAGAAATTTAATATGTTCGTATAAAGTAATTCAATTTTAAAAAACTAAACTAGAGATACTAAGAAAATAATAAATATCAACTAGTACAAAAGTACATTGAATTTGATTTA
This sequence comes from Chloris gayana, assembly GCA_031894775.1. Classification (NCBI taxonomy): domain Eukaryota; kingdom Viridiplantae; phylum Streptophyta; class Magnoliopsida; order Poales; family Poaceae; genus Chloris; species Chloris gayana. The sequence goes on from JAUNZO010004139.1 coordinate 218,024, forward strand.
CCCAAATGGTAATTTCCACTATATGAACATACCTGGGTAATTATCGAAATATGACTTGCCCATTTCATCTTTGGAGCTATATGATACATCTTGATTGCGGGTCCTTCGTTCTTTTGTAATTGGAGAGCGTTTGGTGGCCATGGCAAACAGTTTATCATATTCATCACAGGAAAAGGGTTTACTAGTAAGAGCCTTGATTGACTTTTGTTTAAACTCTGACTCTTCCCTCTCTAGGATATGTGTGGACCATATAACGCCATCTAAGTCCTATAAGTAAACATTTGCAAAACACAATAAGTCTATGATTTCACATACAGTAACCAAACCTTGTTGATATAGATATGTAAAATAAAATATAAGATTATAAGAGTCTCATTAGCCAAATTGCTCTTAGTGCCATCCTTGAAAATTATTCAATAGACAAAGAAATTTAAAGGATAGAATATCCACACATTATGATGGTCATACTTTATTCTTAAGAATGCTGTAACCAATAAGGAACTATATACATATATATAAGCACAAAATACTGCCTTTTTATGCTTGCTAATTGAAACACTACAAATCTATTTTCATCATTAGATTTGGAAAGATCTTGCACACAATGGTGGAAATAAATCAACATGTATATATAGGAAGTACCCAAGCATTAAGAGGCATGGGCTATATGATGTTGGCTTGGTCTTGCTTTCATGACCAAAGGTTGCGGCTGTAGTGTTTCCATGATTGTTGACACATTATTGAGTTGCTCCTGATTTTCAGTCACCTTTTTTAATCAAGCGTAAAACACATATAAGAAAAGAATGATATCAAATTATTGTATTTGCACTGGAAACAATGGAACATGTGTTTGCTAGGTACCATAAAAAATTAACAATGATAGGAGGTTTGTGCATGGTATATTACATACCGCAGCCACTTGAACATTCATCTGCAGAAAAAGTGACCCAGTGGCGTCTTTCATCTCCCCATTATCATCCACATGCTTATTTTCAGCTGCTCCCATTCTTACATCTTCATTAACCACCGCTTCCACCTTTTAACTCAGAAGAAGAGTTACATATGTCACAAGAAAACAGATGTATTAAGCAACTTGATGAAACAGATGCTTGTAGCAAAAAAATTTGCATACTTAGACCACTCGCTGAGCTTTTAAAATTTAGCACAAAAGATAATTTTTTCTACACCGAAACATCACACACTCCAATAATATGTATTGTGTCTACTCCACCGATATACAGTAGCATACTAGAACATACTAATCGGACGCTCCCAAATAGGAAGCTACGAGTTGTCAGGCTATAGTCGAAATTGGGGACTTGGTGTGTTGTGTGCATTTTAACCTTCAACTTGTAGCAACAATTATACACACAGAGACATAATGCAAGAAATCAATATTATTGTCTAGCTGTAGATCTAGCCGGTGAAAGCGGTATAACGACTAAAACGAATAACCACCTATATACATGCGACACGGCCACGCCATGGAAGTACAAAAAAATACAAAAATAAGAAATCAAAATAAGAACAAAACATCACAAAATGGCATGCCTTACCTGCCCTTGCTCGATGCTGCCTGCAGACTGAACAGCCTCCTCGAGAGACGCCAAAACGTCGCCCATACCGCAAGTCGAAGTGTTGTGATTCACCGGCTCGCTACACCGCTGCAGAAAGAGGCGATAGCTCTCATCTATATCTGGGATGCTGTCGTACCAAGCAGGCGCCGTCTCGTACGCTCCCGCGCAGGGGCGGAACTCAGTACAGGGCCGCTGGGGCATCGGCCCTAGTCGTGGCCCAAAAAATTCATATACCTGTCCCAATTTTTTTGTCCAGCGAGCTGAAACCTGAACGTCGTCTTAACTGTCATCGGCTCTAGTGCCGATCGTGTATTGTTCACGGTGATCAGGATGCAACAGGCGTGAGTTTATCTTCGTGGTATCACAGCTGCATCGTGTGTCCAGCTAGAGGCTGCTCACCGCTTTGTGCGTTAAGGACCCCTCTTTGTGCTACCAGGCATGATTAGCAATTTAGTATATCCAGAGCTCTCAGGTTAATAATTATCTTAGTGTTCACAAGTACGCTCTGGATGTGATTCTATTGGTATTGCATTTTTGAAGTGGGATTACAAAAATCAAGAGGATCACCACACTGACATCTTACATATTCTCTGCTGCCTTACACGGTAACAGAAATATAACCAAAAAAAAAAGTGGAGACAGTGGAAGTTTGACGAAGGGATTACACAAGAGGCTAGATGGAATAGATGTATAAATTATTTACCAATTAGATAGCTTCGTTTGTCTGACTTTATTTTCTACCAGTATGTTAAACCTCGTTAAGAGTGTGAAGGATATACCAAATCGTGTTTTTTTTGTTTGTCTTATTTTTTTATGTATTGAAGTAGCTCCCTGATAGATAGATAGTTGTAGTTGTCTTTAAGTCAGAGTTAGTGGCCCTAGTCGTACCAACAACAAAGTTCCGCCACTGCTCCCGCGGAGACCCTGTCGTATCCGATCCCGTCATTAGGAATCGTTGCGACAATTTGGGCAACGTCGAGAAGGAGAGCTGCGTTGGTTGGGACTTCAGCATCAGCGGCCGGTAGGCCCAACACTCTCGCGGGAGAAGGAGCGCCTAGCAGCAGATCCCCATGTTCGAGGGCCTCCTCCTGCTTGATGTGTACGGGATGGGGAACTCCAGACGGGACCTCGGCAGCCGCCGCCGACGATGAGACGACCATTTCCATGACTGTGAGGGACCCGAATTTCACCAACGTGAAATCCGAACCCTTTGTACCTCATTGCCACTCCCAGGAGTGTGGCACGTACATCCAACACAAGTTAGTACAGTAAAACCATAAATTAAAGGAAATAACAAGGCAAGATAATAGATTCTCCAAGTACATTATTAGAATGCATAAGTCTCAATCTCAAGAGTACAAGAGCGTGGCACGCAGGCCATCGCGAAATCATAATAGAAGTCTAGCGAAGCGAAATCAAAGCGGAAGCGAAGCGGAAGCATCTCTCGGTGAAGAACCGTAGTGAAGTCCATACCCACAAGCAACTCGAGTGTAGGCGAGACCGTCACTCCTCCTCGTCGGCTCTCTCAACCGGCTCGGCCGGCTCCTCGGCAACGGCGTCCGAAAAACATAGTGGGGAAAGCCGTGAGTACTACGCGTACTCAGCAAACCGCAAACTACCTAGCAATAATGTATGCATGTTGGGATAGTTCAAGGAAAGGCAAGGGCTAGCACCTAAAGCATTAATCCTCAAGTCTATGTGAATCATATTTTATTATTAGTCAAATTTTATAAGTGGCCTTGCAGGAAACAACACAATCCTGCAAGGGTCAAGTTTTATGTCCCGCACACCTCCACGGGACCACAGCTCGAAGCCGGAAGTAAAACACCTATCGAGAGGAGAAGTAGTAAATGCTAATCAAGTGGGTCGCTCGGAGGTAGTGCCCATACTTTGGGCTAGACTATACGTATAGATTTATATATCTCTGCGAGAGAGTAAGCAAGCTGTACCCACGTGAAGAGGTACTCAAACAAACGACCACCGTCGTGGCCCAAGCAAAGCAACACTCACAAGATCACTCCTCAAAGCATCGAATGGGTGGCGCCCGTCCCTCAGTGTCCGGGATCCTCTAACCACAACATAGGAAAAGAAGGTCCTGAAGGGTGTGACAAGGCGTACCACGGGCCGGGTGGGATATCCTCTGCTCGTGGGTCGAGACAAACGCTCCAACACCCACTACCACTAATCTCTACACCACGGCGGGCCACCCATTCCTCCGCTAAGTATCATGATCCAGCCCGCCCATACAAGTCACGTGGTATGCTAGAAGACCAAAGAGCAAGCAAGCACAAGAACCGGTCCTTAAGCTGCCGGGCGAGTCACCATCCCTCTCCTCAAAACAACGAGTCTCAACAACGAGTGTCACCACAACAGGGGTCCCATAGCCCAAGACCCCTACACAACCGTACCCGCAACAGGTACTCTCCAAATAGAGACTCCCCGAAGTCTCCCAAGCACCTAACCACCTACACACTCGCCCCCGCAAAAGGTCCTACGGGGTATCTAGTACTGAAACTCGACACCTAAGAAACACCTACAATTTATTTTACACAAAAACATGTATAGTCATCATGGGGTTCAATTAAGCAACTAAGCAACATACTAAGCATGCGAGTAACGAGTAGAACAACCTATGGCAAACAGTGGCAAGGATAGCATAGTATGGCATAGGTAAACTACAAGTGCAAGTAACCATTAATCATGCATGGTCCAATTTAATGCAAGTACTAAATAGGATCAAGAGTGGTCAAGGATTGCGGCTTGCCTGGATAGGGCTGCTCCCGGGCCGGGTCGGGGTACTCGTACGGCTGCTCCGGCGGAAACTCCTCAAACTGCGGCTCGGACGGGAACTCCTCGGCACCCTCCGACGGACGGATCGCGAAACGAGGGTTAGGCACGCTTATCGAGACAATAGGAAAAAGTACGGAAATAACGACGGAATACACGGTACTAGAACATGACCAAAAGCTACACTAACGCGTAGAGAACGTCGCTACGAGTCCAACGCAACTCGACCGCGTATTTTTCCGAGTCTCCAGGAAAAAGATATGAATTTCCAAAGATTAGAGGAATTATGGAAATTCAGGAAAATCCAATAAAAAGAAATGGAATATCCCTCGACACGCGGGCACCACGTCAGCGCCACGTCGATGCCACGCCAGCGCCACGCAGACCAAATTCTCTACATGTCGGCACCACGTGGCAATCCTTCCGCCACGTGAGCTCCACGTCACCGCCACGTGGGACGACAACTCGGCGTCACATCCGCATACTCCTACGCCACGTGGGGGACACATCAGCAGAAAATCTGCCACTTCACCCGCCACGTCGGCGCCACCTCAACCCACCGAGAGAGGGCGGCGCCGCCCGCGCTCCACCGCGGTGCTCGCCGGACTTGGCCCGCCTCGGCCGCTACGGCTCGCCGGCGGCCCTGCCGTGCATACCGGGATGAAGCCCGTCCCATGGCGCACTCGCCGGTGCCGGTCCCGAGCACCGGCTCCCCTCCGACGAGCGGCCGGTGCTCGCCGGAGTTGGCGACGGCGGCGGACGAAAGGGGAAAACCCCACCGGTGGTCGAAGCCCCCAACGGACAACACAAAAAGGAAGCTTTTGCTCGCGCGAGACTCGCTTGTCTTAACCCCGGACCACGGGACCCACCGGAACTTCGCCGGCGGCGGAATCCGCGGCGGCGGCTCAACGGCGCTCGGGGGAACCTAGCGAAGCTCCGAGTTTTCCCCAAGTTAGCGTGCGCGCCGGATGCTACGGACCACGACGAAGACGAAGGAATAGAGAGAGGAGCATGAGCTTGGCTCTAAGCGCGTGCTCGCCGGCGTCCATGGAGGGGGCGGCGGCGGAACACGACGGGAAGGTCGATTCGAGACTAATCCCGAGGGAAAGAGAGGGAAACGAGGCGGCTACTCACCAGCAACTTGCGCAAGGCTCGGACGGGAAGGAGGCGGCTTGACGGCGACGGTCGACGGCACTCCGGTGAGGGCGGACGCGAACGCGCGACGGGCGGGGACGGTGACCACGCGGAACTCCGTTCCCGAGCTTCCAAGAAACGACACGGCGGCGATTAGAGCAAAGTGATGCGGCACGCGAAGAGGAACACGGAACGAGGCGGGAGCTCACCGGAGAAGCACGGACGTCGAGGGTCGACGGTGATCTCCCCGACGGGCGGAAACTCCCGCCGCTCGCTTGTCTTCCCCGGAGCACGGCACGACGAACGATGAGCACCAACCGACTCGGGGAGCATGCCGCACACGGAGGAGATGACGGGCTCACCTGGTGGCCCCCTTTTCCGCAGCGCCGGCGGACCTTCTTCGGGGCGGAGCGGCTAGGGTTTGCGCCCGTGGCGGCGCGAGGAGATGGGGGAAGGCGGCGCGCCGAGGGGGAAGGGTTTTGTAGACGGCCGGGCGGTGGGAGCGAGGTAACTTTAGGGTCGCTACGCGACGCGCGTCCGAGGTGGCGCTCGCTCCGTCGCCGCGCGCGCTCGTGGCCGAGGTGGAAAGGGAGGGGGAGAAGAAGACCGTGGAAGCCGGGCTGCGGACTGGGCCGGGCCGGACTGCTGCGGGAGAAGGGAAAGGGAGTTGGGCCGGCGGAGAAGATTCGGCCCGAACGCGAGTAGGTTTGAATTATTCCTTTGCGAATTTCCTTTGATCTCATTTGAAATTGATTCAAACTCTTTCAAACTCGAAGATTTTTATTACATGCATAATTTGCTTACAAGCCGGGCTGTTACGGACTCCCCCTTACAAGAATCTCGTCCTCGAGATTTCACTCCTCATCCTCGAACAAATGAGGGAAGTCCTTCCTCAAGTTATCCTCTATCTCCCAAGTGGCCTCTCGCTCGGTGTGGTTACTCCACAACACCTTGCAGAACTTGATCTTGCGGCTTCTTGTTTCCTTGAAAGCCACATCCAAGATCTTGACGGGATACTCCAAGTACTCAAGACCGTCCTGCAGATCCAACACCTCCGGTGCAACCTGCTCCTCCGGCACACGAAGACACTTCTTGAGCTGCGAAACATGGAACACATCATGCACTCCGGCAAGGTGTCCCGGCAACTCAAGCCGATAGGCGAGATCTCCAATCCTCCTCACCACACGAAAAGGTCCAACAAACCTTGGTGCCAACTTGCCGCGCACGTGGAATCTGCGAGTCCCACGAAGTGGAGAGACCTTGAGATAGACATAGTCCTCAACAAAGAACTCCAAAGGTCTCCTCCTCTTATCCGCATAGCTCTTCCGCCTGCTCCGAGCAACTCGGATATGCTCTCTCACTTGCTCAACCTTTTCTTCAGCCTCTCTCACAAGATCCGGTCCATAGAAAGACCTCTCTCCAACCTCTGCCCACATGAGAGGTGTCCTGCACTTCCTCCCGTACAAGAGCTCATTGGGTGACATCTTGATGCTTGCCCGATAGAAGATAGGGAACGTAAGGAAACGAGAATGAAGGAAGTTAAAAGATAGAAACGAAGAAGACATCTAGAGACTTGCACGGTAGCTGTTGTTGTAAGAGAACTCAGCAAACGACAGGCTTTCCTCCCAATTCTTGCTTGTAGGTGAGCACACAAGCCCTCAACATATCCTCCAAGGTCTGATTCGGCCGCTCCGTCCGACCATCCGTCCGAGGGTGATAAGCTGTGCTAAAGTCCAAGTGAGTGCCCATAGCTGCATGCAAACTCCTCCGAACTTAGACACAAGCCGAGAACCACGATCCGATATAATGGTGAGGGGTGCTCCATGTAGTCTCGGAATGTTATCAATGTAAAGGCGAGATAGCTGCTCCACGGTGTACCTCGTGTTGACGGCTATGAAATGAGCGACCTTGGAGAAACGATCCACAATCACCCAAATGGAGTCACGGCCCTTAGGCGTACGAGGTAGCCCAACAATGAAATCCATGCTGATGTTCTCCCATTTCCACATAGGAATCTCAAGAGGCTTGAGCAAACCGGCCGGCTTCGATGCTCTGCCTTGACCCTCCTGCAAATGTCACACATCCCCACAAACCGAGCAATATCCCTCTTCATGCCTTCCCACCAGAACTCGGTACGGAGATCCTCATACATCTTTGTGTTCCCTGGGTGGATCGAGTAGCGAGAACGAGTGAGCCTCTCGCAAGATCTCATCTCGAATCCCTGCACCTCCGGGAACCACAATCCGATCCTTGTACCAAAGTACACCATCACCATCCACTCGAACCCAGGTGCCTTATCCTCCTTTATCTTTCCCTTGATCGACTCCACAAGGCTGTCCACCTTTCGCTCTCTCTCGATCCGATCTCCAAGTAGACTCGTAATCCTCAACTCATAGAGATAGCCCTCGGGAATGAGCTCCACTCCATCCCTCATCATCTCCTCAAACACCTCCGACCGACTCGTCATGAGAGAAGTGCAATAGGCCTTGCGACTCAGCGCATCCGCAACAACATTGGCCTTGCCGGGATGGTAGTTGATGCTCAAATCATAATCCTTGATCAACTCAAGCCATCTCCTCTGCCTCATGTTCAGCTCGATCTGCGTGAAGATATACTTGAGGCTCTTATGATCCGTGAAAATCTCACATCCGCCACCGATGAGATAGTGCCTCCAAATCTTCAAAGCATGAACAAGCTGCTGCAAGCTCAAGATCATGAGTGGGATAGTGCTTCTCATGTGTCTTCAACCGCCTCGAAGCATAAGCCACGACCTTCCTGTTCTGCGTGAGCACACAACCAATCCCATGAGTGGAAGCATCACAAGTACACCTGGAAGTCCCGACTAAGATCCGGCAAGGTGAGCACGGGTGCGGTGGTCAATCTAGTCTTGAGCTCCTGAAAGCTCCTCTCACGCTCTCGGGGTCCACTCAAAGGTAACCTTATCCTGCAAGAGCTCCGTCATGGGACGAGCTATCCGAGAGAAATCCTCAACAAAGCGACGGTAGTAACCAGCCATCCCCAAGAATTTCCTCACATCCTTGACACACTGCGGTGACGGCCAACTCACAAGCTGTCCGAACCTTCCCGGGATCCACACACACTCCCTTGGCATTGATGACATGCCCTAGGAAAGCCACCTCCTCAAGCCGGAACCTGCACTTGCTGAACTTGGCATACAAGCGATGCTCCTTCGACCTCTCCAAGACAACCCTCAAGTGATGTGCATGCTCTTCGGCGGACTTTGAGTACACAAGAATGTCATCAATGAAAACCACCACAAACTTATCCAACTCTGCCATGAAGACCTTGTTCATCATGTTCATGAAGTAGGGAGGGGCATTGGTCAAGCCAAAGGAAGCAACGGTGAACTCGAACTGCCCATACCTGTCCGGGAATAGATAAGAAGCAAAATTCAAGGAAGGGCGATCATGCAAGAAAGATAACAACGGAATTGACAAAGCGGTAACAAAGATCCATACCTACTCACGAAGGCAGTCTTAGGAATGTCACACTCGCGGATTTTCATTTGATGATAGCCGGATCTCAAATCAATGGAGGAGAAATACTTTGCACCCTTCGACTGATCAAACAAATCATCAATCCGCGGCAAGGGGTACTTATTCTTGATGGTGACCTCGTTCAAAGAACGATAGTCAACACACATCCTGTCGGTACCATCCTTCTTCTTCACAAACAGAACAGGGGATCCCCAAGGTGAGGCACTTGGGCGAATGAACCCCTTACTCAACAAATCATCAATCTCCTGCTTAAGCAACACCAACTCATCGGAAGACATGCGATACGGCCTCTTAGCAATAGGGGCCGTGCCGGAAGAAGATCAATCACAAACTCAACATCCCTATCTGGTGGATGCCCCGGCAAATCATCGGGAAAGACCTCGGGATACTCACAAACCACGGGTATCCGCTCAAGTGACAAACCACCGCAAGTGACAAAGCTGTGCTGGCAACTTGGGAGCAATCGGTGTGAAACACACAGCCACTCCTCGGTGGTTCACCAAGGTCACAATCCTCTCATCACAATAAATCACCCCCTTGTTCCTTGGTCAACCAATCCATCCCAAGAATCACCTCAATCCCGGAAGACGGCAAGAGAGCCAAATCAGCCAAAAGCCGAACACCCTCAATCAAGATCTGAACTCGACGGCAACCCGTCACACACTTTGAAGTACCAAGTGGAGAGATAGCGAGCACGGGAAAATCGAGCAAGACGACGAGGAATCTTAAGCTTCGCAACGAACGCAGAAGACACGAACGATCTAGTCGCACCGAGTATCGAAAAGAACAGAAGCTAAACGGGAGTTCACCGAGAAACTCACCAAGGACGACGTCCGGCGCCTGCTGTGCATCCTCAACCGTGAGGTGGTGAAGTCTAGCACGAGAGGCACTCTGCTGTGGCTGCTGTCTCGGCTGCTTGACTGCACGGGACGTGGGGCAGCTGCGGAACTGCTGGCTCGCTGCGGCGGCTGTGCTGCTGGCACTGGGTGTAGTGTAGGTAGTAGGAGCTCTCGACCCATGTTGGGACACGAGTAGTACTTGTGTCCCGGCTGCCCACACTGGAAGCACCTGTTGGCGAAGGGCATCCCATCGCTCGGGGGCCTCCACCCGGACTGCCGTGGTGTCTGGAGCACGCCGAGTACTGCCGACCCTGTGGTGCGTATCGTCTCTGCCCAGGACTGCCAAACTGTCCCTGTGGTGGGCGAGTGAACTGCTGCTGCTGCCCTCCAAACCTCGGCCTCTCGCCGACCTCCGGAACGGTCTAGCTGTCCTCCTGTCCTCTTGTGTGCCTCAACCCTCCTGATCCTCTCGATGCTTGTCCTCAACCTCAATAGCCTTGTCCACTAGCTCCTTCGGGGTAGAGCACCCTGCCACGTGGGGACCAATCTCGGCCTTGAGACCCTGCTTGAAGTAGTAGATCTTGTCCTGCTCGGTGGAAAGATAGAAAACCACGAAGGGAAATGAGATGAAGGGATAGCAACATAGAACGTGTTAAGTATGAAATCATTGGGAAAAGTAGATAGTGATTATTTGAGATGAAAAACTGAATGAGGGATTTTTGACCTGCTCGGTGGATACGTCACGAGGTGAGTAGCGGGACAGCTCGATCCACCTGTGGTAGTACTCGAGCACTCCCATAGATCCCATCCTCAAGTTACGGAACTCGGCCGCCTTCCTGTCCATCACTCCCTTGGGGATGTGCCTGAGCTCGAACTCCTGCTCAAACTCATCCCAAGAGATACTTGTCCGGGTCCTGGTGGTTGGTCACGTAAGTGTCCCACCACGCGCCGGCTGCACCCCCGAGCAAGTAGGTAGCAAGTGACACGCACTCGGCGTCGATACAGTCCATCATCACCAGCTGCTTGGACACCGTCCTAAGCCGGCTGTCGGCGTCCAAGGGGTCGGTGCGGTGAGAGAACGTCTGCGGCTGCAGCCTGCGGAAGGCCTCCTTCCTCAAGTCGGACCGGCTGCGGCCTCGCGTGCTGTGGCTGCTGCTGCTGCTGCTGCTGCTGCAAGATCTGCTCGTGGTGCTCCTGCTGCTGCTGCTGCTGCTGCTGCAGCATCTGTATCGGATCCCCAAGGATGTGGGTCCGGTTCGCCATCACGTCGGCGAGAGTCCGAGCGGGGGAGGCGGTGGTGGTACCTCCTGCTGCTCGGCGCCCTCCTGCTGCCCGGGAGCCTCCTGCTGTCCTGGTGCCTCCTGCTCGGCACCCTCCGCCTCTCCGAGCTGCGGGATCCGGTGGTGCCTCTCCACCGCGACCACGACCCTGCCGCGGGCACCCACAGCTCCTCCTCCACGGCCACGGCCTCTCGCACCGCGGCCTCGCGCAGCTGCTGCGGGCGCGGCACGACCTCCGCCACGACCACGACCACGCCCACGACCTGCGGGGGCTGGTCGTCCACCTCCATCGCAGCCTGGTCAAACCGCACGTGTAGACCCCTTCCCTCGGCATCCGTTAACAAGGCACAATTCCAACGATTAGTACGGGTTATCCAACACTTTCTTCAAATCTTGAAAGAATCTTCATGAGTAACAGATTAGTATGCAAATCATCTATCCATGCAAACACAACAAAGGCATCATCCATTCAGTCATATCTTACTTTGAGAGCTTTAAACGATGAGACAGATTTCAAAGTTTGATGAAAGACGAATAGCAGATTAGAGAGCTAGATATTGTCCTTATGGTTACGTCCAGTTTCTACGGGTCTCGTTCCTACGAGTCAAGTATGGCTCGATACCAACCGTGAGGGACCCGAATTTCACCAACGTGAAATCCGAACCCTTTGTACCTCATTGCCACTCCCGGGAGTGTGGCACGTACATCCAACACAAGTTAGTACGAGTAAAACCATAAATTAAAGGAAATAACAAGGCAAGATAATAGATTCTCCAAGTACATTATTAGAATGCATAAGTCTCAATCTCAAGAGTACAAGAGCGTGGCACGCGAGGCCATCGCGAAATCATAATAGAAGTCTAGCGAAGCGAAATCAAAGCGGAAGCGAAGCGGAAGCATCTCTCGGTGAAGAACCGTAGTGAAGTCCATACCCACAAGCAACTCGAGTGTAGGCGAGACCGTCACTCCTCCTCGTCGGCTCTCTCAACCGGCTCGACCGGCTCCTCGGCAACGGCGTACGAAAAACATAGTGGGAAAGCCGTGAGTACTACGCGTACTCGAGCAAACCGCAAACTACCTAGCAATAATGTATGCATGTTGGGATAGTTCAAGGAAAGGCAAGGGCTAGCACCTAAAGCATTAATCCTCAAGTCTATGTGAATCATATTTTATTATTAGTCAAATTTTATAAGTGGCCTTGCAGGAAACAACACAATCCTGCAAGGGTCAAGTTTTATGTCCCGCACACCTCCACGGGACCACAGCTCGAAGCCGGAAGTAAAACACCTATCGGAGGGAGAAGTAGTAAATGCTAATCAAGTGGGTCGCTCGGAGGTAGTGCCCATACTTTGGGCTAGACTATACGTATAGATTTATATATCTCTGCGAGAGAGTAAGCAAGCTGTACCCACGTGAAGAGGTACTCAAACAAACGACCACCGTCGTGGCCCAAGCAAAGCAACACTCACAAGATCACTCCTCAAAGCATCGAATGGGTGGCGCCCGTCCCTCAGTGTCCGGGATCCTCTAACCACAACATAGGAAAAGAAGGTCTCGAAGGGTGTGACAAGGCGTACCACGGGCCGGGTGGGATATCCTCTCGCTCGTGGGTCGAGACAAACGCTCCAACACCCACTACCACTAATCTCTACACCACGGCGGGCCACCCATTCCTCCGCTAAGTATCATGATCCAGCCCGCCCATACAAGTCACGTGGTATGCTAGAAGACCAAAGAGCAAGCAAGCACAAGAACCGGTCCTTAAGGCTGCCGGGGCGAGTCACCATCCCTCTCCTCAAAACAACGAGTCTCAACAACGGTGTCACCACAACAGGGGTCCCATAGCCCAAGACCCCTACACAAGCTGTACCCGCAACGGGTACTCTCCAAATAGAGACTCCCCGGAAGTCTCCCGAGCACCTAACCACCTACACACTCGCCCCGCAAAAGGTCCTACGGGGTATCTAGTACGGAAACTCGACACCTAAGAAACACCTACAATTTATTTTACACAAAAACATGTATAGTCATCATGGGGTTCAATTAAGCAACTAAGCAACATACTAAGCATGCGAGTAACGAGTAGAACAACCTATGGCAAACGGTGGCAAGGATAGCATAGTATGGCATAGGTAAACTACAAGTGCAAGTAACCATTAATCATGCATGGTCCAATTTAATGCAAGTACTAAATAGGATTAAGAGTGGTCAAGGATTGCGGCTTGCCCGGATAGGGCTGCTCCCGGGCCGGGTCGGGGTACTCGTACGGCTGCTCCGGCGGAAACTCCTCAAACTGCGGCTCGGACGGGAACTCCTCGGCACCCTCCGACGGACGGATCGCGAAACGAGGGGTTAGGCACGCTTATCGAGACAATAGGAAAAAGTACGGAAATAACGACGGAATACACGGTACTAGAACATGACCAAAAGCTACACTAACGCGTAGAGAACGTCGCTACGAGTCCAACGCAACCGACCGCGTATTTTTCCGAGTCTCCGAGGAAAAAGATATGAATTTCCAAAGATTAGAGGAATTATGGAAATTCAGGAAAATCCAATAAAAAGAAATGGAATATTCCCTGGAATATCCCCCGACACGCGGGCACCACGTCGGCGCCACGTCGATGCCACGCCGGCGCCACGCGGACCAAATTCTCTACATGTCGGCACCACGTGGCAATCCTTCGCCACGTGAGCTCCACGTCATCGCCACGTGGGACGACAACTCGGCGCCACATCCGCATACTCCTACGCCACGTGGGGACACATCAGCGAGAAAATCTGCCACTTCACCCGCCACGTCGGCGCCACCTCAACCCACCGAGAGAGGGCGGCGCCGCCCGCGCTCCACCGCGGTGCTCGCCGGACTTGGCCCCCCGGCCGCTACGGCTCGCCGGCGGCCCTACCGTGCATACCAGGACGAAGCCCGTCCCATGGCGCACCCGCCGGTGCCGGTCCCGAGCACCGGCTCCCCTCCGACGAGCGGCCGGTGCTCGCCGGAGTTGGCGACGGCGGCGGACGAAAGGGGAAAACCCCACCGGTGGTCGAAGCCCCCAACGGACAACACAAAAAGGAAGCTTTTGCTCGCGCGAGACCGCTTGTCTTAACCCCGGACCACAGGACCCACCGGAACTTCGCCGGCGGCGGAATCCGCGGCGGCGGCTCAACGGCGCTCGGGGGAACCTAGCGAAGCTCCGAGTTTTCCCCAAGTTAGCGTGCGCGCCGGATGCTACGGACCACGACGAAGACGAAGGAATAGAGAGAGGAGCATGAGCTTGGCTCTAAGCGCGTGCTCGCCGGCGTCCATGGAGGGGGCGGCGGCGGAACACGACGGGAAGGTCGATTCGAGACTAATCCCGAGGGGAAAGAGAGGGAAACGAGGCGGCTACTCACCGGCAACTTGCGCAAGGCTCGGACGGGAAGGAGGCGGCTTGACGGCGACGGTCGACGGCACTCCGGTGAGGGCGGACGCGAACGCGCGACGGGCGGGGACGGTGACCACGCGGAACTCCGTTCCCGAGCTTCCAAGAAACGACACGGCGGCGATTAGAGCAAAGTGATGCGGCACGCGAAGAGGAACACGGAACGAGGCGGGAGCTCACCGGAGAAGCACGGACGTCGAGGGTCGACGGTGATCTCCCCGACGGGCGGAAACTCCCGGCCGCTCGCTTGTCTTCCCTGGAGCACGGCACGACGAACGATGAGCACCAACCGACTCGGGGGAGCATGCCGCACACGGAGGAGATGACGGGCTCACCTGGTGGCCCCCTTTTCCGCAGCGCCGGCGGACCTTCTTCGGGGCGGAGCGGCTAGGGTTTGCGCCCGTGGCGGCGCGAGGAGATGGGGGAAGGCGGCGCGCCGAGGGGAAGGGTTTTGTAGACGGCCGGGCGGTGGGAGCAGGTAACTTTAGGGTCGCTACGCGACGCGCGTCCGAGGTGGCGCTCGCTCCGTCGCCGCGCGCGCTCGTGGCCGAGGTGGAAAGGGAGGGGGAGAAGAAGACCGTGGAAGCCGGGTCTGCGGACCGGGCTGGGCCGGACTCGCTGCGGGAGAAGGGAAAGGGAGTTGGGCCGGCGGAGAAGATTCGGCCCGAACGCGAGTAGGTTTGAATTATTCCTTTGCGAATTTCCTTTGATCTCATTTGAAATTGATTCAAACTCTTTCAAACTCGAAGATTTTTATTACATGCATAATTTGCTTACAAACCGGGTCATTACAATGATGGGAGAAGAGCCCCCCCCCCCCGTCGATTGGAGTTAGCATCGGGTAGAGGCTGGGGCTCCTCGTACCGGACCACCGGGGAGGAGAGACGTCGTTTCTAGACGGGATCTCCAGCTCGTACGAATCGCTTTCCGGTGGACGTGGCGGAGGAAGTGCAGATAGTTGGGTTCCATCTTGGTGATTTTCTCGTTTGACAGGCCGGCGGTGTCGAACCAATAGGGTTTTGGGGGCGGCGGCGGTGGTGGCATCGCGTGTTTGTCTAGTTTGGATGAGAGGGTGGAGTCCGCCTAGGGATCCGGTGCTTCTTATACCAAGTCAAATGGGCCGGAACAACGGTCCTTTGTTTCTGTCCGATTCAGGCAGAGCTTACATGTATATATTAAATATTTTTATAAGGAAAGAGTTCTAACTATCACATGATGCATGACGAACATTTTCTCAACTAAAATATTTGCATAAAATATTTGTAATGTGAATGGAGCAACGATCACACACAAAATATTCTATGTAAAATAAATATATTTTTGACAATAGTTCCATTCACATGTATATATTAAATATTCATAGTGAATGAAACTCTTTTGTCTAAAAAATATTTATTGTATATATACAATATTTTACAACTGTATTGTCAAAATTGTATTTAGGGGTAATTTCGTTTTTTCTCCTCCTAACTATCACATGAATTGGATGAAAGTGTCTACTGAGGCATAAAATTTTAAATGGATGGCCACTAAGAAAATTGAAATGTTTTTATGGCCAATAAGAAACAAGAAATTTTTTCGATGGCCACTAAGGAATTTTACGGAAAAAAAAGTGAGGGACGATGAATCCAGGATTAGTTGTTTTCTCTGCCTATTTAATCAAAAATTATGCATCAGAAAAAAAATGCATATATTTTTACATGAGTTTTAGCCATCTGTTGATTGTCTTGAACACGTGTGCACAAATACTCTCGCAAACAAAAAATACGATTATACGACCACACTGGGCTGCTCTCATCATACGACCAGAAAGTATCGCGATCCATGAATTCTCGTATCTCGTATGCAATGATACGACAATGCGGCCTCCTGATCCTACAAATTTTCCTCAACAGTTCCACATTCAGCCCATCTAGATGCTGGTTTTGAGCCCACTTGCAGAGTTAGCCCGTCACACTCTCCGCGACCGCGCCACGCACCTCGCCAACGCCGGCGTCCCCAATTCAGTCGGTGTCCGACCAGCCAGCGACCTGCTTGCCGCGCCACGGCTGGCCACCATACCAGGATGGCGAGCGCCATCCTAGTCCGTGGCGGACGCCCGGGGAAGAGAACTCCGGCTCCTTGCTCCAGCCGTCACCCTCTTCGCGTTCGTCGGCACCACCGCCACTGCCACCGTCACCGCCGTACGTCTGCTGCTCTCCTTACCCCGCCTCTCCCTTTCGTCAATTCGTTTCCCCGGATTAGTGGATAACAAACCAGAGCCACGACAGCCGCGACCGTGAGGCCTCCCAATGTGTGTAACTTGCTAGGGCCCTGCTGGTTTCCCCACCCATTGTATACACCTGATACACCTGAAACGAACATACTCCGTTCTTAAATTGTTGACGTTGTTGATTTTTTTATTACGTTTAACCATTCGTCTTATTCGAAAAATATAAAAAATTATCAAATATTTTATTATGATTTGCTTTATTAGTGAAGAAAGTTGAAACATGACTTATAGTTTTATATATTTGAAAAAATATTTTGAATAAGACGAACGATCAAACGTAACAAAAAAGTCAACAGCGTCAACATTTTAAAAACATGACTTGTATGTTTGAATTGTTGCTGTTCTTGTATGTGCATTTCTGTCATTGCGTGTGGAATGATTATGCTCTAGGGCATAGCTCATAGGAGTCTTCGCATACAAGAATCGCAAGGACCATGGACAGCTCTCTGTAAGCTTTATTCCTTTTCTTTTTTAAAATAAGACTTGTCGAGCAGCTAGCTGCTTTTCCTTTGAGAAAGAAACAAAATATCAGAATATCGCAAAATAAAAGGTACAGCGAATCAAAGCTTCAGATCTACTGACATTCAGCCATAAAGCATTTCATCTTCATGCACTAAGACTTTGATGCAGTGTACCAGCTGTAGTTCAATTTCCAAACATCCCAAATATAAAATCAAATGAAAGTAGAAATTAAGTTTTTCCGCTATACTTGTTGGAATGGATATTATAGAACACGTGGGACTGGGAGCAAATACTATATGGCGTTTCTCTGACTCTCACCAGCTCTAAAGCAAAGGTCATAGTTATTGCGATGCAGATTTGCAAGGTACAAGATTATCAATGCTGGCTCCATTGATACTATCAGCTTCTTTTGGAACTTGTTGCTGAAGGATGGCGGGCATGACAGGGTATTCAGGGTAATTTCGGATGAACTTTCTTTTGCTCGTGATTATTATTACTCATCTCTCCTGATGTCCTACTCTAAGTGTCGGTTGACAGTCATAGGTATCTTTATCTCAGTCTTGAGCACAGCGTGTTGCCTTCTGGTTGCAATAATATGGATCATTTTTCCCATATTGGAAGGATATAAACCTCAGATTCGTTGTTCCTTCCGTTGCAGTAGCTACGGAGAACAAGCCCCTTTTTACTACCGGTTCTATGGAAATGAAACCTTTGATTTTATGCCAGTAATTTTCCTTTTGTTATTAGTCATAATAGCTGAAGTGAGGGACATACTTTACTACATCTGCTCCAATTGGACCAAAGTAGCCCTCTTCTGCCACCTTCTGAATCGTTCCTCTTCTCAGCGTTTTCTTCACGTGCAAAAATGGATTGGCCTTATTTTGCGTTGCCGATGCAAGCTGATGAAGTATTGCAGTTGGGACGAGACAATGGGCCAATGCTCGATACTGGAGCTTCACCCAAAAAGAATGCCTTGTGTATCATTCAGGTGCATTTTTCGTCTGCCAGGCCACAAGGTAAATGTCAAGGTGACATCAGCAGTGAAGTTTTGCATCATCCACACAATAAGAAGCAATAGAAATAAACAAGTGAGCGATGGCAAATCATTATTACTCCGATTGGGTGAAGTTGGTGAAACATTTCTCTGGGTGTTTAACAACAAGAGTAAATCTGGCATCATACTTACATGGCACATAGCCACAAGCATCTTCGAGGTGAGATACCCGTAACAACACGACCAAGGTTCTCTGTCCATTACAGATGATAAGATTGCTGCACTCATCTGTCACGGTACTGTGCATACCTTGTGACCTGCTTCCCAAAGCTGCTTCCTGACTATCACGTATGGAGCAAGAACATGTACGATGCTGTCAAGAAGGACGTTGAGCGTGCCATGGCCGGTCATTCTGTGGGAGGGTCACCGGAAGCCAACTACCAGCAGCTTATTGAACAGCTGGGTACAAACTCGAAGCATGAGGTGGTCAAGAACGGCGTGAAGATCGGAAAGCAACTGGTGGAATCATTCAGCGACGATGCGACGGCGTGGAAGTTGCTGGCCGACGTCTGGTCAGAGATAGATGGTGTTGTGCGTCGCGCCATCGGACAACTTCAAGGAGCACAAGGAGGCCATTGCCAGGGGCGGTGAGCTGATAACGCTGCTCTGGGCGCTGCTCTTTCATGCCGGGATCGTCAATAGGCCCGATGAGGACGACAGCGCTGCTCCAACTACTGCTAATTGATGTTGTTTGAATGGAGGGAGTCATCTGCTTTTATCCATGCATGCTTAATTTCCGGTTGGTTCTTCTTTCATATGCAGTATTGTGTTTCATGCGGTTTGTACGTGTGCCATTTTAGAGTTGTGTCGCATTCATGTATGATGTTGTTGCGGCTGTCTCTATTGATATTTTATCAGGAATTGATTGTTCGAAGTTTTTTTTTTTTTGATGGTGTCGTGCCAATTCGCGCATTTGTGCGTTTGTTCGTGTATATGGGCCGTACATTGGGCTCAACGTTCTCAAAGGCATTGGGCTGTAGCACGAGCACAAGAGAGCTCGTGTGGCCCGCCAAATAAATTGATAAATGGGCCTTCAATATCCTCAGCTTACGGCCTGGGCCCAGCAGCTTTCACTGACTCCGCTCTCCCCTCTGCAGGCAGATTCCGGGCCCACTTGCAGACAGCGCATCACTCTCTCCGCCACGCACCTCGCCCGCGTCACGTACCTGCAGATCCCCAATTCGGTCGCCGTCCGACCATGGCCGGCCGCCGCGACGGCGAGGGCCAGGCCAGTCCGTGGGGCCCACCCCAGGACGAGGAATCGGGCTCCTTCCCCTCCGCCATCCTCCTCGTCGCGCTCGTCGGCGCAACCGCCACCACCGCCGCCGTACGTCTGCCGCTCTCCCTACCCCCCGCCTCTCCCTTCCGTCGATCCGTTTCCTGTGATTAATACATACCGAACCATATGCATGGAAATCGTGAGGCATCCTGAGTCCTGATGCCAAATTCCTGTAGGGCCCTGCTTCTGCTTCTCTCTCTCTAGTGTGGTTGCGCTGAACCATCTGAAACGATCATTTTGAAATGTTGATGTTCCTGCAGTTCCGTGTGCAATGATACGTTTTCTTGCGAATCTGTAGGTCGGTCAACTGCGCCGGACGGTGAACTGGTTCTACACGCAGGTATATCTTCAGGTACCCATACGAAGGTGATTCCAGGAGAGATTGGTAATTAAAAAAAAATCCTCTTTTGATTGAAGCTTAGGAGGTCGGAGCCGTTTGTGTACTGGGAAGATACACCTCGTCGGCCGAACCGGTATGGTGATGTCTGGAAACAATATTACGAGAGGATGCACAGAAGGAGCGAGGATATACCTCGTCCGCAGAATCGGTATGGTGAAGTATGGGAACGATATTACCAGAGGATGCACAGAAGGAACGAGGATCAAAGGGAAAGAGTGGTCAGTTCCTGCTCACATATATGCATTGGATAGTTTGCATTGTCCAGCTCATGATGTGTGTATCACAACAGTGTTACATATCGTTGATTGTGAACTTTGCTACTTAGCTTCTATAAAACATCAATTGTGTTGTCATATTCAATGTTAAGAAAAATTAGATGTAGGGCAGCAAAGGTCATTTGAGTAACCTGTTGTCGAGTTGCATTTCTTGTTTTCTGTAATTCTTGGTAGAAAAAATTGAATGTGACAAAAATATGTATTTGAAAGCAAAGGGCCATCTTACAAGTTCGTATCATCACATTTCTATTTGTTCCTATGTTGTCTTGCTCGTATTTTGCAAATAGTGATTTTTGTAGGAACGCATACGACGCATGCAAGACGAATTCAAGAAGGAGAGAAGCAAATGTCAGGATTATCGAACTTGGAAAAGCCATAACCCAAACTATTATCAGCATAGCCAAAGAGATCACTGGTACTGGGATGCAGAAGCATTTTATGAAAACCAAAGGACGAGGTTCAGGTCAACGCCCAGGGAAACTATGGGTTACGCAATGTCGCATCACTATTCTATCTTAGGACTGGACAGGTATGCACTACATGTTCAGATCAACTAAGTCAATATGCGATTGTTGTATAGTTCTATAAAGTATGTTTACTAAAGGGCTGTGATTTGGTGACCCACCTCCAACCCTCGCTAGTTCAATGAAATGAACTTGCACCCTTAGTCACTCTATCGTGACTCCTGAACTTCTGATTCCATAGGAGTCGAGGTTGAGATTCAAACATGGTTACACAGACATAGAATGTACCTTTTCCCTTCTACCTTTGATTCTCATGATTGAAGTATTGAACTAGATTAAAGGAAACAATTGTTGTACGCGTGAATATTGTTGGACAGAAATTATTAAGTACTAAAATTGTTGTGTGTACATACATTTGGTAGTAATAGGTATCATGATTATATGTGATAATTTTGTTATTGTTGTTTCATTGCATAGGTCGAGATCAGAGCCATTTTCCGATGCCGAGATCAAGGTTTGCATTCTTATGCCTTCACCTTTTCATTTATTATGTAGCTTGTAAATGTTGCAGCCAAAGAGAATGCTTCTGTTTTCTGCTGTATGCCTGTATACCACTGTCCATTTGTTCAGAATTGGGACAGTTCAGAACAAAGAGTTAAATCTTCTCTTATTTGGAAGAATTCTGCAGAACTATGAGCTAGAGTATTTAGTATGATCGATGTTCTACTAGAATTGTTTTAATTGTTTAGATCAATATATTTAGGTGTTGAAATGATGATGCTTAAAACTAGCACCACTGGATTTGTTGTGCACATCAGTAGGTTACTATAATAAATTAATAATCTTTGACTGCTTAAACAACAGCTTAGCCGACCCCAACTTTCTTGGGATTAAAGGCTTTGTTGTTGCTGCTGCTGCTGCTGCTTAGACTTCAGCTAAATCTGGCAAATAAGGAATGGCTGTACCAGAATGTATTCCCTTGCTCTTATTTGTCTCTTATGGCCAATTCTGAAGCAGTGCTTAATAGTCAATTGAATTTATTTTCTCTTTGTGCTTTACATTATTTATTTTCCTATCAAATGAGTAACCAGTGATTTTTTATATACCCATCTTTTTGTGTTACTTGCTAAATTTATGATTTGCATTCCAGAATGCTTTTAGGAGAAAAGCAATGGAGTACCATCCAGATCAAAACCAAAATAACAAAGGTAAATGCTTGTTATTCTTTTTCCTAATTCCCAAAATGTAAAGGGAATATATGAGCATTATTTATTCGTGTGCTGAAAACATGCCCGTTTTATTTGTGGCAGAGGTTGCTGAAGTAAAATTCAAAGAGGTAATGGATTCTTACGAAGCAATAAAATCAGAAAGGCGAAATGGAAGTTGATGAATGCATTTACAATTCTGTGTTTGTGGGAGGGAACTATTATGTAAATAGTTTTACCTTTGATGCTCAACAAAATATGTCGAAGCTATAAACTGTCACAAAACTAGATGCTGTAGGCCCTGTTGTTAACCCTGATGAAACCTTGTACTGAAGTTGATTTGATCATATGTCGAAGCTATAAACTGTCACAAAACTAGATGCTGTAGGCCCTGTTGTTAACCCTGATGAAACCTTGTACTGAAGTTGATTTGATCCCACAGCCCTGCAGGTAAAACTTCAGGCTAAATTTGTTAACATATTTTTAATCTGTGATAATATGGTATTGTTTCATGCTGCAATGAGAAATGTGAGTTGAGTACTTTGCAAGTCTCAGGATTCATTTGTAACTTACAAGAGGCGGTGAACACTAGCTTCAATAGTCGACATGACCTGGCATGGGAGAGGTCATGGACTCATGGACCATCCTGGCAATGCTCGCTGGGTCCAGACTCCGGAAGCCTGCACGCTAGTCAATGGTCGGTTATACATGATCTGGCCATGGTTCACATGAACAGATGTACTTTAAGTGTTCCAGAAAGGAAAAAAAACATCTGAAATATCTAGCAGACGTGCACCTCAACCAGATGCTCAAAGGGACAGTACAACAAGGCTGATCTTCCTCTCAAGATGTTTTGAGCTATCTCTGCAAGCCAATAAACTTTGCCAACTCACTGCCTACATTAACAATGATTTCATAGATTTGCTACTGCCGTATATATGGTCTTCATAGCTTGTTATCTTTGTGTATGTCTTATGATCCCATATCTTGGGCCAGTTCCTGCCTAGAACAAACAATTTTCTGGAGACGTGTTGTGTCTGTCTGTCCCAACGCAAACCTTTGGCAACAGCCAGACGATCTGGATCAAACAAGGGCAGAAAAATGGGATGACAATGGGATCTGGCGACAAAAAGAGGCGGCCAATACACTTGAATGATCATTCACTCTTTAGCCACCATCCCTTGTGCATGTTCTTCCATCCACTGATGTCAGGGTTCTACAAGTGCACAACTAGTTGCTTTTGTGACATGGAGGTAGTGAGAGACTGAAAACTGTACTAGTCTCCACGATCCTGTTCAGTTTTAATTCCAGATTTCTTTTCGAAATTACATTCTCCTTTTGATTTTTTTTTTACTGGAACTTGTGTATATGATTCGTTTCCCTACAATTTGAGGACTAGTTTATTTCTCAACGGTCACATTTTACTCCCATTGTCCCATCTAACTAGCTGTTGGTAAGTACAAACTGCACCATAGATGCCAACAAGAAGCCGAATTATTTACTGGAAACATTACAAATCGTGACCCTCGAAATCAACAAAAAAATCGCCACAGGAATCATTCCGTTCTTTCAGACACAGAACTGCATGAATATCATAGACCACTTGTACTTGCATGGTCTTTCTTTTCGCACAACGAGGATGGATGTTTGATGAGTTTACCCGGTCCGCTAAGATGTGATCGATCTCTCGTTCTTGTGGGTGAGATGCTCATTGTGCACTCTGTCTCAAATCGCTGGAGCCGTAGGCGACTGACAGTGAATGGTGAACAGTAACGCCCAGTGGAACGCTATTTCACTTTTTCATTTCTTTGGCCTGGCCGTTCGTTTCCTGTCCTCTAAAATTTAGCACTGTCACATCAAAGAGAATCTTATTATTTATAAATATTTTGATCAATTTAATGACAAAACCCTTTTGACAATTGGTGCTAATTTTCGAGATGAATCTAATAAGCTTAATTAATCTATGTTTTGCTAAAGTAATGCTATAGTAATCGTCTTCTAATCACGACTTAATTAACCTCATTAGATTCGTCTTGTAAACTAGTCTAGACACCTGTAATTTATTTTATAATTAAACTTTATTTAAGTACTCTCTAAATAGTAAGATTCTTTTTGATGTGACAGCTATAAAGTTTAGACGCCAGGAAACGAACACACATACTCATAGAGGGAGATTTTTCCAAATACTGTACTCTTCAACTGCTCGTAGAGGGAGATTTTTCTGTTATAGTACTTTTCCAGTGAGAAAAAAATGAAGAGACGAATGAGATTTTACGTGGCACGAATAAGCTGATCAAAACAGGAGAGGCGAGCTGTTTTGGAGAGGATGTCGTCTCTTTTAAGAAGCTGAGACTGTCAGGGTGTGATTGGTTCTCTTCTCTTCTCAGGCTGGCTGGCATCAAGTAACCAGGCCACCGTGAGCTGCTAGCATTGTTCCAACCAGGATAAATAGACAATTTGATTGGTTAGTTGCATCTGAATCCACCAGCAGCCTTTTTCAATGCGCAAGAGCATGCCTTGAGCTCGCGCGAGCCAGGCTCGCCAGATACAGTCGTTTTTCCTGCATCCATGGAGCCAAGCTCATAGACGCACTTTGCATCCACGGAGCCAGGCTCTGAGGGCGCTCCAGCCAACCAATCGTGAAGACGTTGCATCCCGCGGTCCTGGCTGCGGCAAAACCGACCAACCAATCGCACCCTGAGAGATTGTCGTTGGGACCGTACTAGGTACAGACCGTATGTCCTCCATGTGCATGCTTCGCAGCAGCTCGCACAGTCGAACTGCTACATTATAAAATTGTTATGGACATTGATTTTTCATTTAACTATTGCCTTAATCATTTTAAAAATATCATATATATATATATATATATATATATATATATATATATATATATTATATATTTTATCACTAAAAAAAGTTGAAATATGATCTATAAGTTTTTATGTTTAAATAAATATTTTAAATAATATGAATGATTAAATGTAATGAAAAAACTCAACGATGATAAGAATTATGGAACGAAGAGAGTAGTACTTAGTTTTGACAGAAGAGATGAAAACGAAAGCCTCGCATCAACGAAAGTGTTCATGGGAAGCTCACAGTGCCATTGATTGGGTGCATATGCCCCAACCGAGCTACCTAGATGCAATGTAGTTATATTTATTTGCCTATGTCATTGATCGATATGCTTAGCTTGGCTCATGGGAATCATGTTTCTTTGGGACTTGTCTGAGCCTATAGTGCCAGTAAGGTTGGACAATTGGTTGATACGATTATTATGGTTTGGCTTCTTTGATTTTTTTTAAAAAAGATGGTGTCTAGAAAAGCTCAAATAATCTATAAAAATTATAATCAAACCTAATTAACTGAGATATTTTGATTCAATTTTTAACCTAATTTTTAAAAATTATACCCATTCTAGAAAAACAGTATGGTGTAAAGGTTAAAATTTATACAATAATGGTACATATATATTATTATACTAAATTCATAATCTCACACCAACAATGATTTGACTGAAAATAGAACTTTATTATGTCAATCTCCACCAAATACTATAGATAAGTATGTATTTAGTCATATATTTAAACATATAATAATATGATATATGAATATCAGTTGTTATTGCATTTTTTCATATCAAAAACCTAAATAATTTAGGTTAACCTAACAATTCATTTTTAAACTCAAAATATTTTCAATTAACCAATTAGTTAAAAAAATATCGTTTTAATTTCAGTGTTCCAAGTACCAATTTTTTCCCACCCCTCTGCCAACAACGGCTGGCAAGGATAACCAATCGGCCATGATAGATGGGCCTCAATCATCTCTCTTATTATCATCAATAAATAAACAGTAAAAACATTAAAATTTATGCTTATTATTCTAAATTACAATGACCCCCCCCCCTCCCCACTACCCAACCAATATATGTAATGATATACGAGTCCTGTTCAACTCTATAGTCTATACATCTTATAGGACAGATTTTCCTCTATTCAAAGACAAGTTAAATATATGTATGGATATTTCAAAACTTGGAAAATTAAGATTAAAAAAATACATGGCCCCGGTGGCTCGGCCCAAGCAGATGTATCCATGGCCATGGTTGGTGTATTCAGGGGAAAAAGTCAAGGGCTTTCGCCCCAAAATTGTTCATTAGCATTTTACTAGTTGTACCATAAAGTGTTGGACATTTTAAAGAAGTCCAATATTGGATGGGCATTCTGATCGAAGCTTACCGAAGCCATGGGCGAAATAGCAAATTTCTCGCACATACATAGGATGGCACAACGCTGAAATGAAAAGTAGGATCCGTGGAATTCCATTTGTAACAGCGCAACGAGTACAATAGTTTTGTTTTTAAGGATCCAGCTCTAGTACCTCGGTGACTTCGGGCCTCACGTTTGAGCCAGGCAGTAACCTCAGGCGCTCGATTTCAAACGTATAGGGTCCTGATGTCAAGCAAGAACGAAAAGAGCCTTGAGAGTTTGAGCCTTTGAGGCAATCAGGTGGACATCCCTTTTTTTTTATTCAAAATTCAAAATGTGTAATGTTGAAGCAAACGTCACTTGATATGACACCCAAAATGTCACGGACAATGGGCTCAGATCCAATTGTCGTAATTTTGTGTTACAAGCGGTAACAAAGAGTTATTTTTTTAAAAAAATATTTTAGAAGTCCTACTTTGTATTACTGAGGTGAAAATAGAGATATGTTTCTAAAATTTACTTTTAAAAAATCTAACTAATTGAACTATGTTAGTACTTGCACTACTCATAGCGACTAAAGATGTGTTTAGTACAACTTATAGACTAAGCTTATTGAGCAGTTTATACTACTATAAGCCATAAGATGTATCAAACTGGTTGAAGTCATAACCAAATTATTACCAAACACACCATAAGTAGCTTCTCCTTTTGTACCAGAGAAGCAAAGCAACTATGCTTTTCCATCTTATGTACTTATTTTCACAATCATAAACAGTTTTGATAAGATATTTTATCAAACGGTCTGACTTTTTATACAACAATAAGCTAGATAAGCTACGTAATTAATTTTGACAAATAAGTTGAACAATAAGTATAAGCATAAACTCTATCAAACACACTCTACGAATGGACGTTTGATAAATCTACCGCTAAAATACACGGGAGGTGCGCAATAAATCTTCATCCTTCCTTTTTTTCAATTGATCGAAAGTTGAGATATTTTCAATCATCATGATTTATACTTAGTATCTGTATAGTTATTTATTTTTGTAGGGTTGTGATAGAGAGAGAAAAAAATGTTAATCTATAGACCATAAAAAAATAATAGTTTTGCTTACCATATGATTTCGATCTAGTAGTGTTGGATACGGTGATAGGCTGAAAATTAGCAAGCCCCATAAATATGGTTCTTGTTTTCTTTATGCGGATTTTTCGTCCTTGTTTTCTTTATGGGGATTTTTTGTTCTTTTTGGCGTTGGCGAGGTACTCATCATTCTGTGAAAAACATTGGCACGGTAGTACGGTCGCTGTCCCAACGACATTCTCTCATTTTTTCTAAGGAAAAAAAGAAGCATTCTCTCGAACTCCTCGCCGTCTTGGGTTGTTGATTAGTTTGTGTGGGTCATCACCTCTTCTGACCCGACTCACTCGATAGATATTTCGGGTGGATTATTTGCGAATATCATTTTAGAAACAGGTGTACAATTTCTCGGGGAATCCAGCTCACTCGGTGGTGATTGACAATCCCGTCACCTTCTCCCTCCCCGGTTTGAATTCCAAACGCGTAATAAATTTTGAGAAATTGTGTACTACGATAAAATTTCACTCCAAAATCTTGAGAAACCATGCGCGCTCCACGGAAGCCAGACTGGCAGCCATAAATCTCGCTGTCCTTCCTTCCCTCTCCTCTCTCCCTCTGACGTGTTGAGCTGTTCATTGCCCTGTATACTGCCCTGTCCTCTGCAACAATTGCTTATCTTCTTCTCCCCTTTCCTCTCCTTCCTCGCCGTCTCGTTCCATCTGCAATTAAGCTTGCGTTGCACGGAAGGTGGAGCTGCGGGAGCTCAAAAGAAGGGGAGCCAGCCAGTGGGTGTGCCACTGACTGGAGTGTGTGTGTGTGCTTGGCGTCTTGCTATTTTGGGACAGAGTTGGTTGGTTGGGTTCTTGGGCCGCCCGTCGATGGCGCCGTGGAGCGGCTTGTGGGGCAGCGGCGCCAATGCCGCCGTCCTCGCCGGCGGCGACGCCTACCGCGGCACGCCGGTCGTCGTGAAGATGGAGAATCCCAGCTGGTCCATCTCCGAGATCGAGGTGGAGGAGCAGGATGAGGACGACGACGAGGTCGCCGCCGGCCGCGGGCGGCGGGGAGGAGGCGGAAGAACGCCAAGCAGATCACCTGGGTGCTCCTCCTCAAGGCGCACCGCACCGCCGGCTTCCTCGCGCGCCTCGCCTCCGCAGCCGTCGCGCTCGCCGGCGCCGCCCGCCGCCGCCTCGCCGCCGGCCGGACGGACTCCGATTCCGACGCCGCCGTCGCGGCGGAGGACGCGCCGGCGCCGCGCTCGCCGTTCTACGCCTTCATCAGGGCGTGCCTCGCGCTGGCCCTGCTCCTCCTCGCCGTCGAGCTTGCCGCCTACTTCACCGGCCAGCCCCTCTCCGCCGCCGCCGCCGTGTCATTCGCCTCGCTCCATGCGTCGTGGGTGCGCTTCCGCGCCGCCTACGTCGCGCCGCCGCTGCAGCTGCTCGCCGACGCCTGCGTCGTGCTCTTCCTCATCCAGAGCGCCGACCGCATCATCCAGAGCCTCGGCTGCTTCTACATCCACCTCCGGCGCATCAAGCCCAAGCCTGTCTCGCTGGCACTGCCCGACGAGGAGGACCCCGACGCCGGCTACTACCCCATGGTGCTCGTCCAGATACCAATGTGCAACGAGAAGGAGGTAAACAACAATCCAACATTGCAATTTGCAGTTACTCTGTTCCATTCAGAGAAAAGTTCCAATTTTGAACATGTTGTGCATTGCTCTGTTCCATTCAGGTGTATCAGCAGTCAATTGCTGCGGTTTGCAATTTGGATTGGCCGAGGTCCAACATAATGGTGCAGGTGCTTGATGACTCCGATGACCTGATCACTCAAGCGTTGATCAAAGAGGAGGTGGAGAAGTGGCAGCAGACTGGTGCACGCATCGTGTACCGCCACCGTGTGCTCAGGGAGGGGTACAAGGCTGGTAACCTCAAGTCGGCGATGAGCTGCAGCTACGTTCAGGACTATGAGTTTGTGGCGATCTTTGACGCCGATTTCCAGCCTTATCCAGATTTCTTGAAGCGCACGGTGCCACATTTTAAGGTAAATTCGGTACTGTTATCAAGTCATGTCAATTGTGCTGCTTGTCGGGATTCTGATTATATTCTGCTGAATTGACTGGTTGCAGGACAATGAAGATTTGGGACTAGTTCAAGCGAGATGGTCATTTGTGAACAAGGATGAGAACCTATTGACTCGGTTACAGAACATTAACCTGTGCTTCCACTTTGAGGTGGAGCAACAGGTGAACGGTGTGTTCATCAACTTCTTTGGGTTCAATGGCACAGCTGGGGTGTGGAGGATCAAAGCTTTGGAGGATTCAGGGGGTGGATGGAGCGGACAACTGTTGAAGACATGGACATTGCAGTCCGTGCACATCTGAATGGCTGGAAGTTTGTCTTCCTAAACGATGTGGAGGTAAAACACGTGCCAAATTGCTTGCATATTGAGTCACCACAGTATTGTGACAATAGTATTTTTGATATGAACTGTTTGTGGGCTGATGCACTTGTTTCATCTTTACGCAGTGCCAATGTGAGTTGCCAGAGTCATATGAGGCTTACAGGAAGCAGCAACATCGGTGGCATTCAGGCCCAATGCAGTTGTTCAGGCTCTGCTTGCCAGACATTATTAGATGCAAGGTATTTGCCAAAATTGCTCCAATTGAGCTCGGAAATTGGGTTTGTCAGTAACGTTCATCATGAATGACTTGTAGTGTTAAGTAGTATCATTTGAGAGTGACAAAAGGGTCCAAGGGAAGGCAATTATAGGTGCAAGTTTCCCATTTTGATCTTCTTAATTTGTCAACAAAACTTGCTCACCTAGCCTAGTTCACAATTTTATTTTTAGGGGAATCATCTGCCCGTTGACAGTCAAGATGAAGAATTTGACCTGAACTTGTTGTAAGATCACTTAAATCAGTAGAGGATTTACTAACGTTGTCTAAATTCTTTGGTTGCAGATTACATTCTGGAGGAAGGCCAACTTGATCTTTCTTTTCTTCCTGCTGCGCAAGCTCATCTTACCGTTCTACTCCTTCACTCTCTTCTGCATCATCCTCCCAATGACAATGTTTGTGCCTGAAGCAGAGCTCCCTGACTGGGTCGTCTGCTACATCCCAGCCCTGATGTCATTCCTTAACATCCTCCCTGCTCCAAAATCTTTCCCATTCATCATCCCATATCTCCTCTTTGAGAACACCATGTCAGTAACCAAGTTCAATGCCATGATCTCCGGCCTATTCCAGCTTGGGAGCGCCTACGAGTGGGTGGTGACCAAGAAATCAGGCCGATCATCAGAGAATGACCTCATCTTGTCATCACCTAAGGAGAAACACAAAGCATTCCCTACATCAATCCTTGCCGCAGCTACAATCAAGGAGCAGGCCGTGTCAAAGCAACCTGCTCCAAGAAAGGAGTCCGGGAAGAAGTACAACCGGATATACAAGAAGGAGCTGACGCTTTCGCTGCTCCTCCTGACCGCCGCTGCCCGGAGCTTGCTGTCGAAACAAGGGATGCACTTCTACTTCCTGCTGTTCCAGGGCATTTCGTTCCTGATGGTCGGCCTCGACCTCATTGGCGAGGATGTAAAATAAACGGTAAACGGGGATGATGGAGGGGTGTGCTTGGTCAGGTGGTGTTCGGTTTCTTGTAGGAACCTCATCAGACAGTACTGAATCTTACACGGTTGGTTACTTGATTCAAGTAACCAAACAATACCTTAGCTTTGTTGAGGAGTAGGATCTAGGTGTAGGAACTGAATACTAGCCTGGGGATTAGTGTCAGAGAAATGTTTCAAATGGGGTATGGATGTGTAGATATGCCTCCGGTCATGGCTTGTAAATTCTTTTAGCTGCTTCAGGAATCTCAATCTTCTGCACTTTTGCTCAATTTCGTTCCTCGTTCTTCCAATTGTTTCGCACAATATGAAGTTCAACCACTGAAAAATCTCTAGACATCATGACCTGAACAGTAAGTTCACCTATTCTGTTCCAACGCCCTGCTGTTCAACTGTGTTCAGTTAACGCTGGTGGCTGCGCTGACGGCAGTAGCAGTTGAGTTGGGCACGCGCACGCCCTCGCCATTGCGATGGCGCGAGGAAGGTGATGATGACCATGGCGCGTGGGCGATGCCGTGAGTGAGTAGTTGCAGGCTTGCTGCAGCTGTGACTGTGATGTTGTGAGCCGTGCTGTGCGGCCTCTCGATCTCCCGCACGGGGATGCAGGGCATGGCGCGGCCAGCTGGTGGTCTGATCCGTTGAGGTCATCGCTCTCACATGAACGCGTCAGGTTGGTTGGTTGGTTCGCAGCGTCTCGCAGAGATGCACTATTTATTGGCTCGTTCCTGTTGAATTCTTCTTCTCAAAGGTTCACGTGCTGCGTAGCACTGCTACGGGTGAAGTTAGACTACCCGCAGTGCTCTTCGGCATCCATTGCGGTAAACTGCTTACCGCAAAGTTTGGAGTAAATTTTTGCTGCAGCGTGAGACGGCAGTATCTACGGCATGCAAGCGTAAGCTCAAATTCACGCCACAGCTAGCGCAATCCTGGCGTTACGGCACAACGGCTGCAATACACAGCTACCGTTTTTATTTATTCACAAATGAATTTTTAATTGAAGATGATAGTTGGAAGTATGAATAAAATATATGGTTGTTGGATATAAAGTAAAATGTAGAGTAACAGGAGTGCAGGAGAAGTTGATATAGAGAAAAAAATCATGATGACGTGGCTAGAATATTCCTTTTAGAGTAAAAATGTAAAGTAACAGCAGTGCAGATAGTCTTAGGACTCTCTCTCTCTCTGAGAAAAAGGCCGTGGTCCAGCCCATTTGAACCCAAATAACCAGCCCATACAGGACGGGGAAGCCCATTGATGAGGCCCATAGAACAATCACAAACATCCGGACCCACAAGTCAGTCGCCAAAGGGAACAGCAGTCAAGAGCTCGATCAGGCCATTGCAACTTGCTGGAGTCGTCATAGTTTCTTTTTTTGGCTGGATTCCTTAAGAAACGCGAGTTGTGAAACAAGACAGACAGCCGAAGAAAGAACCCAATCAGTGAGAGGCTATAATAATAACAATAATATTAGTGGTACATTAGTTTGTGGACATGTTTCGGAGGAGATGCGCCTGATCTCCGGCCTCCATATTACAAAACCCCTTCTTCTCCGGCCCGGCCGTGCGTGCGCGTTCGCCGCCCGTCGCCGGAGAAGAAGGAAACGGCAGAGGCCGCGCGGCGCGTTATACTCCCCTCTCCTTCCTAATAAGCTTGCCTGACTAATTAACCAGTGATCCGACTTCTCCCCGTGGCTAACTAACCAACCAACACCATCTTTTAAACGAACCTAAATCAACTAATACGGGGCGAACGTGTCCAGCCACGAGCAGCTCTCGTGCACGCACCAAGAGCATTGGGAAAAAAAAACGGTTCACGCGTCGGTCCACGCGGCGAAGAGCGGCAGGTGCGCGATGGAGACGGCGGCGGCGGTGGGCCTTGGCGCGGCCCACGGGCCCAGCGACGGGAGCGGGCTCATGGGCTTGGTGTTGGCGGCGGCGGCGGCCTGCGAGGGCTTGGAGAAGAGCATGGAGAGGCCGCCGCCGCGGTCGGGGCTGCCCTCGCGCGAGTTGCTCAGGCTGGTGACCAGCGACGACGCGGTCGACATGGCCATGCCGTTGCCGCTCCCCTGGTGGTCGGCGGCGGCGGCGGCGTTGGCGACCACGAGGTCGTGCAGCACGGAGAAGGCCTCGCCGGACATGACGTCACCGTGGTGGTGGTGGTGGTGGGCATCGGCATGGCTGTGGTGCTCGCCGTTGTTGTTGTTGTTGTTGTTGGCGCCGCCGATCCCCGGGGCGGCGGACATCGCGGCGATCTTCCACGTGTCGGTCGACGTGGCGGTGGCGCCGGTGTTGGGCGCCTGGTGCACGACGAGGGCGTCGGCGGCGGCGTCGTCGTCCTTCTTGCGGCGGGCGAGGTCGCCGGGGAGCAGCGTGTTGCTGGCCATGATCTTGTCGACGTCGTAGCGCGTGATGTCGAAGTTGGTGACGGCGTTGAGCCCGCGGAACTTGATGGCGGCGATGTCGTACGCCTCGGCGGCCTCCTCCTGCGTGCCTGCAATTAATTAATATCCAGTCAGCACGCGCCATCGTCAACACGACCGTACGTGGCATGCCACGTCGGCATGGATGATGTGAAGAGGAAGCGGAATGATGGGCGGGTGGCGTTGCATGGATCGGAGCATGGTCAAAAGGGGTTGAACGCGTGCGATCCGCGACAGTGTAAAAACTAGAAGCAGCGCGCAGCCTTATGCAAAAGCTTAATTCTCTCTCTCTCTCTCCTCTCTCTCTGCGCGTCTGTCTGTGCATGAGCATGTGTAGAGAGAGAGAGAGAGAGGAGGGAGGGAGGCAAAAGGAAAGGGGAGAAAGCAAGAAGACATTCTTTGGCAGGCAGAGAGCATCATTGGCACCTAAAGCTAATAACCCATGCATACGACCTCAGCACGGATTTGAGTATGGATGATCATTTAGGCGAGTGCAGGCAGGGCGTCCCCCTGTGCCCTCCGCCCATGACACCATCTCTGCATGCAACTGATGATCGAACCGAGACCCACCTAAACGTAGCTCTGCTCTCCATCGATCACTACTACTAGCTAGTAACACAGCAGCTAGCATCTAGCTCAAAATGTTGCTCGTTGTAACGTCACGTACTAAAATAGGTAGGAGTAGTATCTAATTCAGAAAAAAAAATGGAAACTGAAGCAAGGAGGAGGAGAACGCACTGAAGGTGCCGAGGTAGAGGTCCTTGTTGCCGGAGACGCGGCCGATGCGCGCCTGCCACCGCCCGTGCTGGTGATGCCTGCCGATACCAGATAGTCGTAGTAAAAACGCTGAGCTCGGTACTACAGGAGCAGGTAAAAATACCAGTACTAGATAGACTGAGGAAGTGATGAGAAGACGCATGCACCTGGTCACCCCGCGGTACATGGAGGCGCCCCGTGAGAAGCCGCTGCTCTTCCTGCAGTTTTATTTGCTTCAGATGCATACATAATATATATGTGGCCACTCTCTACTACATACAGTCTCTGCGGGGAGGGAGGTGAGTGTGTGTACGTACCTCCGGAGGTGCGCCACGTACTCCTGCCTCGTCATGTTCTTCATCTCCTCCAGCTCCTCCTGGTAATCCTCCAGCTGCACCACAGAACGTATCGTCAGATTTGTTCGTTCATTAACCTCGGTGCAGTAAACACATGAGCATATTACTACAGGTAATAACCAAGGAGAATGTACTAGCAAGGGTGGTGAAGTGAAGGTAAAAGCAGTATTAGGTGGCGGAATTACCGGGAAGTTGATGTGCGTGGAGGGCCCCCAGTACTTGAGCGCCGCCAGGTCGTAGGCTCTCGCCGCCTTCTCCTCCATGTCGTACCCGCCTAACACAGACAACCAACCAAGCACGCCCGGCCATGTCAAGCTCACACCAATTTTACCGCGCGTACATTTCGTTTTTTTACCGCGCGCGCGTGCATGTGCCGACAACAAGCGACACGCAGAGTGTGAAAACTAGTGTGCCGAAAACAGGGCGTGCTCTGCGACCCTAGGTACTTACCGAGATAAACTGCGCGTCATCATCAGTCAGAGAGTTAAATAAACCACGTAGTACGCACGTCGTCGTCCCACAGCCAGTATGCAGAGAGAGAGAGAAGCACCAATGTAATTAGCCACTAATAATCTTACAAGATAGTGGTAACGAAAAATGTACTAGTACAGAATCTCCCCCTCCAAAAAATAAAAATGTAGTAGTAGCAAGTAGAGAAGATGCTACCTTGCCTGCCCTTCCTGGTCTGGCCCTCCTTCTTGCAGCTGTTGTCCCACAGGTGCGCCTCATACCTCCCCGTCCACCTATGCCTGCTTAATTGAACCCACCAAATCAGCACCTGCTAAATTGCTAATCCAACCTGCTGTAATCCCCCATCATCCCGTCCCAGGTGATGGAGACCCACGTCGTCACGTGGTAACGAAGGAACGCGCCGACGTGGCACCGTCGTCAGTTACCTGGTGACGCCCCGGTACTGCGACGTCCTCTGCCCGAACGTGTCGATGGACTTGCGGTGGTGCACCGGCTGCTTCTGCTGCCCCGCCACCGCGCGCTTCCGCCCGCCGTCGCCGCCCGCCGCCGCCACCGCGCCGCCGTACTCGCCGGCCGCGTGGTGCTGATGCGCCGCCGCCACGCACGCCGAGCCCATCGACAGGGCCAGCCCGTGGTGCTGCTGGGCCAGGAAGCCCGCCTCCCGCGCCGCCACCCAGCTCGCCATCACCGTCGCCGCCTCCTCGTCCGCGACCAGCTGCGCCGCCGGCGCCGAGTACGCGTCGGCGGCGTGTTGCAGCAAGCCGTGGTGCTGGTGCTGCTGCTGATGCTGCTGGTGCTGCTGGCCGTAGTAGTACAAGCTGGAGGCCGCGTTGTCCAGGCTCAGCGCCATGGCCTGCGACTGCGCCGCGCCCAGAAAGTCCTCCAGCTTCGGCCCTGCGATTACTCGCTCACCAAATAAATAAGTAAATAAATAAATCATCCAAGAAATGAAGACGAGATTAATTCACTGTGAAACTAACCGTGGTGGTGGTCTTGATCGGTCCGCCGGAGCGCTTCCATGATGCAGAGCGAGCCGTCGGATTTGAGCGGCATGGACGCGAGCTGCGGTGCGTAGTACGGCGCGCCGCTGGTGGCCGCCGCCACGGCGTCGCCGGCGCCGATGCCGTAGGCGGCGGCGGCGGCGGTAGTAACGGAAGGGAAGAAGAAGCCGTGCTGCTGCTGGACGTGGTGGTGGTGGTGGTCCTCCATGGCCGAGGCCATGCTGTGCGGCGAGAGCGAGAAGCCCAGCCACGCGTTGCCGCCGCTGCCGCCATTGGTGCTGCCGCTGCTGCCATTGTTGCCGCTGCTGCCGTTGTTGTTGTTAGTCATCGTGCAACGCTGTCAGGATGATGACGAGGAACGAAACACGGGGGAAGCAGAGTGTGAAGGCGATGCAGGGATGGTGATCGCAGCGCAGGCAAGTGGAGGAGCAGGGATCAATCATTCGGGAATGATGCGGCTCGCCATTGCCGTGCGCGATATGGGAGCTTCGAGGCCCGGGGTTTACTAGGCCAAGCTGCGGAGCGTGTGGAGTGGAGAAGTGAGAGAGCGAGTCTTGTGTTGTGTGTGCGCGCTTGTGTGCTCGCGTTGCGCGTGGCTTTAAAGTAAGCAAAAGGAATGACTTGAGCTCCCACATTTACACACAACATCCAACCTCCCTCCCTCCGCCCCCCAAAAAAAATATGGGAGGGAGCTAGAAATGCTTGGACTTGTTGGATGGATAACATTCTCTTCTCGCACATCCCCCGGCTCATAGGGATCTGTGTAGCATCTCTCTCTCTCTCTCCACAAAAGAAAGAAAAGGGTCAAGGAAATCTCCCTCCAACACAACATTCTTCCTTTTTCGCAAAAGAAAATTAAAGATGATTAGCTCGGTTGCATCATCGCCTTTGTCGCCACTGTTGCCTGCAGTGGCGTCACTGTGTACGTATAGCCGTGTAGGTACGTCGTAGAGACACTTTTGTTGTACTGCGCAAATACTCACTGCACAAGCAGTCACTTCGGAACAGTTCTAGTACTGTGCAGGGCCTCCTCAATGCCAACAACACGAGAGAGCTGACTAGGATCGTCTATATACAATCCAACAAAGCCTGCAGAGCATACATACCCTGCCCGGCCTTTTATTTCCGGGGAAAAAAGAGAGATAATTTATGTCTAGCTGTGTAAAAAATTGTGTATAACTGTGTACAGGTACTACGCAGCCCAATAACTTCACATTGATAAATAAATTCACAATTTAAAAACAGCAGCGACAATAAATCTTCCAGAGGGGGGGGAGGGTGCATATGGCAAATGTCAATGGCACATTAACACTGTTCCTTGATGCAAGAGTGAAGGGAGAAGGTCATATGCATATGCGTGTTCATGGCTGCTTGTACGCGCAGGCGTATAAATACAACGGCTATACTTCACGATGAATACAGTGATGAACGTGCACCACTCCTTTTTTTATGTATACCTGAAACATTGTATAGTTTTGTCCTGTCTCTATTCCACAAACATTTATAGCATGCAGGAGTATTTAGACGTAGCCATGCATGCTGCGTATGTATACTGCAGTTACTGTGGCTTTTGCAGAGAAAGAGCTGTTTCAGTACCCACAAATAAATATTGATTTGATGTGTAGCTTGATTTCAAAGTCAACAAACATACCATAGATACATGATGAATTCTACATACGGTACATGCTACCAGCAGTAATCTATGTGATATATGTTGGTAATTTATAATATATATATGTCGATACAATGACACGCAGCTCTCCTGTGTGTTCGACAAAAAAATATATATGTCGATATGGAAGCACTGTCTGTGTGGGATGCGCTTTCATATGTGTTGTTTAAGTAAAACTTTCTTTATCTAAAAAATCAGCACAGTTTCAAAGTGCCCACGAGTTACAATTAATCGTCTCCTTTGCATCAGTTAAAGACAAAGAGTTGGCATCATGTACAGTGCTACTATATATTTTGGTGTATTGGAATTATTGCATGGTCGTCTAGTCTCATAAATAAATAAGCAATGCAAGTAAACATATGCAGATTTGCTGAAGCATTTCTAGCCGCTGCCTCTTATCACCGTTTTTTTTATTGCAACAGAAATTAAGAAGTCTACCAACAAGTCATGAAGGCACATGGTACATGTATCCACGGATCAGCACAATCCTACTACCTATAGTGCAGTACATACACATATGGATACATGTTTGTCAAAGGCTGCTCTTGTGAATAGATGAAATACTTTAGGGGATTGTGTTAATATGAGAGCGGTATATGGTGTCCATCATGCAACCAGAAGCTGATTGTTTTCTTTTGAATTCTGGGTAGTCAACAGCTGCAGACAAAAAAGAGAGATGTCGGTCAATAGCATGTTCTCATGAATGATGCAGGCACCAAGGGGCCAGAGAGAGAAGGAGATGAGAGAGAAAGGCTGTTGCTAATTGGGAGGTATCAGTACTATTTCAGCGTCCCCTTTAAGCATGCTCGGCTAGTTCCTGGCAGCTAGCCAGTCTGCAGGCCCCTCTCGGCTCCCTTGGACTTTTGCAACGGTTGAGGGCAACTGATGCATAGCCTCTCAGCTCCAGATCAAGGTGAACAATGGCCTCGATCCTTTTTTGTTGAAACATTGGCTGCAATGTGGCTAGCATATTTAGTATGATGCTCTGGAGGGCATGCATAGAGATGAGGCCCTTTTTTTCCCAAAGACCTTAGTATGTTGCCGCGGAAAAGTGTCTATTTTGTTGTTTGTTCCTTGGTGTTTGTAAAAAGGAGAGCTGGGCATGGCCTAACAATTCTGCTATACTTTCCCTTTTATTTTATCTTTTCATGTTTCAGCTTGATGAGCTGGCTAACATACTTACTTTTGCCAATGGCAGCATAATGGTATATGCAGAGGGAAACATCCTAAGACACTTATTCTGTGGAACATGATCACGTAAGTAGGTCTAGGTAGACTGATAAGTACGTCTGTTCCGAGGGTTAATTAGGAGCTCAGAGGCTACACACTCCTAATAAGATTCTCCATGCGAGCCTCTATTGTAACATTGTTTGTGGCATAATCTAACATCGGAAACAAGCAACTTTCCGCGTACTAGTTTCTTAGCCTATCTATTGACAAACAATAATATAATGTAGTATCAATTTCGTCCAAAAGAATTTTTAGTATGCACATTTTGACACACAACAATATCTCACCTACAGTGGTAACAAACCCAAGCCCTGCACCAGGCAACAGCATCACCTGACTCAAGTGTCAGGGGAGCATGTCACAAAGGATCCAAGATTGGTGTCATAATGAAAAGGAAACTAGCTTGCTAGGGATCCATGCCACCCCATGCCTCATGACTCAACTTTGATTAAGGTAATGATGGCGAATGGCCAGCAGCAGCAGCTACAGCCCATGCATGCGCTTTTGCTCCCAACAGTGGCCACGGCCTCCTCCTTGCTTGGGAGAAGTGAAGGAAGAACACCAGCTGCACATCGCATTCAGAATTCCAGGTTCAGGTCTGAACCCGACCCAACCCAACATCCAGCCGGATTTTGAAACGGAAAGCGACCAAGAACTGAATACGTGGTATTAGCAGCATAATCCAAAAGAAGGCCGTTCTTTTGCCCCATGCTCCAGTCCCTTTCATATGCAGGGTTTGCAGTGCAGGGGACTTAAAAGAAACTTTGCAGTTTTGGTGATTTAGTACTTCCCATCTGTATGCATGGGCATCGATCGGAGTCCCGCTCCTAGTGTTTAGAATATTTTTACATCTCCTCCTAACGTCAGAGAGATTATAATAAGGACGACATGTCATTGTAAGATGTGGTAAAACATTCTACCGCAATTAAAATGGCCAGACAATTAAATATCCCTAGAAAATGGCCAGGTGAACAGGCCTTTTGTGGGATTGGATGTCTCATGGATACCGTGAGTAGATGGACATCTGGACAGGATATGGACAACAGTGAACTACAAAGGCGGCGACAAAGCAAGTACGTAGACAGGTCCTATACACACATTCCATTCGCCTAATAAACAAAACAAAAGAAATCCTATCGAAAAGGACTATCTATGTAGGAATATGTGTCTGGCTTTCTTAGGACGGACTTGGGGGCAATAATATGCGCGCCTTTGTGTCACGTAGCAGTAGTGTAGATTGCCATGCATAAGCTGGGAGGGCCCACTTGCCGTCGCATGTGATGAGACAATTCATGCATGAGGGGTATCTCACTCTCCCCCTCTCTCTATCTCTAAAGGCACATTTACATTCCATCATATGAGTGGGGTTAGAGAACCCTAAAAGTGACTAGTAGGGGAAATATTATAACATGAAAAATTGTCAAATCATAGACAGAACTAAAACAGGTGCATACAGAATTCTAAAGTGTTTAATAATAAGCTAAGTCTATACAACTTTTGCTTTATCCTCCCTAATATAATTACCTGCGAGAGCATCGGAGATTAGCATTGCATTGAGACCGGAGCTTCCCTCTAGAAGATATGTTAGGATTTGTGTGCGGCATCATGCTTGCATTGACCGTGCATCGGCAAGCCGCCAGGTGATCACGTAAAGTCTGCTGTCTGGTTCAAAGCTCTTTTCCTAATGAACCATGAAGTCTAATCGCACAGATCAAGATGTGTAAACCTGAACGCAAAGTCCATATCATGATTGATCCAAGTGCTCGCAGCCAGTTGGACGCACGTGATCAGCTGGCTAGTTTATTCGACGACCACAGATTATTTAATAACATTGTTATGTTAAAAAGTTAATGATCTCATCAAGTGTAACTAAGAACGGCTAGCTGTAAAACAAAACTCAAAAAGGGGAAAAAAGAATGGCTCTTGGGTACTGTCCAAGGTGCTCTAGCTAGTTTGGCATGCGACTCTTTCCGACTTATTCGGCCTCACCTTGTCTCGCTTTTGGAACGCATTTCGCAGCATTCCCTCTCCAGTGTTCTTCGATCGACCGGAGGGCGGCAAGTCATTCATAACCTTTTCCTCACGCCGATCTCTATAGCATGCAGCAGCTACCCCTCGCTAGCAGTCACATTCACACAGCCTTGAGCTTTTCAAATTTTCCTGCACGCCGATCATTCCTTGAACAAGTAGAATTAGTTAATTAATTATGCGTGCTGTGCAGCTCTTCTTGCATTTTATTTTATTTTCTTTTATTTCAGCTAAATAACTTTCGATCTGTTGGCATTCTTCTTTTGCATAAAATTAACAAGCAAAACATTTATTTTATGGTGGCAACAACAAACAAATAAGGGAGTCGATACGCTTGATCATCCAGTTCGAGTGGCACACATATCGCGAGGAGAGCTATCAGCATACATATACATTGCAGGCAGCGCTAATTCGAGCGTTAGCTTAAAAGTTTTGAGGGCCTAAAGAAATAGAAATAGTTTATGGAGATGGAATTCATAATTTGTCTGGTATCATCTTTTATTTGTCACATATAGCTTTTGTCTCGTGCGTTCGTGCATGCATTCCCATATGTGGCCTGACAGGCAAAAGAACAAAAGCTACTAGAACAGTTAGACCAGAAACCACCGAGGATTAAGATGAGCTGGCTATGAATCAATAAGTGAAAAATATATTTACTTAAACTCTGACAAATTCCATCCACAGTGAGGTTTCCTCTGAAACAAAGAAATAATTATGGAGGAAAATAAAGAAACTGAATCCAAGGAAAAAAATGATCCTATGTGTCCTTTGGAATGTAGAATTACTTCATAGGAATTTTA
The DNA here is from genome assembly GCA_031894775.1 of Chloris gayana. Taxonomy (NCBI): domain Eukaryota; kingdom Viridiplantae; phylum Streptophyta; class Magnoliopsida; order Poales; family Poaceae; genus Chloris; species Chloris gayana. The sequence goes on from JAUNZO010004139.1 coordinate 259,632, forward strand.
CAAGATTGGAAAGTTCCTCCATATTTTAAAGAAATTCTAGCTTGAGGTCTAATGTTATTTTCTCTTTCCTTCCAAAGTTTTAAGACATAATCTCTCAGCCCCTCTCTTTCCTTAGTTTCTCCCTCTTGCTAGTCAACATATGTTTTTTCCAGTGAAGCATAGTATGAGCAATTTCTGCTTTTTTTTTCATTTCATAGGATTTTAAATATGAATCTAGATAAAGGAATGCTTATAAAAAATGATTGTGCAACGGATCTTTAAAGAATGATGCATATATGGTTGGTCGGCTTTTGCGACGAGCCCTAGCAATAGGCTACAAACAGCTGCATGCTTCTGTAAGCACAGTACCACTGCGTGCTGTGCTTGCATTTAAAGGCCGATGGCTCTGTCTGAGCCTGCAGAAACCCTGTGATTTTCATTGTCGTCCCTTCACGAGTGGATGGAGGGATGCACAAGATCCAAACAAAATCTAAGCTAGATTCATTTTAGCTGCTAGTACTACTAGCCTCTCTCTCTCTCTCTCTCTCTCTCTCTCTCTCTCTCTCTCTCAGTGTAGGGACATGGCAATGTAGGTTGTGTACGTAGGCCAGTAAACACGCAGTGTGAGTCGTACGTGCTGCCCAAAGAGAAGTGTACTGAAAGAGGGCTCGGATAGTTACTATACGAGACTGCAAAACAGCTGTTGGAAAATGTTGCTCCCTCCTCTCCTCTGTGTAACTGGTCTCTCTTTATGTCGCACGTCAGGCAACCACACAAACTTGCACCAGAACAGGCAAGGGAACGAGTTAATTCGTCACATTCTCGAACAGTTCGATCCAACCTATGCAACGCTCACTAATTACTGTACGATTAACAACAAAAGAAAAAAAAGATGAAGCGCGTGTGTATCGTCAATGCAGGCTCCCTTGTTCAGTCTATGGCGTTTAGAACAGCAAATTTATCGCTATCTAAAGGGGTTACCTAGGTGTTTAGGGTATCCATTTTTTTAAAAAAGAAAGGGGGTAGCTTTGTTTGTCTGATCTGATCGCCTGATCGGATCATCAGAGAACCGAACAGACTGAATGACAACAGAAAACTGAATGAGAGCTCTCGGTTGCTAGCTGCAGTTGTGTTCTTTTGCCACCACTCTAACAACTACCACTAGCCAGTAAGCTGATGAGTGGTCGCCATCTTGAGCAAGGAGTCCAACGGTGTCCTGTGCACGGGCACTCTTCCAGGGAGTTTTGAGTTTCAGACACCGCACACACACAAACACATGCGTGGTGGTTCATATGCTGCATGGCGTTTCACTGAATGGTTCTGCCATTTTCTGCATCTGCACCAGCTGAGAGCGAGGGAGTATTGTTTATGCGTGCATATCCTTGAATTGTGGCCTGCTGGCCTGAGCCGATCAGTGCCAGAGGTGTAGTTGGAGCTTACAGACTCATCAGTGTCGCATTATTTGCATTATATGTGGTCCATGCATGAAGACAGGCAGAGACAGACAGGCTATAAGGAATGAGATTGCATTCAATTCGGTATGTGTATAGTACGAATTCACACAGTTTATGGAAGGACGTTAGCAAGAACAGCTTTATTATATTTGCATGGTTGGAAGAACAGTATTATTGAGACTTAATTTGAGACCAATATAATGCCATGATTATCAGAAAAAAATGAATTAAAGATTGAATATGAAGCAAGATATAGTCCATTAGTAGTGTGTACTGATGAATGAGGCAGTGGTTACTGCATGATCAAGAAGGCTGTAGGAAGCAACAACGCCTGACAAAGGCCTGTTCGTTTCCTGTCCTCTAAAATTTAGCACTGTCACATCAAAGAGAATCTTATTATTTATGAATATTTGATCAATTTAATGACAAAACCCTATTGACAGATTGGTGCTAATTTTTGAGATGAATCTAATGAGCTTAATTAATTTAGATTTTATTAAAGTGATGCTACAGTAACCGTCTTCTAATTACGACTTAATTAACCTCATTAGATTCGTCTTGTAAATTAGTGTAGGGGTCTGTAATTTATTTTATAATTAAACTTTATTTACTACTTCTAAATAGTAAGATTCTTTTTGATGTGACAGCTCTAAAGTTTAGACCCAGGAAACGAACACACCCAAAGATAGGTCCTGGTACGCACATGTGGCAGCACCCTAGTGGCTTATGTAACTGAACGGGTTAGCTAGGGTTAAGCAGAAATGGACATGCCTAAGGGCCCTAATTCTGGCAAAAAAGATCGGTCGACCTGATCACCTGCATGCATCGGTAGGAGAGGAGAGCAAAACGGCATGTGGTGCGTGGGGTTCACTAGCTGCTGCTGCTGTGCTCTTCTTGCAAAGGGATCAGCACACACAAACATATAATACGAGTACTAACCAGGCCACTGTGCAATGCATGCCTCCACATTCCCCACTCTGATAAAAGATCTGATCAAAGATGGCAGCCACCATAGCACAGAGAGAGATAGAGAGAGAGAGAGAGAGAGAGAGAGAGAGATGCAGAAGGCAAAAGTAATGTAGAGAGAGAGCCCCACACGGCTGTTTTCTGCATGCAAGGCTGATGAAAATTACTCGCTTTGTTTCCTTATGCGAGCTCGTTTGTGCCTTTCTTTATCTTCTTTGTTCTGTTTCTTCTCTTAAACCTGCTGCTTGCTCTCTCTGTGTCCTCTTGCGTGCATGGCCAGCCTACTCAACATTTCAAGTCACACCAGAGGATGAGGGTAAAAAGGAAGGCGGCAATGGCCTACAGGACACAGATGACTAGTTCCCATGCCACTAGGCCTTGTTCTCTGCATACAGAAAGCAGCAGCACTCTCTCACTTAATAAGGATAACCCCACAGAATTCTAGCATCAAATATTCCATCCAAACAAAGCTGATTTGATGGCAGTTCCATTTTGCCTATCATTTTGTGCTCAACAGTGTTCTTCAGGCCAGTGCTGTCTAGCTATAGTGAAAAAAAAAGCCTTGCAGTTAATCTCTTATAATATAATAGCAAGTGAATCAACCATTGCAAACATTATCATTAGCTCACAGAGTTACAGCTCGTGCTTAGTCATGCCTTTGTTCATCATGGATGGATACAGTTAGATGGTAGTACTAGTACTACATAAGGTCAAAACTCAAAAGGAGTCAATCGTCAAAGAAAGAGGAGCTTAGGTTGTTCAAAAACTTGTACTGAAAGCTGAAGGAAAAATAAAAGGGATAATAAACGCTGCCTGAAGCTGCCAAGGAGAAACAGTGAGTTGCCTTGTACATTTGTCAATTAATTGCTAGCAGACTGTGCAGATATCAGAGTTTCTAGCTGAGGACAAAACCTGTGTATATATACTGCTCAAAAGATGCTGCCGCTGCTGGTGGCGATAAGAGTGGCAGGGTACCCACTGCATCGTCCATGCATCTACACATGATATTTCACTGGAAAATGTAACATGCCTGCTGGACACATCGATCGGCCATGCGTTTGTTTACCACTCATTAAAGTTTTAACTCTATAAAATCTGCAGAAAGCAAACTTAGCTAAAGAGAGTGGCCCTATATATCATGATTTCCATCAATACCATGCTTCAGCAAGTACTGACCGTATTGCCGGTATCTTTAATCTGTAATATGAGCTTTTTTCAGAAAAAAGCAAACAAATGCCTGGTGGAAATTGCTTGCTACCAAAAGCCGTTCTGGTAAGAGTAGACTTTCATTTAGTTCTGACAAGCGTTGATGCCTGTTTCAGGATCGCCTATACACAGGACTTTTCATGATACATAAAGGTTCTTTGACCAAGGATTTTATCAAATAAACATGATTAATACATGGTGCAGACGCATGTTGACAACTTTCGGGATCAGGTACAGGGTCTCAATGATACACAAAAGATCCTTTGACCATATAAGAATAAAAAACATAATTAACCTGATAAATCATAATTCACTTGGTGCTATATATTCTCATTTCGTTTGATGTGCTTAGGTACTTAAGACATAAACTCAGAAGTCAGCAGGACTTTTGTACATCCTCAAAATGCACAAAAGGCTTTCATTGCCTAAGTAGCTAAATGGCTGCACTTGCTCTCCAGAAAGCAAATGCAAGCGCATTTGCTAGTGCTCCAAAATCAGTGTGCATATGGAGCAAAACAAAACATTCCCCACATTGCTTCTTTCAGCAGCACTATCTATCCACCTTCCCTGCTTACAAAACCTACCCTACCAAGCCGGGCATCAAAAGAAGAGGGAATATTAACCTTTGGAGTGAGTGATGACACACCAGCAGAGAGTGCGTGAGGGCTTGTGGCCATCATCCCCTGTTTGCAGCTTGTGTCCAAAGCTCCAGAGAAGCTTCACTTCTGCGAGAACCATGCCCCAAAAGAAAAAAAAAATCATGGTGTCAACATGGCAAATACCAAACCATTATAGTGTCATGCATCTGTCAAGCATCCCTCACATCTTTCTTTCATCAATCTTATTAAAGCGTCCATCCGTCAATCACCCATCCTATCTAGTTCTTCCATGCATCAAGAGAACAGCACGCATGAGGACAGAGGATGAGGGACAAGAATGACAAGGGGTCATTCTTCCCTCCCTGGTTGGCTTGGGGGTGTACATCTTTTGTTTGGGGAATTCTTCTGTGGGCCTTCACATGCCACAGCACCCTACCTCTACCACTAGAGTAGAGTACTTGGTACTATCCTATAGTACAGTAGCAAGTACTTCACCTTCAACTTTGAACCTTAAATCGAGCAAACATGGAGATTTTAGCAGAAACATCCCTCTTTTGTACATTTGGAACATCAAGGCATGGACCACATCAATGTACAGTATTTGCTTGCCAACAACCAGCAAGATACACTCTCACAAGCACACGACAACATATATTGGCTTTTGGAACACAGTTAACGGAACCAGTAAATAAAAGATTCGAAGATACAGAGGCTGTGCAAGCAATTAGAGTACATTGAACATAAAGAATTTAAACATCGATACAAGAGATGGAAGGGGGACGGGGTCATCAGCCAGTAACTTGCACGTTTTCAGTTTACAGCCAGTAACTTTCACGTTTCAGTTTACAGCCAGTAGAGACAAAAGGAATGGGGGTAAGTTGAAGAATTTCCAATGATAATACTTGTCAACCAAAGAATCCCAGCTCAAGTCTTCACAGTTGCAGGTTCCCAAATGAATGTTGTACTCCAGTGTCATCAATGTAGAAGTAATAGTCCTATCACAGATGAAGGCAAGTGAGTAATTCTAACAGCATGAGAAAAATTAAAATAGCTACTAAGGATAAGCATGCTGGTCGCATGGACACGAGTGTATAAACCACCCAAACTACAGCATGACACCAGGAATCTAATTCAACTTTAATAAAAAAAAACCAAACATATTGGTTTACCATTTCACCATGGTACATTGTAGGGCAGTATAAACAAAAGTAATCAGATTGCAACCAAAGACAATGCATCACAAGCGGAGCAATGCTGACCTCCACCTACGTGCCTGTACCGCATAATTACTGCCTAGGCCCTAAGTGGAGGGATCCCCTTCCGCTCAGTCCCTCAACGTGCGGAAGTGAGCACCTAATTACACCATTTTCATGAGTTTGTTGCCAACCAAACAGTTGCCAATTTGGTCAAACTTGCCTAAAATCATGTGTGGCAAAGTGTCGCTAAACACCCCCTAAAGCATCGTACAAGTATCAGTTATACAGAACCATAAAATCTATGCAGACTCTAAATAAACACATTATAAGGCAGCCAAATCTTAGGAAACTGAAAATCAGGCAATTGGTGAATTGGTTATAAAATGATAAACATGAGTTCGTATCACCATACATTGACATCTTCAGGCACATATTCAATAATTCGCACTTGTGCATTTGTTGTCCTAAGGTTTTCTCTCAAAAAAAAAGCTCCATTTAAGGAAGAAACATAATTCTAATCAGCATGAATGCACTGAATAATTCGTGTTAGTATGTTATTCAACGAGTTAATCAAACCATGCAACAAGCAAACTAATGTGGTGCATTTGCACTTCAAGTGTTACATTGTTACATACAATACAGGAGGGAAACACTTTCCTGTCTAATCATGAAATGATTCTACCTATATTGAGAAACATTCTGGTTTAGAAAGAAACCATAGCTCTTCATCTTCCCATATTTCAGTTTATTCAATTCACAGAGCACATAAAGTTATTTACTGCAAAGACCTGAAATAGAGTATAACAATCACTTGCATACTTGACTCAAAGGTTCGGTCAAATGTCAATCTGGATCATTTCTATCTATAATCACATAATTGGTTCTCATGTCAGATTATGAACACAGTATAACTGCTTACAAATGGGGAAACAACTTGTGCAGTTTAAGACAGGACACATGGCACATAACTAAAATAGTATGGGCCTGGATCAGAACAGCAATGAACAGGAACTGTGGCTGTTTTGGGCTGTGGGCACTGTAACAACAAGAGTAGTAAACAGCAGCAGCAAAGACCACAGCCATCGAAAAATATCATTCGATCAGGCCCTATATGTATAACTGAGCAATATTCTGCCTGTTTCGAGATAATGACAGAAGCCACCCAACATTCATCCTTGAGTCAAACAGATATCTCTAATAAATGCACCTAAACTTTGCATGGCAACAATCTTTCCGTTTCTTGAACAAATAGAATGAATTGCAATTTGTAGTAACCAGTTATGGCTCCTAAATACATCCCTAGGATTCACACGCTAATTAATTAGCAATAGCAACAAAATGAATGTTCCTAAATACTAAATACCTTAACAAGAGAAAATGAGGACAAGGTGTTCTTGTTTTTCAGAAATGCAAACTTCAAAGCCAAATGTCCTGATCTTGCTGAAAAGTGATATCGTGCAACTGGTAGATTATCCGCAATATACCGGAACTAATTAATAAGATTCACAAATACATTATAGCTAGCAAACTTCTATAAAGATGCAAAAAGTGATTGACTTTTAACGAGTAGGGTATCAGAATAAACGCACCAGAACGTCATTGTGATGCTAGCTTCATATGTTCCAACTTTGTTGCAATGCCTGCAGTGCTGACAGCATCCTGCTTATCTACAGTGGTTTGATCCTTTTTGTTATCACTCCCATCATTAAATCCATTCTGCAAAGCAGTAGCTGGGTCCCCAAAACCACCTCTGGATGCAACGTGATACATTTGAGGGTACGCTCCATAGACCGGATGAACCCGTCTTGCCATCATGCCAGCAACATTTGTCATGACACCTTGGCTGGGATATCCATTCCCATAGGGATAGCCACCCACAGGAAAAAAAGGAGCAGGGTAGAAGGCTTGCGCAGGAACAGGTTGTGGCATGTAGCCATTGTAGAGGCCATATCTAGCATTGTATGGTTGTTGGTACACTGGACCTTCGTAGTTACCAGGGCCGCTCATCCCAAAGGGCCGTCCACCACGGCCTCGGCTGTTACGATAGTACTGATCATCCTTGGGGATAGCGATCTTGACTTCCACCTTTGATCCTTTCAGGTTATGAAAGCCATGGCGCATCACCTTATCAACTGATTCTTCAGTATCAAATGTGACGAAGCCAAAGCCCCTTGATCTGCGGGTTGAGCCGTCATAAATCACCACGGCATCTGTAACAGTACCAAACGTCTCGAAGTAAGCCTTAAATTCTTCTTCAGTGACGCTATCCTTCAAACCACCAACAAAAACCTTCTTTGATTCATAGCTGACGTTGTCATCGGCAGGTGGCTGATTGTCCTGGTTCCTCGGTGGCCTTGTTCTAGCCCTCTTAACATCGACCTATACAGAACAGCAAAAAAGAAACACTTGTCATAAGTTGCGGTAGCAACAGCATTAAAGCAGGAAGCTTGGACACCTACCAAATCTTATGACGCAGAAATAAAGCACCTATGATGATGCGATAAGCTTGCATTGCCCAATTACATGCCAGCCAGGCATCAAAACCAATCAATGTTCGACTATTTTACACAAGCATTAATACATTCCATAGGAATCGGGTAACAGATTAAATCCATGCAACAATCTGTCAACTTTATAACAAGATATACGAAATCAACGCAGAGCAACGCGGGCAAACTCAATGCAAAACCGCAGGAGCGCTAAGCACGAGCCCTCAATCAAACAGGTGACCGCAATATGCGCAGATCGGGGCGGCAAGGAAATTCAAAACTGACCTGGCGGCCGCAGATGTAGTGCTTGGGCTTGTCCCCATCGCCGAGCGCTCTGACGGCGGCCTCCTCACCCTCGAACTCGACGAAGCCGAACCCGCGGCCGTGGCCGGTCTCCCTGTCGCGCATCACCATCACGGTGCGCACATCGCCGAAGTGAGCGAAGTGCTCCAGCAGGTCGGCCTCCTGCGCCGCGGAGGGGATGCCGCCGACGAACAGCTTGCGCGTCTCGCGCGGCTCCTCCACCGCCTCAGTCGCGGTCGCAGCAGCGGTCCCCTGCGCCGCCGCCGCCGCCATCGCCGACGAAGAGCTAGGGTTTAGCGGGCGCGAGAGGGAGAGAGAATGAGAGAGAGGAAGGGTGGTGGTGGCGGTGTGCGGCCCGCGGACTCGTGTGCGACCAGAGTTAAATTTGATTTGTTCGGGAGGGGGTTTAGCGTGGATGGACGGCTCAGATTTTATCACTCTGGAATGGAGGCCGTCGGATCTGGGGATTAGGCGGGGCGGACTTGGACTGGTGGTGGACTTGAGGAGAAGTTTTTGTTTGGGCGGAGTGGAGAGGGACGCGTCCGTTGACTGTAGCAGCAACGTGTTGACCGGTGCGTCCTGGTCTTCTCGCTCCTTGGATGCTGCGACCCGTGACGTGGACTGAGTCATTGGGTGCGTAGTGGGTGGCCTCCTCTTTTTTTTTTTCTTTTTTGAGAGGTAGTGGGTTGAATTCCAGCCTGGGCTAAATTGAAGGCCAGGTAATCATCGTCGAGAAAACAGCCCATTATCCTCCAGTTTTTAACAGAGCTTTCGCTCAAAAAAAAAGAGAAAAAAAAACAGAGCTGAGATTGCATAGATGTATTTATCCGTTTTATACTCTTTTTCAATAATCTTTTGGTTGCTTGAGCATTTTGCCCTTAATGCATTATCCCTTATTTGTCCCTAAAATGAACAAAAGTGAAAAAAATCATCTTATGTCCCTGGATTGTAAATTATTTATCATCATGTTATTTTTATTTTGACAGAAAATATTCTTAATAACACAAGTATACAAATTTGTTACTATTAATATTTTTGTGCATCTACAACAATTTGACACATGCATAGATGTATTCATCCATCGATAAATAATTTAGACATATACTTGTCACAAATTTATGTAGTATGTATGTATTTACAATAATACTTGTCACAATATATTAAGAATATGATGATTAATAATTTACAAATAGGGAACATATGATGGTGTTTTCACTTTATTCATTTATGGCCAAATAAGGGATAATCCTTAAGGGTAGATCAACAGAGAAAAAGATAACTGAAAAGGGTATAAAAAAGGATCCAGGTATAAGTTGGAAGTTGGTTCGGGTCACAGACAAATAAGGGATCACAAACTAGAATGAGGGGATATAAGTAATTTACTCATCTATTTGAGAACAACCTCTCCATTAGAATATGAATACTTGGCCCAAGGAGGAGACAAAAGATTTTAATGAACCAAAATGCTCTCCTTTCTTTTTGGATGAAATGTCTAGAAAATTAACGTCTTGTTGTATTTATGTGCAATGTACACATATTAAAAAGATATTTCTTAAAAAATCATGTTACAAAAATGCCTAGCAAACGTATATGTAGCACGATGACATATCAACGTTATAGACATGCATTTCTGGACGAATTTGTGTAATAATATCTTTCGTACATTGTAGAGGGTACGTCTTCTTATTTTTTTTAATAATACAAAATATCACATGTTAATAATTATAAAATAAACTAGCAATGTGTCAATAACTATATATTTACATCCAATTTTATTTAAATAGCAAAAACTATGTGCTCCTTATCTTTATTTGATATTACATTAGGATATTTTTCATGTTTATGTCTATTTTCATACCATGTTTTACTTACTCTAATTGTGGTACGTTTGTTTCGGTGACGGGCGATAGGCGGGGAGGTCGAGATCCGGCCGTCCCCTACCGGCGGTGGCAAGCAGTGCACGGGGCTGGCGGATCCCCCCCCTCCTCCCGACGGAGGCGGGTGGCACGCGAGGGAGGGAGAGAGATCCGCCCCTACTCTCGATGGTGGCAAGCAGCACACGGTAGCCGGCAGAGCCGCCCCTGCTCCTATCGGTGGCAAGCGGTGCGAATCCGGCGACGAGCGTGCATTTTTTTAGGGTTAACGGTAGCGGTGAGTGAAGATGTCACTTGCCGCTTCTGTGATCATTTTTTATGGTTGGGTCTAGGCCTGCTAATGGGGAGAACCCGCCCCGTACCCAACTCACCCCATGCGGACCGTTGTGTAATTCCAAAACTCAACCCCACCCAAAATTTCAGCGTCTCCACCCACCCCGTCCCGCCCTGCCGGCACTAGTGAACCCAATCAACCCGCGAATGGGTTGAAACCTGCGGATTGTCCATGGGTACAACCATGAGTCTTATTATACACGTATAAGCCGTGACAGCGATGAGTATCGTACGTGCCTAATCTGCTGTTGCTAATGTTATAAACACATGGACGTTGCGACACTCTCGTCTTGCTTGTTGGAGATGCGATTTTCTTTTGCCGCATGCTGCGATTTCGGCCATGGCTGCACCCGATCTACAAACCCGTTTGAACCCTTCCAAAGCTAACCCGGTTCTAAACCCAACCCAATAAACCCGTTTGTAGAGCCGACGGGTTGGGTTGGGTTGGGTTCACTGCAACGACGGGTTGGAACGGGTTGGAACGGTTCCGTAAATCTGCGTTCCCGTGGGTCGAAACCCGTGGGTCCTCGCCCGTTTCACTCCACGGGTCCTTGCCAATGCGCGGCAGTGGCGTTGCGGCAGCCAGCAGGTGCGACCGCGAAGGCTAACGCAACCAGCTGATGACCGGCGGCGCCGGCGGTGAAGGCATAGGAGATCGGCTGGCAAAACAGATAGCAGTTTGAGTACATGAAGCTAGTACGCGTCAATTTTGCTTGGAAGTATTAGACTTTTTACTTTTGGGCCTCAGTATCTTTAACGAGAGCAAAAGCACCAAGCAGCTCGCAGCCATGGCCGTATAGCTCTTCGTTCTTCACGTGAGCAAAAGCACCAAACAGCTCGCAGCCATGGCCGAAATCGCAGCATGCGGCAAAAGAAATTCGCATCTTCAACAAGCAAGACGAGAGTGTCGCAACGTCCATGTGTTTATAACATTAGCAACAGCAGATTAGACACGTACGATACTCATCGCTGTCGCGGCTTATACGTGTATAATAAGACTCATGGTTGTACCCATGGACAATCTGCAGGTTTCAACCCATTCGCGGGTTGATTGGGTTCACCGGTGCCGGCGGGGCGGGGCGGGGTGGGTGGAGACGCTGAAACTTTGGGTGGGGTTGAGTTTCGGAATTATACAACGGTCCGTATGGGGTGGGGTGGGTACGGGGCGGGTTCTCCCCATTAGCAGGCCTAGTCGGAGGGCAAGGCACCGTTTGGCAAAGTTAGAAGCATGGGCGTTTGCACGTCTGGCTTCCCAAGGTGTCACCTCGTGACAAGCATGTCTTCTTTGCACCTGAGGTGTCCTCACTGGACATCCTTGAGCATTTGGATGAATTCTTCTCGTACAGAAGCAACTACTTCCAGCAGTCCAGCTGCATGTGTGATGAATTTGTTGACAGATGGGAAATTCATGGGACGAGATAGCATTATTGTCCCTGGAAAAGGTGGAGATATAGGGTTTCAGTGGAGTAAATGAGGAGGTGCAGCTTGTGATGTGCCTGGGCAGCTAAGTTTGAACAGTTGGTTATGAGTTTTGTGTTTTTCTATATTTCAGATCGTTGTAGATTGTTATCGCAAGTGAAGACTGACTGATTGCCGATGTGCTGCTCGGCAGTCCGCCCTTGCAAAATGGAAGAATTAATCCACCGGAATCTGCTGTTGTTGGGTTATTACAGCTACTACTATCAAATTGTTTGTCCTCTGTTGAGCAGTTTAAGTATGAATAGCTGGGAATTATGGCTAATTCTGGTTATTTTGTGGAATTCGTCCTGATCCTATTATCTGAAAACTGTATTTTCAGTTTAATATGTCAGTCATATTTTTGTTACTTTTTATTAGTGCTTGACTGAGCTACTTGGAACCAAAACTGTGACTATTCTTTGTCATTTCCTTTTCCTGAAAACTAATATGGCACTCAGTATTAGTTTTGCACCTTCAAAAGAATTGTCAGTGGGCAGTGGCAGGCTTTTTGACATCTTTGTATGAAAACAGTAGTGATTATAAGCTCATGCTTTAGGTGCATTGTTTTTAGTTCCATCATGGTCAGGTAGTTATTTTATTCTTTCTGAATTGTTCGTGATCATGGCCCAAGCTCATATACATCTGGCTTATGTTTCTGCCTTTTTTATTAAAATGTCCATTTGAAGCATGGTAATCTAGAATTGATGATACCCAACTTATTTTTCTTTTTTCCTCACATATCAACTTTGTGGTCTAGTTTGTTTGTGTGATTTTCACATAATATTATACTCTATATGAGTGTTGCACTGTTCAGCTTCTGAGTGTTACATTGTTCAAACAATGGATAATGCGAAGAGCCTGAACAAACACGGCAACGAAAGTTACAATATGGTTAGTTGCATCAAGGTTAACAGCTAGTACACTGAACTCTTGTTTCTCATGACAATGATATTGAATATGAATCACTGATGAGTTGTAGTGGCATTTGGTTCAGACCGTGGAAAAACTGCCTGAGCCAGGCAGCCATCTCAGGCGTTGGATTTGAGTGCTTGAGGTCAGATGTTGCCTGCCCAGGCACATTTCTCAGGTCTTCAACCAAACAAGCCTGTGGGTGCTTTACTCCACTTAAACCAATAGCATTGGTTCTTATGATCAGCTTCTGTAGATTGTGCTTGTAGTGTTGATTGTCAGTTTGGTTGCTGATTATAGGATCTGTGTTGGTCGAGCATTATTTTATTTATAGAATTCTAAAATGCATATGCTATTTTTGTCTTTTTTTCCTTAAATGGATCAATGGGTTGGTGTTACGGAAGGATCTGGCCAGGCCAGCGACCTAGCAGCCGTGGGACAAGGAGTTCTGTTAGGCTGTTTGAGGTTGTTAGCAGATTAGTTAGGTTGTGGGTTTAGTTTGTTGGGCACCTCATCTATAAGAGGCAGTCATGAGTCCTAGAAAGGAAGGAAAAAGAAGAAGAAGACTAGGTTCTCTCTTCTTGTGCCGTGGGCAGAGGCCCCGGCCTCGTTCCACAACAATTGGTATCTTAGAGCCAGTCTGGCGCATCGCCCTTCATGGCCGGCGCCAAGGATCCTGCAATCATCTCCACCATGTCTGTGACAATCAATCAGATCTTGGTCGAGATGGAACGCACCCTGAGGCGCTTGGATGACCACGAAAGCCGTATCATGGCATTGGAGATGAACATGTCTCTGCCGCCACTCCCACCAGCGCAGCCTGTCATCAACTTCGCGACTCCTGTTCCATGCCCAACGACCAAAATCGTAATGGCCACCGTCCCCGAGTCCGTCGCCGTGATTCCCGTGCCGCAGATTGCAGCCACCGAGATCCAGGTCATGGCCAAGGGGTGCCTGGGATTCGGAGATGCAAGAGAAGGGCTCGGATCAGTGGTCGAGCAGCGCGATGAGGCGAGCATACTTGAAGGGGAGCTCGTCCTCGATCTGGATCTGGAAGATGGCGTTCATGTCAGCGATGAAGATAAGGTTGCCCTCCATCGAGAGCTCCTCCCTACTGGCAGCAGCCAACGTCATGGTTGCCACAGGGCGAATGTTTTCACCATTGGTAGCATCGATGCACAGGAATTCTTCATCAGCAGCACTGCGACAACGTTCTTCATGCATCATTTCCTTTTCAAGGAAGGAAAGGAGAATAAGTCCTGCCTGTTTCCATGGGAACCAGGAGGAAAATCCGGACACCACATCAACGTTGAAGGCTACAAGGATTCTGCTGCATGCACAGGATCCGACCTTGTCTGCATGAATTTTGGCATGCATCAAAACAAGGAAATTGCCCTCAAGATTGCAGGAGAAAATCAAGGAGGAACGACAACTCCAGGCAGTTGCATTTTTTCTGTTGAGAAGGAAAAGGAAACAAATCCATATTTGTTGCAACTCCATACAAATCTGTTTCCTCGTCCTAGGAAATGCATGTTGGCGTGTCCACATTTTTTAGGAGCCAAATCAATCTGCATGCTAATGGTTGAACAAATTAAGGACGCAATAAAGAAAGGACCCCAATACATGGCCAGCTTGTTTACATGGAACCAGGAGGGAGAAAGGACGTGCGCTTCTTTGCCTGGGGTCGTGATGTGTTTCCATGGGAACCAGGCGGGAGTCTCTCCAATCTGGAGCTTCCTGCCCACGACGTCCATCCTGCCAACAATGACATTAGCGTCCTCAACTGTACTTCAATGGCTTCAAGTTCTCTTCCAGACTTTAGAGACTATTGCGGCCTCTCTGTGCGGCTGTACTGGTTCTGCCAACACTTTGGAGGTCAACAGCTCTCTCTAGTTTCATCGACTTTAGCCGTCATTAGTTGGGAATAAATCCTTAAGCCGAGATGTAAAAGGCTTAATTTGGAGTCATCGTTTGGTAGTCGTGTCAAGTCATCGTCTTTGGTCAGTTCAGTTAGTGAGTTTGATTGCAGCTCGTGGGTGAGCTGCTCGTAAGGAGGGGTGGAATGTTACGGAAGGAGCTGGCCAGGCCAGCGACCTAGCAGCCATGGGACAAGGAGTTCTGTTAGGCTGTTTGAGGTTGTTAGCAGATTAGTTAGGTTGTGGGTTTAGTTTGTTGGGCACCTCATCTATAAGAGGCAGTCATGACTCCTAGAAAGGGAGGAAAAGAAGAAGAAGACTAGGTTCTCTCTTCTTGTGCTGTGGGCAGAGGCCCCCGGCCTCGTTCCACAACAGTTGGCAGGTTGCACGAATTGGCTCATTTTGCCTCTGTTGTCTTAGGCCTTGATAGAATATAAATGCAAGTTGAGGCTGCTATTTTCTTCACATGAAAATAATTGGGCATTCAGTGTGTCGATTTCATACCTTGAACGGTGTTATCCAAGTAGATTGGTACTCTGAACATTTGGAAATATGAACATAGAGCCATAATCTGTTCCAGTACAAAGCTCTTCCATTTTATATGTAGTCATATTTGTAATAATTTTTTTTTCTGAAAACTGGTGATTTTAGATTGGCATGAGCAGCAATGAGGTTACTTTGCCATATGGAGTGGGTTATATTTCTGCGATAATTTTCTTATCCACTATTCTGGACCCCAGGTCTGTTTCTTTAAGAATATTCTTCTATGTTTTTATATTGTGAATGCGTCAAGCATTTGGATGTCAGCAGAAACTGCACATCCTTTTCCATGATTTTTCTATTCTGTAAGCAGAAATAGAGATGATAACATGATTGATATGGCCTGAACAAGCCAATCTTCAACTAGTTATGAAGCCATGGGTAGAAGGCCTTTTGGCTCTATAGCGTTATCCGTTCACTATCTGTGGAATGATGTTCACAAAGCATCAGTATGTTAGTTGTTTCAATCTACTAATCTTCCTGTATATTTAGGTGGTTCATATAGTGTAGTCGGGAGTTTAAAACTCATGGTGTAAACAACCGTGGCTTTTGCCATGCAGTTAGAGACCTATGTTTACTCCGGTACAAAAGGATCAACTATATTCTAAATCTAATTATCACAACATTCAGCTGACAAGTCAGGAACATTTTATTTGAATACTACTTAGGTGGTGAGAAACGTAAAGCATGAAGTTAATAAGATCGACTTATTAGAAGAAAGATGCATGAAACTCTGTGAGGGTTCGCTAGTAGCTGGTTGCTGCATGAAGCAATTCAGTTCAGGATCACTTCCTCGTCTGAAAACTCTAACATGCAGTTTCGAACTCATAAATCAGGACAAAGAAACTCTAAAGCGAACCGGTGCCTCGATTTGCGAGGAAAAGTATATGTATATTGGAGTAGAATGTCTGTCATTTTCTCGAGCAGCGAGAGCTAGCCAAAATGCCTACCCTAGCCGCCGCCACCGCAACCCCATCCTGCCCAATCGATCCCACCCAATCTAGCCATGATCTCCCCTAATCTCCTCACGCAATGGATCCACCTGCCTCGATCTCTCCCATGGCATTCGGTTTCGGGAGGAAGTTTGGCGAAGTTCGGATCCCGGTGGTTTTCTCGGAGGGATGGGGTGGTTCCAAACCCTTCTACTTGGTGATCTCTGTGGGCCGTTGCAAATTCCGGCTCTATGTTGATACAATTCAACAAATGCTGCAATCCATCCTAGGAGGTAATGCTTCTTCTTTGATGCAGTTCGTCTTGACGATAGGGTCTTCCGTTTCTCTGTTGGCTCAAAGCAGATCGGATTACACATCTACAATTTGAAATTCTTTGAGTGCGATCTTTTCAAAGTCAACTTTCATCTTTGGGGAAATGGTGGTCCAAATTTTGATAGTGAGATTCAGCGATGGGTAGAGGAAGAGGATTCTCAATGGACAGTGGTGCAGAATAGGAAAAGTAAGCCCTCCTACGTCGATGCTCGTTCGTCGGAAGGAAGCAAAGGCGGTTCATCTCACAGTGCCAATGCTGTCCCAGTGAAGAGCCTTGCTTTAGTCCCCAAGAAAACGAGTGTTTGATCGACTTGTTTTCCCAAGAGTTTCTGTTTTTGATCGATTAAGGTTTGAAAGACCGCAACAGGAGCCATCAACGACTCAACCGATGAACATGGCGAAGAACAAGGAGCTCAAGTGTAATCAGCGGGGAGTTCAAATTTCAAACCAACAAGGGCACTGGACGCCTTCGGTGGCTCCCTAAAGGCTCGGCCCATAAAAGTACAGCTCGGATTTGTGTCCGTTGCTTGGATCGTGGGCATGATAGACGTTTCGCCGGAATCCCATACGATGCCACCATTGTCGGGAGCTGGGCCACGTAAAAGAAAGATGCCCAAGATGGCCCAGTTCAACACCTTCCATATTGACGCAGCCGGAAGTTTTCCGCAAAAAGATCGGTGGGAAATCCCAAGGGGAAAAGTGCGCTACCTGGTTCCGTTCAGCCAAGGTCACCGCAGATGGGGACGGTACAAATCGACCACCGATCTTTAATTCCTGGGTAGACTTCGTCGGGTTCTTTTACCCGGAAGCGGAAGAGTCGCCTCCCCTGTTTCCTCATTGCCGCCGGATACAAGCCTGCAGTTAGCTATCCCTCAACACACACCAAGGGAAAACCCTCAACCCTCGCCTCGGGCTTCGCACCCCCACTTTCACCGCAATCGCCAACGATGGCGTTCCGGAGAGTTGACCCAAATCCGTTCCTCCCTCATGGATTCCATCATGCTCAAGTTCCCAACAGGTAGTTCATGTCTCGCGCAATTGCAGGCCGGCCGGAGCAGAGACACGAAGATTGGGCCATTGTGCACATCGATCCCTACCCTGCCTATCCGGTAATGTTTGCTCCCACTCATGATGCTATTAGAGAGTTCCTGGTTGATCATCGCCGCACTAGAATCCGTGCCGTTCAGCGATCACATTTTGGTCGAGGCTCGGTTAGGTTTGACACTTGTTCATGACAGGGACTTCTATTCCACAATAGCCCCTTCCCCTTTGGAGATGTGTCTTTTTCCTTTCGGAGGCATGATCGGGGTAGAAACGCTAGAAGTATGAACTTCAATAGGGACTCGTTGGCTGATGCTGCTTGGGTTTTCCTTTTGACTATTGGGAACATGAATACATTGAGATAGCTATTTCATCGTTTGGGAGGCTTACATTCGGGAAGAGGACAGAAATCATATGACCAGAATTGTTGTCGAGCCGGGGTGACTGATTTAGAAGATATTCCCCAATTCATTATCTTATCGGATGGGGAGGAATTTCGGGGACTCTCTTGGACTGTCCAATGTGAGGTTCTCCAGACATAATCTCCTGGGTCAGCTAGCTGATGAAGATTTAGTGCCTGTTCCTAATAATCAGGTTCAAGGAGTTCTCCCATATGATTTCTTTGGATTTGGACAGCCAGCTCCACATATTGGCCATCATGAAAACTTAAACCTCCAGTTAACAATGTTCATCGAGGAACATGCTGCATGGGGGCAATGGCTGCAAGCTGACCTGCCGGATGCTGCCCCTGCAGCCCCGCAGGGGGCGCCTGTCAATGTAGAGAATCAAGTTGCTCGGATTGATCTCAATCAGGTCCCAGAGATTATGGATATTGATGAACAAGAAGCACCAGCTGCGGTCTTTGATCTGAATATGGCACCCACTGGTGATTCTAGAAGTGCTGATGCAGCGAGTACTTAATGCAGAGCACCTGGGACAATTTGAAGAGGTGCAACAACCTGAATTGCATGGACCTGCAATAGAAGTGGCCCTCATGGCAGCAGCTGATAATGACTTTGCAGAAGCTAGAGATGGTGCTTTCATAGAACTTAATGATTTCCTCCAACCACTTCAGCAGGAGGCACAACAGGATCCTCCAATACCCTTTCAGGAAGATGAAGACCTTAACTTCCTACTCAATGACATCCAGGAAGCTATCCAGAACAATGATGCTGCTGAACCTGGGCTGATAAATGATCAAGACAACTTAATCCTGGAAGAACAGATCAATCGGGCTCCTCACAATCTGCACATTGGATGGGTGCGGACACATCAACTTTCCGATGCTGACCCCGTATTTGAAAGCTTTATAATCAACGATCGAGTCTCGAGTGCTTGGGAAAACCAATGCAACCCCTATTCGATTATGGTCCAAGCACTTCAATCCAGTTGTTGATTCTAGAACTCAAGTTGCAGTACCTCCGGCATGGTCCGGTTTTTTCACCTCCCTGCTTTTATCACCCAAGCATTTCGATTGGGCAAAAGAACTTCTGCAAACCGAAGCTCGAAGCTCCTTCGCACTCATGGTGATTCCTCCTCCATAACCTTTGCACTGCCTCCTAGTTGCCCCGAGGAAAGTAGCCTCTGTTGTCAATCTAGGATGCATACAACCAATGTTGAAAATACTATCACCTGGATGGAAACTGATCAAGATGACAATGCAAAAGTATCCCACCATGAAGTGGACAACCACGATGCTATTTCGAACTGCGGGAAAAGGGTGAGCAGCTAGATCGGTGTCAACCGATTGCTCGAGACAAAGATTAATGAACAAAATGAGACTTCTGGTCGGGACATAGTTGATAAGGATCAGCAAAAGGATCTTGACACGGTGGAAGGTGACACCGTGAATATGGATAGTTATGACCTCCCTTCCCAAACCCAAGCACTCACCGAAGTTCCTCCCAATCAGCAGCTGGAGCTAAAGAAGCCAATGGTAGATACATCAATGAGAAGGAGTCAAAGATTGCATGATATCAACAAAGGGTTCAAAAGCAAGTCCTGCCCTGGTAGAGAGTGCATCCGTTGTTCCATAGAAACACCAACTATATCGAAGAAGGTTATTAAAAACCCGGGAGAGACTTTCTGCAAGATTGATCCTAGAGATCTATCCGATGAAGCCTTGACATCGAGGAAGAAGACCAAGACCATCAAGAAGGGATCCTCGAGCAAGGCAGCAACAAACCCTAGTCACGATAATGATGAAGCAAAGAAGAAGGAGAAGAAGCAGAAGAGCAAGAAGTGAAGGAAGATTAACAAGAACTGGTCCAGGGGAGAATGGACCTTTTGGTTTATTTTTAAGTTTTATCTTTTTATCAGTTATTGCCTTCGTCTCGGAACAATTGTGTCGGTCTAAAACTGCTTATATTCAAGGTTCTCCGCTTGCTGCTCTTATGTTAACTGCACTCGGTCCTGTCCGGAGCTCTACTCTATTGGCTATCTGGTCCTCTCCGAGTGCACTGATCGATGGGATGTTTATGCTGTGCATGAACAAGAGGTCTCTTTTAGTACACTTGGTTTTCTTATGGCAACGGCCCATACACATCAAGGTAGAGTTTGGAAGGTGCTGGACTGGAACATAAGGGGCATCAACTCCGAGAAAAATGGAATGCCATCAGAAATAAAATTGGTGAAACAAATTGTGATATCATCTGCTTACAAGAAACCAAAAGAGATACTTTTGATCTACACTATATCAAAAAATTCTGTCCACCAAGGTTTGATAGATTTGAGTTTATACCTTCAGTGGGTAATTCGGGGGATGTATCACAATTTGGCAAAGCTCCAAATTTGATGGTTTACTAGATTTTTCCAATGAGTATGGCCTGTCAGTAAAGTTGGAATCACAGCACACTAATATTACTTGGATCCTAACAAATATTTATGCCCCATGTGAGAAAGAGGCTAAACCAGCTTTCCTACAATGGTTTCAGAGTATAGACATTCCCAATGACTGTAATTGGCTAGTGGTGGGTGATTTCAACCTACTAAGACAACAAGAGGATAGAAACAAACCAGGTGGAAATATAGCATAAATGCTGGCTTTCAATGATGCCATAAGTGCACTAGGAATCTCTGAAATTCCCCTATAAGGCAGAAGATATACATGGAGTAATATGCAGGAGAATCCTCTACTACGGAAACTAGACTGGTTCTTTACCTCAGCACATTGGGCACTAGAATTCCCTGGAACGAAGCAAAAGGATTGACTCGAGACACTTCAGATCATGTGCCATGTCTAGTCTCAATCACAACTACAATACCGAAGCCAAGAATTTTCAGGTTTGAGAACTACTGGATGGAGCATAGAGACTTTCTATCTAAAGTGCAGGAAGGATGGAATCTACCAGTCAGAGATATGGACATAGCAAAAACAATAACTGCCAAGCTGAAAAACTTAAGGAAAGTTCTCAAAGATTGGGCATCTCAATTCTCTAATTTATCAAAGACAATAGAAAACACAAAATTGATACTCAATCTCTTGGATACAGTTGAGGAAAACAGAGTCTTGACCCTGGAGGAACGGAATTTCAAAGATATACTAAAGAGTCACTTAGAATCTCTCTTAAAGCAACAGAAAATATATTGGCAACAAAGAGGAGACATAAAATGGACTAAATTTGGTGATGCCCCTACAAAATTCTTCCATGCTAGAGCATCAATATCTCACAGAAAAAACACAATTTCTTGTTTGACCAATGAGGATGGGCAACAAGTAAGTGATCATCATGACAAGGAGAAACTACTATGGGAAAGCATACAAAGAGAGACTAGGTACCTCAAATGGAACGACCATGCTTTTCAATCTAGAAGAACTCATACAGCCGCGGGAAGATTTAGGCTGGCTCGAAGAACCTTTTACACATGAGGAAATAAACCAAGTTGTAGCAGAACTGCCCAGCAACAAATCTCCTGGGCCAGATGGATTTAATAGTGACTTTATGAAAAAATGTTGGCCAATCATAGCAAGAGATTACTATGCTCTCATTTCTGCATTTTATGAAGGGAACATATGCTTACAAAGCATCAATGGATCACATATCACACTGGTACCTAAAACTGAAGCACCATTGAGCATAAATGACTATAGGCCAATTTCCTTACTAAATGGGACCGTCAAGTTGATCACAAAGCTGCTGGCTAACAGGCTGCAGACAGTCATTCTGAAGCTTATACATAGAAACCAATATGGATTTCTTAAACAAAGGAGCATCCAGGACTGTCTAGCTTGGTCCTTTAAATATCTACATCTCTGCCAAAAATAAAAAAAGGAAATTGTGCTACTAAAGCTTGACTTTGAGAAGGCATTTGATAAAGTGGAACATCAAGCAATGCTAGACATTATGCAGGCAAAAGGTTTTGGAACCAAATGGCTGCAATGGATGGAAATGATAATGCAAACAGGAACCTCATCAATTTTATTAAATGGAGTGCCAGGGAAAGTATTCCATTATAGGAGGGGTGTCGGACAAGGTGGCCCTTTATCTCCCTTATTATTTGTCTTGGCAGCTGATTTGTTACAATCCATTCTCAACAAAGCCAAGAATCAAGGGATACTTAAACTACCACTCATGAACAGAGGGGGTCAGGATTTTCCAGTAGTTCAGTATGCAGATGATACACTAATCATCATGGAAGTGTGTCCAAGGCAACTAGTGGTGCTAAAAGCTCTATTACACACCTTTGCAGATGCTACTGGTCTAAAAGTATATTACCACAAGTCTATCATGGTTCCAATTAATGTTACACAGGACAGAATAGAAATCTTGGCTGGAACACTGAATTGTCAAATTGGCACTATGCCTTTCACATACTTAGGGCTGCCTATGGGAACAACAAGGCCATCAGTTGCAGATTTCCTTCCAATGACACAAAGGATAGAAAGAAGATTGCTTGGCTGTGCTCAATTTCTAACGCAAGCAGGAAAGCTGGAAATGGTAAACTCTGTGTTATCCTCATTACCCACTTACTACATGTGTACACTGAAAATCCCAGAGACAATCATTGCACAAGTTGATCAATACAGAAGATATGGTTTATGGAGAGGTTCAGCCCTTAATGCTCATAAGCCACCACTAGCAGCTTGGAAAATGATCACAAGACCGAAGACAGAAGGAGGACTGGGCATTATAAAGCTAAGAGTACAAAACAATGCAGTATTAATGAAGCAAATTCAGAAATTCATGAATAAAGAAGACTTGTCGTGGGTCAGCCTGATATGGGAAAATTTCTATAGAAATAATCAAGTGCCAGGATCTCAAAAAAAGGGTTTATTTTGGTGGAGGGACATCCTAAAACTCATTGATGTCTACAAAGGGATAGCTTCTGTCAAGGTGGGCGATGGTTCAACAATCTTATTCTGGGAAGACTCTTTTGCAGGATGTCCACTGCGACTAAAGTATCCAGAGTTACACTCCTATGCAAAAAGTGGCAAAACTCTCTTATCACAAGTAAAGGACCAAAATTATTTTGCAGATATGTTCCACCAACCATTAAGTATCCAAGCATTTCAACAATGGGAACAAGTAAATCAAATGTTACAGGAACTGCAACTTACAGAGGAGAAAGATGAATGGAAGCACATGAAGCAAATAGGTAAATACTCAGCATCCAAGGTGTACAAACAAATTTTAGGACATATGCCAGTACACCCAGCCTTTAAATGGCTTTGGAGATCTTCCTGTCAACCAAAACATAAGGTATTCTGCTGGCTTCTACTCCAAAACAGATTGAACACCAGGGCCTTGCTAAGAAGAAAAAACATGGCTTTGGATTTTTATACTTGTGATCTATGCATTTTACAAAGGGACGAAACACTAAGACACTAATTCATCAAATGCAATTTCACACAAGCCTGCTGGAGAAGTATTGGAATCGCCACACCCAGATGGCTTAATGCACATCAAGCAGTTACATGGCTTAAAAAGAAGTTGAAAGTTCCCTTCTTTATGGATATCATAATCTTAATGTGTTGGAGCATATGGAAGGAACGGAATAATTGGATTTTCAATCATATCGATCCATCAGTGGAGAATTGCAAAAGGAAATTTCTTAAAGAGATGGCAATGGTTGTCCATAGAGCCAAGCGGAGGAATGTAGAATCTATCCAACAGTGGATACAACAACACTCTTAGTTTTGCTTTTTTGTAATCTCCAGTTTCCTTTTTTCGTCTGTTTTCATCTTTGTATTATTTACTTTTACAGCAATAAAGCACTGTAGGGCGAACGGTTCTCCAGCCGAGTGGTTGGGGGCTTAGTAGCACCTCCTCAGGTTGCAGGTTCGATCCCCAGTGGGGACGAATTTCAGCCTGGGGTTAAAAAATTCCCTCGCCTCTCCCCAAAGCCAAAGCATGAGTCTAAGACCCCACCTATGCACCTGGAAGCTGTGCGGCGGCTACGGTGCCCCGGCCCAGGATCTCACATGGTCGAGGGTCCTCATGTCAGGTGGGGAGGGGGTTCGGGAATTTTCTCGGTCGGCGTGAGATGGCCATTCTTCTAGTAATGAAACGTCCCGGGCGGGGACTACCCCTGGCCGATCGAGTTTTTTTAATAAAGCACTGTAGGAGCGCAAGCTCCTCCAGTTTTTTCAAAAAAACAGTATATGTATATTACAGTCCTAAGAAATGCGACAGGTAGCTGGCAACCAAATATTGAGGTAAACCTATATATGAATAATCTTTGATAAATATTGAGATAACTAATAAATGCAAATTTAAAAAGCTTCTCATGAAACGTAATATCATTATAGGAGCACTTCTATACGCTAATGATAGACCATCTTCCTTCAGCTACTAGTTGCATCATGCATCGCACGCCCAAGTGAATGTCCTATTCGTGAGACGCCAAGTTCCGGCACAAGGGATCTTCACCAGTTCCTGATAAATCGTGTCGATGTCTAAAACATCAGGTGGCAGTCCCGAGGCGTGCTCCAGAGCCATGCGCTTGATGGAACTGGATCTGTCAAGTAACAATCTCACAAGCTGCAGCTCCACTTCCGTTCCGCCAAATCCGGTCATCTTCACCTCTTCCAGGGACTCCAGGGCTACCTGCCCATGGATTTCCCACCTATCTGCAACTGCATCACAGAGGCAGCTCCTAGTCGCCTCTATCAAACAGAAATACATGTCGAGGCTCAACGTCGTCAAGCGAGGGCACCTCACGAGCAGAGACGACATGCATCCCACGAGATGACGCTTGGGAAAGTGAAATGCCCGCACGGCCAGGCTTCTGACGCTGCCAAGCGGGGCCTTCCCTTCCGATGTCAGGTCCACCAGCCGCTCGTCCACGGCGAGCTTGGTGCGGGATACGTGGCTCAGGTGGACGTCGACGTGCTCCACGGTCGGGCAGTTCTCGAGGAGCCAGAAGCCGACGTGGTCCTTGTTGCGGCGGTACTTGCCGTGCATCTCGAAGCGGAGGTCGGTGAGGCGGCGGACGCTTGCCAGGCCGTGGATGTCCAGGTCCGCCGGCTTGTTGTTGAAGTAGCTCATACAGGCGATCTCCTCCAGCTTGGGCGCCACGAGTCTGAGCAGCTTGTTGTCGGTGCCGTCGATGTAGTTTTGGGGGCTGCCAACAAAGGTCCTCAGGCTCGGGAAGTTGAAGCACGGTGACAGGTAGAAGACGCGCAGGTTGGGCGCCGCCACATCGATCGTTTCCAGATCCGATCCGCCTGAGATGCCCAAGTCGTGGAGCGCCGCGGAGCCGAGCGCCAGCCGGCGGAGCCCGTTGGGGCTGCAAATGCGAAGCCGGCGGAGGCGGGGGCAGCGCGCCACCAAGTCGCTGAGCTCGCTGCCGTCCTCGGAGAAGGACAGGGAGAAGAGCTCGAGCTCCGTTAGCGCTTCGTGCCGTGCGCCACCGCCAGCTGGGGAGGCGGCCGGGTCGTGGATTGGGAACCTGTGATTCGGGAGGGCGAGCGACATGGATGCCGCCCTGCTGCCATGGCTGGGTATGACCTGCTGCTGCTGAAGATCCTCATCATCGTCAGCAGCTGAAGATCGTCGCCCGTTGCAGCCGATATCGATGTGCACGGATCCGACCACGTGCTGCGCGGCGTAGCGGAGCCACTTGTTCACCTGCTCCGGGGAGGCACGGGCCTGCTGACGCCCGCCGGAGATCTCGATCATGAGGAATTCCATGTCGTCGGCGTCGTGGCCACGGTGGGCGAGCACCCAGTCCACGAATCCGGCGAAGTCGGATTTGTCGGTCAGATGCAAGTCGTGGTCGCAGTCGTACAAGGCGAGGCTCTTGGCTCCAGTCCACACGTGGCGCCATCGCCGGGAGAGCACCGCTGTCTTGGTGACGGCGGCGGCGCTGGCGAGGCGGCCGAGGATGGCGTGGAGCACGTGGTCGGGGAGGGCGCTGATCCGATCGAGGTCGTCGCCGGGGACGTCCATGGTCGCTCTCTCTCTCTCTCTCTCTCTCTTCTCGCGCGTTTAAGAACTTGCCGGGTATGTACGCTTCTTCATGGGAATCCATGGACTTAGTTTATATATACAACGGTAGGTAAAGTCCAAATTACTCACGACACGAGATAAACAGTCCTATATTCATATTGCTGTCTTTGGAATACAACACGGCGGTAAAACAATTCTATTTAGGACTGCTTAGTTTGCCAAAAACAGTCTCTTTGGAATACAACACGTACGGCATCATGCATTGGCCATATTTGTTTCAGGTCGGTCGGTTGCTTGTTGTTGCAATGCGCGTTTGAAGAAGCAAACATTTGCAAGTTAAATTAAGTGTCACCAACTCTTTCTTCTCTTGTGCCATTGATATAGACATGCTTCTTGTTTAATTCGTATGGAGTTTGAAAATGAATTTACCTTCCATTAAATAATTACATAGTTTTGACGTCCATGCGGCAGCCATACCGGATCATGACTCTTGCCTCAGGACTATCGGACAGCCCTGGTTCCTGTCTGGTCGGGTAAATGCTTTTGTACACCAGATGGATGGGACTGGGAGCATAGAAGAGGATGCAGAAGATGAGATGCTTAAGAAGCAGAAGATGACTGATATGACCCACATTCCACGTTCGGGCACAATGAAAGTCATGTGTCTGAACTACCGGGGTTTGCGACAGTCCTCAGCAGTTCGTGAGGTGTGTAGCTTGGTAAAGCTACATCTTCCCCGGGTCTGGGTGGTGTTTCTCTTAGAGACGCATTTCTTTCATGATCGAGAGTTGATGGAATGCAAAAACTCGGTTTTGAAAATGGTTTTGGTGTGGGATCGTATATCGTGGTGGAGGCGGTTGCCTCACACTATTGTGGATGCGGGATGTCGAGGTGAAGATCCAGAGTTTTGACAAACTCCAGATCGACGTTGTTGTGATTGATCCGATAACAAAGGTGGAGGTATATGGCATTTTACGGGGTTTTATCGTGAGGCTAGAAGGGATATGTGATATAGGAGTTGGGATTTGTTGGAGTACCTGGCAACACAGAGCAACATCTCGTGGCTCTTTGCGGGCGATTTCAATGAAACTCTTGAGGCATCAGAACAATTTGGAGGTCTGCCAAGATAGGAATGCCAAATGGAAGTTTTCGGAAGGCAGTGGACACGTATGGATTTACTGATCTCGGTTTCATTGGTCTGCCATATACTTGGGATAACATGCAGCAAGATGGAGACAATATAAAAGTCCGGTTGGACAGTGGTTTCGGGACAATGTCTTTCCTCCGTCTCTTTCACGAGGTGAAGGTTTGGCATGTTCAGACATCCGAGTTGGATCACTGTGCACGTCTGATTGACTGCTTGAAGAGGTAAGCTAAGAAAAGGAGAGGACGACACCAATTCCTCTACAACAATATGTGGAGGTGGGATTCGACGTACATGAACATGGTGAACCAAGCTTGCGAGGATGTAGGGGCGGTGCAGGATTTGGGGGAGTTGTGCGCTATCTAGGGTCATGTTCGATATTCCATGGAGAGTTTGGAGGCGTCAGGGTTTGGTTCCGTGAGGAATAGTTTGGCCAAACTCCGGTGTTGATAGCCTATGAGTGCACACACTATCTGAAAAGGAAGAAGGGGAAGACTGGGGCGTGCGCCATCAAACTTGACATGGCAAAAGCTTATGACCGTGTGGAATGGGACTATCTTCGGTTGATCATGTTGAGGCTGGGCTCTCATGAGAACTTTGTTGATTTAATAATGAGGTGTGTTACGGCAATTTCCTTTTATTTCTGGGTTATTAGTGTACTCTCAGACTATTTCAGGCCTGCAAGGGGGATAAGGCCGGGGGACCCAATTTCTCCTTATTTCTTCTTCTTGTGTGGAGAAGGTTTATCATGTCTACTAAAGTCGGTTGGTCCAGTGCATCAATCCAGAGGAGTTCGAGTGGGCATTCACTCACCATGGATTTCGCACCTTCTCTCTACGGATGATTTTATTGTTTTTTTTTCAGAAGCATCACCGACTCACCGAGAGGGGCCGAGCGATTGCAGGGAATTCTTGATATCTGCAACAGAGGTTCCGGTCAGTTAGTAAACAAGGAGAAATCTATTGTCTTTTTCAGCTCAAATTGTTCTGATGCTATGAAGGAGGAGATTAAACATGGGTTGGATATTTAGAATGAAGCTTTGGCTGAGAAGTATCTGGGATTACCTAAAGCAGTGCGATGTGCTACTACAAAGGCGTTTGACTATATGCCGACACGCCTCCAAGGTTTGATTGGTACTACATGGAGTGGAAAGGAAGCTAGCTGTGCGGGTCGGGAAGTTCTTATTAAGTCCATGGCACAAGCGGTGCCAACCTACCCTATGAGTTGCTTTCTTGTGCCAGCTAATACGAGGAAGAAGATGAGAACAATGGTACCTAATACGAGGAAGAAGATGAGAACAATGGCATCTAATTGCTGATGAGGGGGGGGGGCTGATTCTCACCACATTCATTGGCAGAAATGGGATGATCTCAAGATGCCGAAGATACAGGGTGGTATGGGTTTTCGTGATCTTAGGTTGTTTAATCTTGCTATGCTTGGGAAATAAGGATGGCGGCTTATGACACGGCCTGATAGTTTGTGTGGCCGAGTCCTGAAAGGCCGCTACTACTATGATTCGGATTTCCTAAGCGCTGGAAGGAAGAAACATGCAAGTGCTACTTGGCGTGCGATCCTTGCTGGCCGAAAGGTGCTGAAAAAATTGTTAATATGGAGGGTAAGAGATGGAAGGTCGACTAATATATGGAGAGATCGATGGATCCCAAATCATTTTAGTGGCCGACCACTCACGCCTGCTGATGCTCAACAAGTTACATTGGTGTCTGATTTGATCAGTGTGAGCGGGGCTTGGAATGAAATAGCAATCAGAGAAATTTTCTTTAATGTGGATGCATGCCTGTGCACACGAGGGGAACAGATGTTTGGGGCTGGAACATGGCAACTACTATGTAAAATCGGCATACAAACTTTTGGAGGCTGATTGGAGGAGGGGAGATGATTCTATACCGGCAGGCTGTTCAGTGGCAGTGAAATGGAAGCACACCTAGAAGCTTGATGTTCCCCCGAAGGTTCGAGTTTTCTGGTGGCGCGCTCTTCATGGCTGCCTACCTGTGCGGGAAGTCCTCCATCATCGACATATGGAGCCCCACTACAGATTTGTGAGACATGTGGCGCAGGTGAGGAGTCCATCTGACACGTTCTGATAGAGTGTTAGGTGGCGAAGGCTTTCTGGCTCAGATGGAGGAGCTGGCCGGGGGTCAAGTTGCCGCGACTACGTCAGGACTCTTGGGCATATGATTTGCTATCAGACTCGGTGTGCTCGGCAAAGGATCTTGCAGTGATTATTTGTGGAATGTGGGCGCTCTGGTCAATGCGAAACAAGCGGTGCCATGACGAGGCATATTGGCCGCTAAAACTAACCGTTTTCTGTGACAGACCCGCCTCACGAAGAGGCGTTTCCGTCTCCAGGATCATCATGGGTCGCATCACGCGCTGTGATACCCGATATTACAACATACAAACATAAGCATATATAAGTACAAGTCTCTTACATTCATCCCAAGTACAAATGTACATCAGAGTCTCGAAAGCATCAGAAGCTAATAAGTTTGGGAAAACAACTAAACAGCGGAAGCAAAAAGATACAATCGCTCTCTCGGCGATACATCACGGGCATCCGGCAGAGACAGATGTTCCTGCCCTAGAACATCTTACCGGCACATCAACTTCTCTATTCATCCGGGCCGCACCACTCCCAAGTGTAGTGGCCGTCACCCGGAGTCTGATCCTGCCGTACGCCATCTCCGACGTCGAAGTCCTGTCCGGCGGTTTCCTCCGAAAACCACATAGAGCAAAGCCCTGAGCAACTAGAGCTCAGCAAGACTGACCCGTCAAGGTGGCCATCTACAGCCGACTCCTAGACATGCAAAGGCCAGGGGGATAGGATACATTTAAGCACTAAGCTGGCCTACAAGTGCATCCTTACTTTCAACTTTTAGCAGTTTAATTGAGTTGCTCGAAAGAATAAATTTAATTTGCACTAAGCTACTGCATTACATGTTTCCAAACAAGTAATTAAGCAATACAGCAAATTGATCATAACCATCATCATCTTTCTCTTCTTACTACGTTCCGGTCGACGGGACAAGTGGTACTCGTTATCGTGAGGGGCAGCGATTCGAATCGATTTACATCCTGCAGGAGAAACCTGACTGCACGTCACATACGCGCTTCCCGAAGCCGCATGAGACAACCTTTCCCAGCCGGCACTGTAGTGTTAGTCGGGCCTAGCTCCCCCGAGAAGGGTCCCCACGCGATGCCGTCCCGGACGTCATCCGTGAGTAGACTGCTCCCTTCTCTCCTCCCAAATTCCTGCCAAGTAACCAAGGGAGTAGGGTATCTCCCTAACATACAGCAACCATCGGTACGTCGGTTTACTCGGGCCCATTAACTCCAGCATGCAAGCAGTACGTTCAAACTTATCCACATGGGCCGGACACGACGCGGTCCTTGTGTGCACGTACGGGGCTACAACCTTGAAGACTCTTTCAGTCCTTCACTTTCCACCTAAGTTGCCCGTCCGGCCTCCAATTTTTCCATTCTCATCTCAGATACTTAGCATCGTGTCCAAAAAGGTGATTGTCCTATCTACGAGTGGTCTCCGTACCACTCGACGGATCATCGTCCTAATTAAGCAAGCATCTAGCGTAGGGTGATCGAACCAGGGAAGATAGGGTCCTACTGCATGCTAGGGTTTTCATCACAACTCCCGTAGACCTAATGCACAATACGGACCTACAAACATAGTGATGAAATTAAAATACTTAATTAAATAGGTTGTGCACCGGGGCTTGCCTTGAGCTTGACCCCGAACAGCGGGGTCAACAATAGCAGCAGCTTCTAACTCCTCCTCGCCGGTTACCACGTTCACCATCGCAGCTACATGATGCAAAGGTGATGTGTGAATTTGATAAAAATATGACATTTAATATTTTATGGAATACGTGCGAATTTCATCAAATACATTTAATTTGTGAGTATAAAATAACTTGGTGACCAGCGAGGTAAAAATGATTTAATAGTGATTAATTAACTTAATTTACTTCATCAACTCCCATGAAGCATTTAAATCATTATCGCATGTGCAAGAAAATAATCCATTAATCCTAGCAAAACTAGGTAAAATTGCAATTAAATTGCATCTGGTCTTTAAGCACATGCTATGGATAATAATTAAACCAAGCTTCATAATTTGGGGCAATTAAATAATTAATTAAGCCCAAATCTTGAATTTCCTAAAAAAAGAAATTAACCTAAATAAATTTCCTCTGATCATGCCAACCTAAATGCACTATAAAATAGTACATGTCTCCTGGAGTCTAACAAATTTTGGTTTGCATTTTTCTGACTTGTGGATCAAAAGATATGAATTATTTAACTTTAAAGGATTTTCTGCTAAAACAACTAATTCCGAAAAAATGATTAAAACGGGCAGACCAATCAGATCCGAGCCACAAAGAGGGCCACACGGCTTGTTACGCAGCAGATCCGGACCAGCAGCAATTCCAGCTCGGGCTGGAGTTCGCCCATGGCGGACGCGCACTCGCCCGGGCGGCATGGTCGTCGGCGCGGACGGGGAAAGAGCAAGGGGGCAGGGCAAAAACACCAGCGGCACCGCAAGCGATGTGAGGAGGTCGTTCGGCAAGGGCTCGGCTCGCGAAACTCGCCAGTTCACGGGTGTCCACGGAGTGGTGAACCGCGACGGCTCGACGACGGCGAACTGCGGCTAGGCTGCACAAACGGCGACGAAGCTCGTCAAGGAGTTGCGCATGGATGTGAGGATAATGTATCTGCGTTTAATTGAAGAATGGCTCACCGGAGTGGGCAAATCAACGTCCGGAACGACGCCCGAACGCGAGGAAGAAAGGCTCGATTCGGCTAGTGCGTCACGGGAGAGGGAGAGACAGTGGCACAGGGAGGTAGAGGACGCCGAGGCGCTCCCGTGCGCGGAGTGGCTCGGGCAGGGAAGCTCGGGAGCGGTGGCGGCGCGGTAGGGGTCGGGCGGTGGCCATGGCGGAGCGACGTGCTACACGCAGAGGAAGAGGAATGAGCAGGCTGGCTCTTGCTTCGCTTGGAAGGAAGTGGGGAGCGCAGAGGGGGCGGACGCGGCCGGGCGAGGTCATGGCCGACCGCCGTGGGGGCGTCGGGTTGCGACCTCCACGCGGCAGCTGACGCACGGAGCAGCCGGGGCGGCGTCCAGGCGCGCGAGCGCAGAGAAAAAGAGAAGAGACCGGTTGGCGGGCCCCACGGTAGATGCTAGGAATATTCCATAGTTTTCTCTTTTTCTTGATTTATCCAACTGTGGCTCTTCCCTTAATAGAAAATACCAAATAAAATAGTTACCGTGCTCCAAACTGAGTTCTGAAATTTCCTGTGGGTAGAAGAACTCAAGAAAATGACATGCACGTTGAGTTTAGGTCCAAACTCCCTTTGGATAAAATCTAGTAATTCAGAGAAAAAGGGTAGAAGTTAAGCTTCTCTAATTTATTTGAGATACCAAACCTTCATGAAATCAAGTGGGGTTTTGTCCTAGATTTTTCATTTGACATGCCCTACAACATATATTTTTGGTGGACCATACTTGTGTTGTAGAAATTTGAGTTGTAGTTCAAACCAAAGTGTTTTTCAATTTATTTGATGCTCAAAACACTTTGCATGTCAATGATACTTCTTGGGTATGTTAATCCAGACTCGAGATTAGTTTTAAAAATGCTAACTCAAAAAAATTAGGACACAGAGTGTCACAGCCCTCCCCTTAAAGAAATCTCGTCCCGAGATTACCATTAAACACGGAGGAGGTGAGTTGCGTACCTCTAGGCTGAAGCGGGAACTTCGGGTAGTGTGTGCGAAGAAAATCTTCGGACTCCCACGTAGCTTCCCTTGCGGAGTGGTGACTCCACCGAACCTTGAAAAACTTCTGAGTGCCATGCCGTGTAACTCTTCCCTTCGTATCGACAATCTTGATTGGCCGCTCGTAATAGGTCAAATCGGGCTGCAAGGGTACCACTTCGTCCAGCACTCGGTCAACGGGTGCTTTGAGACACTTCTTTAGCTGCGAGACATGGAACACGTCATGCACGCCGGCAAGAGTGTCGTGCAGCTCAAGCTTGTAAGCAACCACACCACATCTGGCCACAATGGGGTAGGGTCCGATGTAGCGGGGTGAGAGCTTGCCTCTCACGCCAAACCTTTGCACACCCTTAGTCGGTGAGACTCGCAGGTATACCAGGTCACCCACTTTGAATTCAAGTGGTCGGCGTCTCTTATCCGCATAGCTCTTTTGCCTTGATTTTGCTGCCTTGAGGTTTGCTTGAATTTCCAACACTCGTTCCTCGCCTTGTTGCACAAGTTTCTGGCCCAAAGATGGTTCTCTCTCCGAACTCGGACCAGCTGAGTGGAGTACGACATCGGCGCCCATAGAGAGCCTCAAACGGTGCCATCTTAATGCTCTCCTGGTAACTATTGTTGTAAGCAAACTCTGCCAAGGGTAGGCATTCATCCCATTTCTTGTCACGATCCAGAACATATGCTCTCAACATGTCTTCCAATATCTGGTTCACTCTCTCCGTTTGACCGTCGGTCCGGGGGTGGTAAGCCGAGCTTCGAGTAAATTTCGTTCCTAGGGAAGCATGAAGTTGCTCCCGAAACGTCCCACAAACTGTGATCCTCGATCGGAAATGATTGTCCTGGGTACACCATGCAAACACAGAATCCGCTCGATGTACAACCGAGCATACTTCCGAGTCGTGAACCGGGTGCTCACGGGTATGAAATGTGCCACTTTGGTCAAGCGGTCTACAATCACCCAAATAGAATCCAACTTCCGAACCGTGGAGGGCAAGCCAACAATGAAGTCCATGCTGATATCGTCCCACTTCCAAGATGGAACACCGAGTGGCTGCAACGGTCCGGCGGGTCTCAAATGATCAGCCTTGACCCGACGACAAGTATCACACTCAGCGACATAGCGAGCAATTTCTCTTTTCATCCTTGTCCACTAATACCTCGTACTAAGATCATGGTACATCTTATTGCTGCCGGGATGCATAGCATATTTGGCTAGGTGAGCCTCATCCAAGTATCTTCTTCCGTAGCTCAGAACTTTCGGCACTACGATGCGGTCTTTGAACCAAACGACTCCCGCATCGTCCTCACGGAAACATGCGACCTGCTTATCTCCCTCTTTTATCCTTCTCCTAAGGTGAGCAATGCAAGTATCCCTTTTCTGCGCTTCAACCACTTTGCTTCAACCACTTCTTCTCGCAAGGTGGGTATCAAAGCCAAGTTGTAGAGCGACCCGTGGGGTACAACCTGGATGTAGTGCCCATCCTTCACCGACCGAGTGACCTGAAGGAGGTTGCAATGTGCTCTCCTGCTAAGCGCATCGGCAACGACATTAGCCTTCCCAGGGTGGTAGTGCACTTCCAACTCATAGTCCTTAATCAGTTCCAACCAACGGCGCTGTCTCATATTCAGATCATCCCGAGTGAAAATGTACTTCAAGCTCTTGTGATCGGTGTAGATACGAACGAGATTACCCAACAGATAATGTCTCCACACCTTCGGAGCGAGTACAACTGCCGCTAATTCGAGATCATGAGTAGGATAATTCTGCTCGTGCTTCCGGAGTTGCCGGGAGGTATAAGCAACAACTCGACCTTCCCGCATGAGAACTCCGCCCAAACCTCTCGCCCGATGCGTCACGTAAAACATCAAAAGGCTTCTCAAGGTCCGGTTGCGCTAGCACTCGGGGCGGATGTCAACAATTTCTTCAAAGTCTCAAAGGCTTCCCGACAAGCTTGACTCCACTCAAACTTCTTTTCCTTTTTCAGGAGCTCGATCATAGGTTTGGCAATCTTGGAAAAGTTCGGAATGAACCTCCGATAATAACCTGCCAAGCCTAGGAAACTACGAATCTGTGGTACCGACTTTGGAGCCTTCCAATTAAGTACCTCCTGCACTTTACTTGGGTCAACGGATATGCCCTCTTCTTAAATGATATGACCCAAGAATGGAACTTCCTTAAGCTAAAATTCGAACTTGCTGAATTTAGCATACAACCGGTGATCTCGCAATCTCTCGCAGAACAATGCGAAGATGCTCGGCATGCTCTTCCTCGGACTTGGAGTACACCAGGATGTCATCAATGAAGACCACCACAAACTTGTCAAGCTCGGGCATGAATACAGAATTCATAAGATACATGAAATGTGCCGGCGCATTTGTCAACCCAAAAGACATCACCAAGTACTCATACAGGCCATACCGTGTAGAGAAGGCTGTCTTAGGCACATCTTCTTCCCCGATCTTGATCTCGGTGATAACCCGAGCGCAAATCAATCTTTGAGAATACCTTAGCCCCCATCAATTGATCAAACAAGATATCTATGCGAGGCAATGGATACTTGTTCTTGATCGTGACTGCATTGAGGGGCCGGTAATCCACACATAAGCGCAATGATTTGTCCTTCTTTTTGACAAAGAGAGCTGGACATCCCCAAGGTGAGGAACTAGGTCTAATGTAACCTTTGTCCAATCGTTCCTTCAACTGCTTCTTCAACTCTGCTAATTCCTTAGGTGCCATTTTGTATGGTCTCTTTGAGATAGGAGCCGTGCTCGGCTGCAACTCAATTTTGAACTCAATGTCCCTGTCCGGAGGCATTCCCGGAAGATCCTCAGGAAAAAAAAATCAGGGAAATCCCGGACAACTCGGAATATTGCTTCAGTCTTCCACTATAGCTTGGTGCACCTCCGGAGTAGAAGCCCTCGGATAGGAAAGTCGAAGACCTGTCTCGGCCGTGCAAGGGAGAATTTAAGTTGACAGGTGAAAGCATATATGTCTAGTATCGCCTTGTGGTACCTCATCCAAGGCATGCCTAGAATTATGTCGATGTTGCTTCTCCCGAGCTCTATGCAACTCATTGGATAGACCTTTGCATTTAACTATAATGGTATCTTCTTAACCTCATATTGAGCAGGGGTTTGTCCACCAACCGATTCAATCAAGTATCTTGATCCCATCAAACTACGGCGTAGATGGTACTTTGCAATGAAGAGGCTACTAACAAAGTTATGCGATGCTCCGAATCAAATAGGACCAGTGTGGGGTAATCCTGAACAGAAAACATGCCTGCTAGGACAGGGCCATCCTCGGGAATCTCCCGGACCGTAGTGAAATTCACATGACCAATTTTTACCATGGTCGTGTTGTTGTCTCTGTTGTTACCATTGTTTTGGGAGTCGGGGCCCTTATTCTTCTTATGATTAGGGCAATCTCGAGGAAGGTGTCCAGGGCGACCACAACGATAACAAGGAGGTTTGGTTTGGGGATCCTGCTGCTACCGACGGAGCTCCCTAAGGAACTCGTCCTGTTGCTCGATGATTTTCCCGCATCACCGCGAAGAACTGCGCCATCCTCTCAACGGGGTTTACCGGCGGCGGTGGTGGTGGTGGTGGTGGGTCATTGTCCCTGCGTGCTATTCTGGCCATCAAAATTTGTGAATATCATTAGTCTCCAAACGATGACTATAGAATAGACAAGGATTGATGCTCGTGTAGGGAAAACAGGATGATAACACCACTTGTTAAAAGCCATAACAAGGTCACCACCGCAACGCGCTGAATCCACCAGTTTCACAATCATCCATCTACTACCTAACAAGGTCCAATATTACGATAAGGCAAGATGCTTCATGTACGTCGAATCACGGTAGCTGCGGTACAGTGGAGCGAGCGTACAACAACAAGTGAAGCCTAAAACTCAACACAACAACAGGTAGAACTTGAGCTGACGACCATTAGCACCACTCTTCTTCCTCACAGTCAGTGCCATCCAATTGCTCTCCGGTCGTAAGATAATAATCACGACAGGACATGTTACAAGTGGGTCGTGCTTGGCAGAATTTGAATGCACGAGATATGCGTCATGTCCCTCTCGTCAATAGCTTGATCTCTAGTCCTAGTTGAAGCGTATTCCTCCTTAGCAACAAAACTATCGATCTCGAATTCCAAACTGAAAAGGCTATAAGTCCTAGTTTGGAATCGGAGAATAACACCTGGATGATGATCTTATGAGTCACTTAGGTATCAAGGAAATGTTGAACCTGCTCAGTAGGTTTTACAAGTAGTTTTTGATGATGAAAAATAGATCAAGGATTTTGCCGTACTAGGTTGCTCAAAGCAAGGATTTTTGTTGAGCAACCACAATCGCATAAGCACAAGGTTATCAAGGGTTGAAGGACTAGCAATCTCGCTCATGATTATCTATTAATGCACCTAAGTTTCACCGGTGGTTTGATGTGACATGATGCATAAGTATCATGGATTGCAAGTGCCAGATGATGCAACACACACATGCGGTGATGCTCGTGTAATGATGCACTTGCATAATGTTTATGGTGCATTATGGCATGGTGCATAATGGTGCATTTGTCATGATGTACCGGTATATGCACATGAAATGATGCAATTCCCATGATGCATATATGATGAGTTCACATGGTGCATATGCAATAATGTTCATGTCATGATGCCTATGATTATATGGTGCACACATGAATGTCGTGTTATATGCACATGCTATGATGCATTCGTGATGCTTCGTGCATATTCAGGATGCAAATGATGATTGATGCAATGCACTTACATGAGATTGCAATGCATACCATTTTAAGTTGTAGATGTGGATCTTACTCGTGCTGTCAAATTTTAGTTGATTGAGCAAGAATAGGGTCGTACAAGGTAGTATAAGGCTATCCTTTCTCGAAAACTGGATTCGCAAGGTTTGTCGGCAAGGAAAGGCAATTATAAGCAGTTGATGTGCCGATGGAAAAAGGAATGTCATAGTTTCAACATTTTGCGGAAGCACATCAAACTCAAGGAAGAAGTCCACCGCATTACACAAGGAGGCGGTAATGACAATATCAAAGGTATGCTCGGGTCACATAGCCAGGATATGTCAATGGAGAGGGTGATATGGGAGGTTTCACACACCTCAAAAACTGGTAGTACAAAGGGTTAAATCAAGGTTATCCTCACTGAACACGCAAGAACACTATCTCATTTCACCAATTTTCAAATCTGCACCGTGCTGACTTTCCGGTACAGTCAACAAAACTGAAGATTTCGACCAAGAAATCCATAGAATTGGATCTTCCAAAGACTAGAAAAGTTTTAGCTAATCCTCTAAGCTTTCCAACAAGTGCTCATTCACTCCTGTCTGATAAATGAGCTAAAAGTTATGAACAAAATTTGACCGACTATCAACTCTGAAAACTGTAACCTGAGTCTTCCTATTCAGTTAGGACAAACTAATAGTTTGACCCAGAGAACACCAGAATTGATTCTCCAAAAACATACCAAAGTTGTAGCTCGTATTCCAATCTTTCCGACAAGTACTTATTCAGCCCATTCTGATCTACGGGCTGAAAGTTATGAGCAATATCGTCAGACTGTGTTTTTCTGAAACAACAGCCTGTTCAATGTAACAACCTGACCTTTGAACCCGATAGGATCCAAATTGGTTCTGCAAAAGAATACCAAAGTCATAGCTTGTGTTTTAACCTCTCCAACAAGTATTAGAGCACATTTATCCGATGCACGAGCTAGAAGATATGAGCAAAAAGGCACAGGCATAAGTTTCTGAAACGGTACAGAGGACCTCTCAGTTTCAGATGGTGAATCTGAAACTTTTGACCCTGTAAAACTCAAAACCAGCCTTTCCTTAGACTACCAAAGTTGAAGCTCGTGACTCAAGCTTTCCAGAAAGTGCTCATTTGCCTTATTCCGACAACCGAGCTGAGAGTTATGGGGAAAATTCACCAGTCTGTCATTCTGAAAAACAGGAACAGCACCTTTAACAAAACAGAGCATAACTCTCTCATTCTGGCTTCAAACGTCACAAAACCAAATCGACAATTTAGTTAACTTCCTTAGGTTTCCAGAACATTTGAATTTACTCAATTCTGAGATTCGAGCAAAAAGTTATGAATTTTCTTTACTTAGCGAGTTTCTGAAATTTTCAGATTATAAAATTCAGACTTTTATGGTTGCAATTTTTATCATGAATGCATCATATTCACCCTATTCGTCCTCACCAAACGAAAAGAAAATCATATTGCCGTCTCAACGGTGTACGATTTTCGGGGTGGCGACCCGCACTCAATCACGTAAGTCAGTCTAAATTATCGACACACACCTACTAGCGTAGTTATGTACCTGCAGAAGATTCATTTCAGAAACAGTACATCAAATTCAAAAGAAACTACGAAAATAAGCACAGTTCTACAAGTAACGACCCATGGAAAGGATCGCCCCGTGGTAAGCCACGGGCCAACATTGTCCCGTATTCTCCGTCCGCGGGCACGGACCGCTAATTTAAATGCGGACATACCCGAGCCACAGCCGTAGATGCAAGTAATTAAACAATCATAACCCAGGGTTAGCATTGCCACTACTACAACTAGTATAGTCCTTACGGGCACGTCCTCATACGATAACGTCCTAGTTTTCGAAAATAGGTTGCTTAAGGTGTTGTAATATCCCCAAGATGGCTCCGATACCACGCTGTGACGGACCCGCCTCACGAAGAGGCGTTTCCGTCTCCAGGATCATCATGGGTCGCATCACGCGCCGTGATACCCGATATTACAATATACAAACATAAGCATAGCACAATGAATATAAGTACAAGTCTCTTACATTCATCCCAAGTACAAATGTACATCGTAGTCTCGAAAGCATCGAAGCTAATAAGTTTGGGAAAACAACTAAACAACGGAAGCAAAAAGATACAATCGCTCTCTCGGCGATACATCACGGGCATCCGGCAGAGACAGATGTTCCTGCCCTAGAACATCTTACCGGCACATCAACTTCTCTATTCATCCGGGCCGCACCACTCCCAAGTGTAGTGGCCGTCACCCGAAGTCTGATCCTCGCCGGACGCCATCTCCGACGTCGAAGTCCTGTCCGGCGGTTTCCTCCGAAAACCACATAGAGCAAAGCCCCGAGCAACTAGAGCTCAGCAAGACCGACCCGTCAAGGTGGCCATCTACAGCCGACTCCTAGACATGCAAAGGCCAGGGGGATAGGATACATTTAAGCACTAAGCTGGCCTACAAGTGCATCCTTACTTTCAACTTTTAGCAGCTTTAATTGAGTTGCTCGAAAGAATAAATTTAATTTGCACTAAGCTACTGCATTACATGTTTCCAAACAAGTAATTAAGCAATACAGCAAATTGATCATAACCATCATCATCTTTCTCTTCTTACTACGTTCCGGTCGACGGGACAAGTGGTACTCGTCATCGTGAGGGGCAGCGATTCGAATCGATTTACATCCTGCAGGAGAAACCTGATCGCACGTCACATACGCGCTTCCCGTAAGCCGCATGAGACAACCTTTCCCAGCCGGCACCGTAGTGTTAGTCGGGCCTAGCTCCCCGAGAAGGGTCCCCACGCGATGCCGTCCCGGACGTCATCCGTGAGTAGAGCTGCTCCCTTCTCTCCTCCCAAATTCCTGCCAAGTAACCAAGGGAGTAGGGTATCTCCCTAACATACAAGCAACCATCGGTACGTCGGTTTATCGGGCCCATTAACTCCAGCATGCAAGCAGTACGTTCAAACTTATCCACATGGGCCGGACACGACGCGGTCCTTGTGTGCACGTACGGGGCTACAACCTTGAAGACTCTTTCAGTCCTTCACTTTCCACCTAAGTTGCCCGTCCGGCCTCCAATTTTTCCATTCTCATCTCGCATACTTAGCATCGTGTCCAAAAAGGTGATTGTCCTATCTACGAGTGGTCTCCGTACCACTCGACGGATCATCGTCCTAATTAAGCAAGCATCTAGCGTAGGGTGATCGAACCAGGGAAGATAGGGTCCTACCGCATGCTAGGGTTTTCATCACAACTCCCGTAGACCTAATGCACAATACGGACCTACAAACATAGTGATGAAATTAAAATACTTAATTAAATAGGTTGTGCACCGGGGCTTGCCTTGAGCTTGACCCCGAACAGCGGGGTCAACAATAGCAGCAGCTTCTAACTCCTCCTCGCCGGTTACCACGTTCACCATCGCAGCTACATGATGCAAAGGTGATGTGTGAATTTGATAAAAATATGACATTTAATATTTTATGGAATACGTGCGAATTTCATCAAATACATTTAATTTGTGAGTATAAAATAACTTGGTGACCAGCGAGGTAAAAATGATTTAATAGTGATTAATTAACTTAATTTACTTCATCAACTCCCATGAAGCATTTAAATCATTATCGCATGTGCAAGAAAATAATCCATTAATCCTAGCAAAACTAGGTAAAATTGCAATTAAATTGCATCTGGTCTTTAAGCACATGCTATGGATAATAATTAAACCAAGCTTCATAATTTGGGGCAATTAAATAATTAATTAAGCCCAAATCTTGAATTTCCTAAAAAAAGAAATTAACCTAAATAAATTTCCTCTGATCATGCCAACCTAAATGCACTATAAAATAGTACATGTCTCCTGGAGTCTAACAAATTTTGGTTTGCATTTTTCTGACTTGTGGATCAAAAGATATGAATTATTTAACTTTAAAGGATTTTCTGCTAAAACAACTAATTCCGAAAAAATGATTAAAACGGGCAGACCAATCAGATCCGAGCCACAAAGAGGGCCACACGGCTTGTTACGCAGCAGATCCGGACCAGCAGCAATTCCAGCTCGGGCTGGAGTTCGCCCATGGCGGACGCGCACTCGCCCGGGCGGCATGGTCGTCGCCGCGGACGGGGAAAGAGCAAGGGGGCAGGGCAAAAACACCAGCGGCACCGCAAGCGATGTGAGGAGGTCGTTCGGCAAGGGCTCGGCTCGCGAAACTCGCCGGTTCACGGGTGTCCACGGAGTGGCGAACCGCGACGGCTCGACGACGGCGAACTGCGGCTAGGCTGCACAAACGGCGACGAAGCTCGTCAAGGAGTTGCGCATGGATGTGAGGATAATGTATCTGCGTTTAATTGAAGAATGGCTCACCGGAGTGGGCAAATCGACGTCCGGAACGACGCCCGAACGCGAGGAAGAAAGGCTCGATTCGGCTAGTGCGTCACGGGAGAGGGAGAGACAGGTGGCACAGGGAGGTAGAGGACGCCGAGGCGCTCCCGTGCGCGGAGTGGCTCGGGCAGGGAAGCTCGGGAGCGGTGGCGGCGCGGTAGGGGTCAGGCGGTGGCCATGGCGGAGCGACGTGCTACACGCAGAGGAAGAGGAATGAGCAGGCTGGCTCTTGCTTCGCTTGGAAGGAAGTGGGGAGCGCAGAGGGGGCGGACGCGGCCGGGCGAGGTCATGGCCGACCGCCGTGGGGGCGTCGGGTTGCGACCTCCACGCGGCAGCCGACGCACGGAGCAGCCGGGGCGGCGTCCAGGCGCGCGAGCGCAGAGAAAAAGAGAAGAGACCGGTTGGCGGGCCCCACGGTAGATGCTAGGAATATTCCATAGTTTTCTCTTTTTCTTGATTTATCCAACTGTGGCTCTTCCCTTAATAGAAAATACCAAATAAAATAGTTACCGTGCTCCAAACTGAGTTCTGAAATTTCCTGTGGGTAGAAGAACTCAAGAAAATGACATACACGTTGAGTTTAGGTCCAAACTCCCTTTGGATAAAATCTGGTAATTCAGAGAAAAAGGGTAGAAGTTAAGCTTCTCTAATTTATTTGAGATACCAAACCTTCATGAAATCAAGTGGGGTTTTGTCCTAGATTTTTCATTTGACATGCCCTACAACATATATTTTTGGTGGACCATACTTGTGTTGTAGAAATTTGAGTTGTAGTTCAAACCAAAGTGTTTTTCAATTTATTTGATGCTCAAAACACTTTGCATGTCAATGATACTTCTTGGGTATGTTAATCCAGACTCGAGATTAGTTTTAAAAATGCTAACTCAAAAAAAATTAGGACACAGAGTGTCACATTTTCTGGGTGCGAGATACAACATTCGATCTATGGCAAATACTACATCCGCAGAAGGAGAAAAACATAACTCTAGTTGTGTGGAAACCTCCGGGCGAAGGATGGATTAAATGCAGCTTTGACAAGGCTTTCCATTCTGATGGAAGTGGTCCTGTTGGTTTTTTTCCTGAGCACCTTTACAGTACTCCATGATACCGATGCATTAAAGTATCATATAACTAATCTGACAGTCAATTAGCAAGGGCTAATAAGGTAATTAGCCTCTGTAACTAATCTGAGTTCTCTAAAGAGGAGATCAGTTCCATGACGCTCACTCAGATGAAGGAGACGACCGAGTAGGTGACCCATGCCGTGGTCACAGCATCCACCTACTTCAATGTTTCGCCGGGAAGCTCTGCCGCAAGTGTGAGTGGGCCAAGCGCTCGGTGAGCACGCAACACCAGGTGGACCAGGGTGACATTGACGAGGAATTTCTACTTTTCCTCATTTCAATGACCTAGAGGAAAAGTCCAGAAATTCGATGCACAGCCCGTGGATGAGATCAAATTGATTGCACTACCATCTATTGCACCTACTAACGATACCATTTTGATTGCTTTTGTTGCCATTCAATCGAATTTTAGCAACGTCCAGGTCCCTAGATCTGGTTTATCTTCGTCCATGAATAAATGAAGCAACAAAGTAAAGGTAATTAGCACCGGGGCGCTTGCCTCCGCCCTGCCCCACCCTGGCCCTAGCCCGCGCGCGACCCAGCAGAGTCGCCATCACCTCGCCTCGGTTCGGGACTGCGATCCATGGGGGCAGGCGCGACGACCTTGGCGGCCAGGGCGGGTCGGAGGCGGTTCCTGTGCCCGTGCCTCCACTATGCCCCACCCTGACCCAAGCCCACGACGCCGACGGTTGCGGCATGGCTGCGTGCTGCCGGATGTCCAGCCGTCCGCAATCGCTGTTGTCAACAGAACAGGCGAAATGAAAGAGAAACACTAAATTTTCATTTACCCCTTACAAACAGAACAATTTACAAAATTGCCACCCTGCTTGATTATTAAACTACCCTTTGATACTTATGATACCCCTTAATGATACTTATGATACATGTGGAAATTGAAAGTATCATGATGGTGATCTAAACCATTGGATCTAAAAAAATGAACGGTGGGTATTTATTTAGAAGT
Source organism: Chloris gayana (assembly GCA_031894775.1). NCBI lineage: Eukaryota > Viridiplantae > Streptophyta > Magnoliopsida > Poales > Poaceae > Chloris > Chloris gayana. The sequence goes on from JAUNZO010004139.1 coordinate 303,783, forward strand.
ATCATAAAATAGCTATTTATTAATAGAGCATCTTTACTGTGCTCCACGATTCCGATGCCTACGAAGTATCATGCACATCATCTAGCCCTTCATTACCAAAGGGTAAAACGGTAATTGGTACCTTATTAATGAATAATCAGAATCAGACTCGTGATTCAATCGAACGCTTGTGTCTTCCATGTTGGCCTACGCTGCCATGTCCTTCTCCGCCGTTTTCCCGACGTCGACACCGCCGCGGAGGACGTGCCCGGGATACCATGGATCCCGCGCCGCATTCCACGTTGGGCTGCACCATCACATCCATCCTTCTCCGCCATTTTCCCGACCTCGACGCCGCCACGGAGGAGGCGCCCGACGCCATCAATCCCGTGCCGAAGACCACAACACCTGCCACCTCTCGTCCGACCTCGACGCCGCCGTGGAGGAGGCGCCCGACGCCATTGATCCGGCGCCGAAGACCGCACCACCTACTGCCAGCCCTGACCCCGGCCCCCGCACGACCCGACATAGCCGCAAACACGCACCAACCGTCGAGCTGGCTGTCGGATCCAAGATTGGGGCGCTGCCCGCCCAGGCCCAGGCCCGCGCACCAACCGCCGCAGCCGTATCGCAACCGTCGCCGCCGCCCTAATCCTAGCCGCCACTTCCATCGCGACGGACCGCGCATCCGTGCGTCCGTGCGAGGGGGCTACGGGAGGAGCCATGCGCCCTCCATTCACCGGCGCCACCGTCGACGCCGTCGCCGCTCGACCCATCCGTCGGCGCCGTCGCTGCTGGATTGGTCAACCGGCCAAATGAAAATGAAATGAGCATGAAATTTACATTTCGCCCCTCAAGAAACAAAAAATTTACAAAGTTATCAGTCCGATTGATTACTAAACTACCCTTTGATACTTATGATACCCCTTAATGATACTTATGATACATGTGGAAATTGAAAGTATCATGATGGTGATCTAAACCGTTGGATCTAAAAAATAAACGGTGGGCATTCATTTGGGAGTACAGTAAAAGTCCTCTTAATAAAAGGAGATGACCCACTCACCAGGATGGTTAAAAAAGAAGATAAATAGGCTAGAAATTCTCAAAAAAAAAGCAAAACATCTAGCCCTTAATGTCCTCCTACTTAAACATCTAACCCTTGCATGATATCTCAGAGCCCACGTATCTGTCCTTTCCTCAAACAAATCAGCGCCGCCATATTATTGTCCCGTAAAACCCCACGTATTTTTCCTCTCTCTATCCCTTCTTCGAAGAAAACGCACCCTGCAGGTCGCCTCTCGCAATGAATTGTCATCGCAGCTGTCGTGTTTGCATTTGGAGACCACTCCGGCGCTCCGCCGTCCTTATGAGTCATACCTCTGAGTTTTTCAGGGACTAAGGCCATTGTCCTCACGCTGCTGATCATCTGGTAATCTGCGGCTGCATATAGGGTTAGTTAATGGTTGCAATTTATTCAGAAACATTGGTGGCGGTATTGTGGCTCTGCTTTCAATCCACCAGGTCTCTGTTAGACAATGTGCGATTAAGATAGATGACTCTCTTTTACAGGAGGCGAGGGACCAACACTTGCATGAAGAACAAGCTACACACGGGAGGAGGAGGTCCTTACGTCAACAAAAAAAAAAGGAGTAGTAGCCACAGGGATTCATCATTTTTAACTTCGCTATCTTGGCGAACTTGTACTCAAATCGTTAAGGGTTCTCCCTTGCCCTTGTAACAGACTAACAGACTACCCTTGGTCACACGCAGGGTATCTGTGTTGTGTGTGTGTGTTGTGTGTCTCTTATGTACTGCTTTTTCTTCTCCTTTAATGCAAAGGCAGAACACCTGCCATTTCCCTTTCAAAAAAAACAAAAAAAGGAGTAGTAGATCCAATGTTGTGTTTGCTTGATCAATGTGATGCTCAGACTAACAGAGTAGTTTTTTCCTTCCATTATCATTTGTTGCTGCAGGCTGTGCGATGTGGGTTTTCAAGGAACTACAAAAGCACTTTATTTCACCTGTTCGCACCTCTTGCGGCAACACAACATGATTATTGTCAGGAATTAGTGACACATCAAACGGTAATGACATGACATGCAATGGACGCAACAATTCAGACTGTTACGGTTGGACCGATGGTGAAATTCAATACTAATGAGGTCGTGCTGTGTGTAGTTGGCTCAAATGGACCAGCGTCAGTGCAAATGGTTCTTAGGGCAGGAGATAGTCAAACAACTGGCATCTCCTAGATGAGCAGTACGGTATTTGTTTGATCCTTAATTTCACCTGTTATAGATCGAGGAGTTTTTTATCCACAATAATGGCCATTTTATCCTCAACGGATGGCCATTAATTGTATTGTAGTTTAGTAATTGCACTATAAATTTAAGAAACTACAGCAGGGCACCCAAATTTGCACTTTATTTCACCTGTTCCCACCACTTGCAGCAGCACAAGACAACTTTCTCCTATTCATGACAGATGAACTTTTTAGTTTGTGGCATATGTATCATATTGTTTTTCATCACATAGTATTAGACCATTCAGTTCTCCGTTTACATATTGTCACTGTCAATATGCATGGGTCTCTTCTGATTGTTCATGCAAGGTTTCAGCATCAGCCAAGCAATTTAGTTATTTAAGTACACGTAAGAGATAAAATAGTATTTAAAGGTTGTAGAGCAAAAAAAATTATGATAAATTTTAGGATTTTGTAATTAATACATTGAAATTTCTTTACAAGTGGGAAAGTACTACCAGGTGGGGGATCTTATCTGATTGGAATGCATATATAGTCAACACATAAGAAATAATATAGGTTATACAAGTTCTCCAAAGTTTGAAATTAGTTGTACACATATTCGTGTCACAACTGATAACTATACTGGATAAATAATAAAGACTACTTGAGTTTGTGCCTTTCCGTTACGATATCTCCAAATTTAAACATCAGTACCTCAAAAACTTTATAGTAAATATGATAAACTTTTTGACGAACTGCGGTACTATAAATCCGTTCAACAAGTGCCATACTGGCCATTTAACAATACTTTCTGTTGCAATTAAACATTTCTCACTGAAAAATGACAGAGTATCAATTCTTCCACTCTAATATGCAGCTTCTTATTCTAATACATGCTACATTTTGTCAAAATTAATGAGATCTTTGACCCTACAATGTCCGAGATTTAATGAAGTGAACAGGAAAGTGACACCTAATGTGAGGCCTACAAATATCTATTTAGTTCAGCTACAACATTATTTGACATACTTCCTACTGGGACTGACCATAATGATTTTGATTATGCGTTTTTGAAAGTACTCAAATAAAATGGCCAAAGATAGGGGACAACACAGAACATTGTATTTTTATGATGAACTCATTTTGTTTGATGGCTAAACAATTATCAAGAGATGGCCGGTGTGCCAGATGTGTGAGCAACAAAGGATCTCTCAACTTTCTTTCAACCTGGTGATCAGTAAGTTTTATTTTAAACATTCTACTGTTAAAATCATATATCAAACAATTATGCTAATACATAATTTTAATATACGTTGATCCAATGAGACATTTTAAAAAGTAAATTGAAAGATATTACTTATCAAGATGATTATATCATTTATGTGAAATGCTGGGTCAAAGGAATAAAGAAGTGTTAACCTGCTTTGTTGAGAAGTACTACCTTTACGCCTAAATTGTAATCTTCAAGTCTAATATGATATAATCCCGACCAGGTGGGGCTCCGCCACGGGCGCGCGCCACGTGGCGCCGGCGTACGGCTCCGGTCGAGCCCGTGTCTCGCCCTGGAGCGGCTGACCGGTGGGCCCCACGGCATATTCCCTCAACATCTTTTCCTTTTTCTCTATTTTCCAAACGTGATCGTTCTCGAAAATGAAAAATCAATTTCAGGGACTTCCCTAGCTCAAAAATTAGGGCCTGTTTGGAACAAAGGAATAAAAAACTCAGGAAAAGGAAAAAACAGAGGAATGAAGAAAACATAGGAATGAAGAAATGAGAAAACCGCAGGAAACCAAAACAAAGGAATTGAAATCTTTTGTTGTTTGGATTGCAGGAACCTAAAACACAGGAATGATAAATAATGGTCATTTAAAATAGACATGTTAAATATACTCATAAAAAATGTTAATCATCAGCATGGGACCGACAAGCCAGAGCCCGTGGGACTATTTGCCACTATTTTCTTATTATCTCCTTTACGTGCTCACGTATGTTTACCTTCTTAATGTTTTCCTTTATTCGTAAAACATGTGTTGCCTAATCTCTCTCTAGCTCTTAATTACTCATTTTTTATAATCAAGCTTCTCTCTCCACTTATCTCTCTGGCCAGCAGCAGTCCACTACATGCACACGCAGCTCCTAAAAGTCAATCAAGTTGAGATATCTCAACATGCTAGGTGACGACGGTGATTAGTTCCTTTCCACACCGCAAAATGCTTTCCAAAAGCTTTTTCTCTCTCTTCCTAGTACGTGATGTCTCGGGCTTCCACAAAGTCCACAAAGGAAATAAAACCAGAGGTTGGAGTGGATGTTTTTTTCCTGTAAAATGACTTGCCTACAACAGTATTTCATAGGAAAGGAATGGACCATTCCTTTGTTCCAAACGCTTTGTTAAAGTTCCTCTATTCCTTTCCTCCGGAAACTATTCCTTCACCTCTTCCTACGTTTTTTCCCTTATTCCAAACACAGCCTATTAATGGGGAAAATTTCCCTGGGTAGATCAACTTGAGAAAGTGACATGCACGTTGAGTTTGATCCGAAATTCCTATAATTAAATTATATTAATTCAGTGAAAATGCTTAAAAGTTAAGCTTTCATGATTTAATTGGGGTATCAAACCTTGATAAAAATGGGTGCCATTTGGGTTATAATTTTCTTTTGACATGTACTACAACATATATATTTGGTAGACCCTACTTATGTTGTATAAAATTGAGTTGTAGTTCAATCCAATTTGTATTTGAATTAATTTGTAATTCAAAACAAATTGCATGTCGATGAAAATTCTTGAGGGTGTGCTACTAGACAAGAGACATGTTTTAAAAATGCTAACTCGCAATGTTCATTACACGGGGTGTCACATCAAGATGATTATATCATTTATGTGAAATGCTGGGTCAAAGCATAAAGAAGTGTTAACCTGCTTTGTTGAGAAGTACTACCTTTACGTCTAAATTGTAATCTTCAAGTCAAATATGATTTGTCTTTTCGAGAACATTTAGCTAAGTTTTTTCAAAAGGAATTTTGCATATGAGAAATTATGATATTGTTTCAAGAGAAATATTAACAACATCATGTATATAAAAAATTTCAAATTTTACAAGCACGATAATAGCTAGCTCCGTGCAATCGCGCGGGCCAATATGCTAGTTTAATTAATAAAATGGAAATGGTTTCCAGCCTTTGCTTTGGGTTCTCGCACTCAAGCTGGTTCGTGCTACAAGGTTTTTGCTATGCCGTTAAGACCAAACCAGAGGGAATACAGCAGAACTAGCTAGCCTAGCAGCAGCATACATTGATACATAGTGAGCTGGATTAGCTGGGAAGATGGTCTGCTACTGGTCGTGGACGAGGATCTTAGGCATGCCGCCCCGTCGGTGGGATCGTACTTGTCGCCCAAGCCCATGTGCTCCATGAGGAACCAGATGAGCGTGATGAGCTCGCCGCCACGGTTGAGCTGCCGCACGTGGGTGCTGCCCGGGCACTTGCGTGCCGCGTACATGAGCATCTCCACCCACACCTCCATCACGACCGTCCACATCATATCCTCATCTGCATCTCCCACTTGTCGAAGAAGCTTGGCCAGAATGCACGCATCGAACAGCACCGACTTGCTGCTCTCGGTGCCCTTCACCAACGCTGGCGGCTGGGACGTGGGCAAACGAAGCAACACCATGCGCGCGTCATAGGGGCCTCGGATCCACTTATCCATAGAGCGAAACAACCGCCGTGCCTCGGCGCACGTGTCCTGGTAACGCATGAGCCAGATGCCCGTCTTGGCCCCCAGCATCTCCGGCTGCTTGATGAGCAGGTACATCATGTACTCCGACAGCGTCATGCTCATGCGCCGCATCCGCGAGGTGAATTCAGTCGATGGCACTGTGTTGATCGGGTGGAGGCATAGGTCCGTGGCGATGTGCCACAGCAACAGTGACTCGTCGAAGTCCCTAATCACATCCAGTCTTGCCATTATTTGCTTGAGTTGAGCATCGATGATCTTTCTTTTCTCTCTCAAGAGCTGAGGAAGAGTTTCCATGATGATTCCTATTATCTCTATTTTCTTTCCAGAGAGCCGAGCATCCATGATATCTATTTTGTCTCCCGATAGCAGAGCATCCATGATCATCCCTGTGATATATTTCTCTGCCATGAATAGAGCATGCATCATCTCTCTTTTCCCTTCCGAGTGCAAAGCGTCCATGATCGTCTCTCTTTTCTCTCTGATGGGCAGATCAAGCAGAACACCCGTCTGCTCTCTTTTCTCTTCCGAGAGCAAAGCATCCATCATCTCTGTTTTCTCTCTGAAGGGCAGAGCAAGCAGAGCATCGAAAGCATCCCTGATCTTGTTTTTCACTTCCAAGGGCAGAGAACCATAGTAGATCATATATTTTCTCTCTCTCAAGAACTCATGAAAGAGGGCATCCATCATCTTTCTTTTCTCTTCCGAGAGCAGAGCATCGATGATCTCACTTTTCTCTCTGAAGGGCAGAGCAATCAGAGCATCCAAAGCATGCATGATCTTTCTTTTCTCTCCAGAGGGCAGAGAAGAATCCATGACCACGGTCTTTCCTTTCTCTCCATAGGTCAGAGAAGTATCCCTTATATCTACAGAGGACAGAGCACCCCTGATCTCTCTTTTGTCTTTCGAGCGCAGAGTATCCATGATCTCCGTCTTATAGCGTTTGATGGTGCGGTCACCTCGGTAGTTGAACACCTCCACCATCTCGTTGTGCGTGTTGTCTCCTCCTAACTTTTGGGTGGCATCCCTGGCACCATCGAAGACCATGCTGAGGACTCCCGACACATGATCAGTATACCTCTGCCGGACATAGATCAAGTCTTCGAGGACTTCCTCAAAATGCAGCATCTTGGCCACCGCAAGAAACAAGCGATCTTTGTAATGATATGGCTTGCCCGAAGCGTAGTCAACTAGGTTGAACTGCGAAACTGACTGCGACCAGTGCCGCTTTTTGGTGGCCACATGACTGGTTACCCATTCCAACCACTTGAACCACCAGGACTTGTGGAAGAAGACCGACGCGCGATTGGAGAATAGGAGCATGGTCAGGGCAGCCAAGTCGAGGGCCAACCCTCCTAGGAGCAGTGCATATGTGATGCAAACATCGATATGCTTGATGCCTCTCTTATCATGGAGGAAGAAGATGATGCACGCAGAAACAATGCATCCGGAGCAGATGAAGCGGAGAACCCAACCGGTCCAGGTGTAAGCGATGGGTGCCTTTGTATACACCATGTCGTAGATGAAGTCAAGCTCCAACTCAATGATCTCGAAAGCCATGTGGGAATCCATGTCTTTGTGCTCTAGGAACAAGGCCTGACTCAACCTGCGTTGCCTAGAATTCAAGATCAGGTCCACAAAGAGGCGTCGAAAGATGAGGAACAACTTGTATGCTTGCATCTTGATGCCATACGACTTTAGGCGTGCAATATCTACTTTCTCTACATTCTCTTGCGCTTTGGAGGCTAGCTCACCGCTGGCAAGACCGAGCTCGACGACTAGCCCAGCATCCTTCTTGCCCTCGAACGCCTCCATGAGCCTTGCATAGTTTGGGCCAGGATTCCCGGGTCCCAGAATGTTGGCACGATAGCTTTTGATGCTGCCAGAGTAGAGCGAGTATGTGCGCTCGCCATACTTGATGATGCCAGTGACGAAGATGAGGATGGTGGCCCCGATCATGGGGTTGCCACGCAGGGAGCAAAAGAAGATGACTGCAGCGGAGAAGAGCTCAAAGAGGAGGCCAATGAGGTGGCGGAGCCACAGCTCATTGTCTTCGACAGCGTAAGCGGTGATGGTGTCTGGGCCGCCCAAATGAAGCAGAAGGAATGGCGTCCAGAAGGCAAAGATCATGGGGCTTCCAGAGTTGTTGCTGTTGTTGCCATTGTTCTTTCCTCTGGAGATAGAGTTTCCATCGCTGCCTCCAATGTTGCCCATGTTGTTAAGGAGGAGTCCAAGTGCAAGATCTGCGACCCAGTCAGCAAGGAGGTAGCAGGACCAAATGATAGAGCGAGGGAAAGAAGAGCTCTTGCGCATCGGGCCGAGAAAGATGAGGGCGATCTGCAAGACGAGGCTAAGCAACATCGCCACCCGGATCTCCGTGTTGGTGTCCTCCTGCGGCACCCAAGGTTGGAAACCCATCCCCACTGCACCATAGAGGTTACAAGCAACCTTATTACAAAGAAGGGTAGAAGTTTTTCTTCAAAAAAAAAAAAAAAAGGGCAGAAGCAGTAGTATAGTTTAGATATGCATGCATGTATACTGCTCAATCAGTTGATTTGTAGTTTAATTAGTATGAAACTAATTGTAAATATTTCTAGCATTTGCGGTTTGTCTCAAAATGTAATCACATTTGGGATTTATCCCAAAAACGTAGGTTTGTCTGAAACGGTAAGCATTTATCCCAAGAGTAAGAATCTATGTTCAAAACAGAACTGCTTATGTATTTATTAGAAAGAAAGTAGTAGTAGCCGTTATGTAGGTAATGCTCATCTGCACATATATTGTTGGGATCTTGTGTCACAAATACATCCATTGGAAATAACAGACATTTTGGGGCCCCATTACGCAAGGTATCAACATGAGTTAGGTGTTTAGGAGTAGCAGCTTAGCTTATGACTAATTATAGGGTCCTACTCCTAGTCTACTTTATTGAGGCAGGTACCTCATATACTAGGTGAATTCCCTTTCCCTGCGCGTTGTTGCGGGTTCAGTGGTTAGTATTAGATGGATTGTGGCTGGAACGATGATTTTTTGGCATACTGTAGATGGCATGACCAGAATTTGAAAATTGTTGGATGCAATTTTCGGTGCAGTTGGTGCCCTTTCTTGATCGTTAAACAAATAAGTGACAAATTATTTATGGATAAGAATGAACGATCTTGTGTCATAGATTTTTCCCAGCAATTCAACAATGCTAAATGATTTGCATTAAAGAAGCAAATTGGAACAAAACAAATTTGACACAACTTTGGTATCCATATTTTCCTACTTGATCTATGGAATAATATTTTAGTAAGAGACATTCTCCGGTACTCCTCTTTTTTTAAAAAAAATAGCACGAATCTCAGACATTAAGAGCATCTTCAAGAGAAGCCCAAAAACTCTCCCTAAATCAAACAATAGGGAAATTAGTCTAAAAACTCATCTTCAACAATCTCCCAAAATTACCCCTACATTTAGTTCCCCCTAAAACCTCATCACTTGTAGCTAGAAACAGGGGAAAATCGGGACCCCCAATCCTTCTACTTGCAAGAGAATTAATGTTGTTGTGGCCCCAAATGCATGTGGCCCAATCAAAAGTATTCTTGACCATTTTTTAGGGATGACTGTTGGAGGAGTGAAGAAAAATTACCCCTAACAATTTTTAGGGTGCTAACAAAAACATATTTTAGGGGTAAATATTTCGAGGAGCTTTTGGAGATGCTCTTATTAGCTAACTAATTAAACGAATTACGGACTTTACTCTTGTTTTGGGCTGCCCGACCCAGGGTTGTTCATCAAGTCTAGCCCGTAGATCTAGGACTACGAACTACGAATCTTCGTCTACTCCTCCATCCATCATCGTCTACCTCGAGACTCCTATGACCCATTTGCTCTTAATCGATCTGGAGAAGTAAATTGTTCCTACTGCCCTTCCTTGCAGCGGTAATCCTCTCGGAATGACCAAGCATTTCTCCCCGAGTCCCCGGAGGCGGCGGAACAGGCATGGCCATCATCATAGTCCTATCCAGATCCTCACGACACCTCCTATGGACGACCCACAAGGTCTCTCCAATTCAAACGAACCAAGGATGAGAAACAACACGGCTGTCCACATCAAGTCTATTGGAATGGTCCAGTTCGAGAACAGGAAGACGATTTGAGACTGAGTATCCTTGACCTTAAAGAATAGAAGACTGTCGATGTTATTATGGTATTCCATCACAATTGGGGAGCGTAAGAATAGAAGGCTGCCTTGATTTATAATTTAAGGGCCTAAATGGTTTCCAAACTGTGTCAAACCATTAGTGTGGCATGTCGAAAGTTTGGCAAACAAAACTCTCGCTGAAACTTTGGCATGTTTTGGCATGAAAAATGAACTAGAATCCTATCGAAAGGTTATGGCACGCCATAAGTCCGGCAACCAAGCAAACAGTAGCCAAATAATTATGGCGTGTTAAACTTTTGGCATGGTAAAGTGTGGTAGCCATCCAAACAGACCATACTTGTGCTTGCTGGCTAATGAGAAGTTATCGAAGATGAGCATGCGAAAGCGTTTGAGAGGCGGAGATTTAGTAGTAATATCGATAACTACGTGCCTGCGATGGACGCGTTTTGTGTTGAAGGACGAATGAGTGCCTATTTAATTCGTGTCGGATGTGGGAGACAGGCCAGGGTGAGGCACCAAACAATTGTGTTGATGTGGATGGCCTAAGACTTGAGTCTTATAGATATTAGTATAGATATGTAAATCCCTTGAGGAAGATTATCATCTATCAATACAATTCGATCATATTGTCTAGGGTAAATTTCACAAAAACTATCGTAAAACTACACATTGTAGAAGGAATATCACAAAATTACAAACTCTACACACTCTTGTATCGCAAAACTACATATTTAAGAAGGTATATCATAAAACTACATATTTTGTGTGCAATATTGTACAAAAGTATAGGTTTAAGAAATCAATTTATCACAAATAATCTATAGATTTAGGCTTCATAAAGTCTGTAGTTTTGTGATACTCGTTTGTCATAAATATATAGTTATGTGATATATTGCTCACAAAATTTGTATTTTGTGACACAACTTGTTAAATATGTAGTTTTGTGATACAAGAGCGGCTAAATCTGTAGTTTTGTTTTACACCTCCTATAATGTGTAGTTTTGCGATAGTATTGACAAAAAAAACATGTAGTTTTGTGAAATTTACTCTATTGTCTAATTAGAGTCATATATTCCTAGTCTATTACTGAGTCATGTACATCGTATATATGTAACCCTTTGAGGACCATTATTGTTATCTATCAATACAATTCATCATATTGTCTAACATTTGGCACGGTACAGTGATCATGGTACAACATCTCGATCATGGGCTAATCATCACTTCTAGTGGCGGAGCTAGGGGAAAATGTTGGGGGTGCGGCTCTTTGAAGGATTTGGATCTCTTAGTCGATTATATGGTGAAAACTTGATTTCACGAGGGTAAAAAATTCAGTTGGGTGCGGCCGCACCCAATAGCAACAATATAGGTCTGTCAGTGATCACTTCAGAGAAGAAGTGTATCTACTATAATATGATTGCCAAGTAACTAAAATATTGTTACTTTACAATGTACTAGTGTCTTTATCGTAGTATTAGATCAATGTGGAACCTCTTTCATTGAAAACTGTGGGGGGGGGGGGGGGGCAATATTCTCGGGTTTAATTAGTAAAACCACTTTATTAATTCATTTGTTGAGCTAAATTAATGTTGTCCTAGCATCATCTTAAAGAAATAGCGACAGAGTATTATCATATATAATCATAGTTTGTTTTTGGCGGATGAGCAATGAGAAATGTTCAGTGGACTGACTATTAAACTTGCCAATCTGAAAGAAAGGACAAAAAAAACATGAACCTGCCCGTAAATAAATCTGTGGGAGCGAGCACATACCACTTGCTTCCACGCGTGGCCTCTTTTTCAGGTCCCCCTCTCCTCACACTCACACTTGAGTAGTAGTATATAAAATGCAGTGTAGGAAACTAAGTGTGAGGTGTCGGACAGCAGTTTAATCGTGTTCACATATGGTGTTGCAAGCTGGTCTATAAATATTATAGCTCATAAGTTGTGGGGCAGGAATGGTGGCATATATACCTTTCGTGGGTATATTATATTGCTGTCGACTCGGACCAAGCAGATAGAACAAGTCTTTTTCCTCTGTCCGGGGCAAAGAAAAAGTAAGTTGGAGGACCATTCTGCATGATCTTTTGTACAGAAGAGGCAAGGAACAGAATTCTCATTAGTGTGCACTACAAGGAACATAATTCTTATCATCCAACAAATCCACACCAATTGGGATCATGCTGAACTCGAGTTCCTTGCGGGGGATGGTCAAGCATACCCCGTCCTGCTGGTCGAGCCGAACCCAAGTTGCCTTGCTCCCTCTCCCCATTCTCTCAAGAGAAGTTTTTGGGTCCACAATACTTGCAAGTAGTTTTGAAAAAATTCTTACAAGTAGTTTAAGATATCTTGTAATTTTACTAATAATTAATGGATTTATATTTTTTCATAAAATATAATTTAGATATATGAACCATAATTTTATTGTAAGAATAATATTGAACACATTATTAACATCAAAGATTAACTACATTATTGCTTTTCATTTATGTTATCACAAAAATAAAAATTAATCATGATAAATCTATCGCTTTGACGATAATACCCTCAACATGGTAAAATATTTGCTAGTAGTTGTGTTTTTCTGATCTCAAATCTCTATCACTGGATCAAACTACTGTCAAGTAGTTTTGAAAAACTATTGACAAGTATTGTGGACCGAAAAACTCCTCTCTCAAATCCCCCCCCCCCACACACACCTAAACCATCGGAGAGCGTAGCCACGGAGGGAGCATGGCGAGCCCTAGCCACGCAAACTTCCATGTTGTTTCACTTGTTGGAAAAATTGATGTCACTTACTAGTGTTGGTTTCATGTATTCAAGATGGTTGTAAGGTAGCAGTTTCATACTTTTGAGACTTTGTAATGTTGTAATTTGAGGTGTACTGAACATCAACACACCCATGATGAACTGATGAGGCTGGACACCAGGATATCGTATCTGGTTGCTTTGTTTCTAGGAATGGGCCAACCTAGTTTTTCAGTCCAGCAAGTAGTTTTGACCAGTAGTTTAAGAGTATTTTTATAATTACACTTTTGATTAAATGATTTATATTTTTCATAAAATAAAATTTGGGGATATGAAACATAACAAATAATAATAATGAACATATTAATTAACAGAAAAGATTATTTGAAATGCTAATTTTGGTTTGTATTATGATTAAAAATAAAAATTTATCATTGTAACTCAATCATTTTGACAATATTACCCTCTACATGATGAAATATTGCCCAGTATTTATTGATTTCCGATATTAATTCTATACCATTGGATCAAACAGGGCTAAACTATCGGCCAGTATTGTGGACCGAAAAACTCCTCTTATACTATCATGCCCAACGCTTCAATGGGATATAACTTGGGCTTTTTTAAATGGAAGACCTTATGCACGACCTCTTGCGTTGAAGCGCGAAGGTGGGACCCGTCAAAGCCTAGCCCGCGAGCAAACACACCCACTCGTGAGTGGATAAGGTGGTGAGCGGGCACCGCAGCCGGAGCAGGAAGAGAAGTGAGGATGCACAGCGTTGGTGGCAGAGAAGGGGGCGGTGACGTCATCACGCATCTAGATCATGGTTATTGCTCGCGGTGGAGTTCTCGGTTATTCGGGAGAAGGGTGAGAAGGAGGTGAGATCATGGTTATTGCTCGCGATGGAGTTCTCGGTTATTCGGGAGAAGGGTGAGAAGGAGGTGACCAGTGGCAGAGCACAATGGTCGGGTGGGCGGTGTGGTGATTATCGCCGGGCTGAAGATTCTAGGTTGTTTGTTACTAGTGTAAAGTAGCAGTTTCATACTTCGAGACTTTGTAGTGTTGTAATTTGAGGGGGACTCTCATTACCATAATGTTTGGTTACGATCCGGTACATGCTGAGCTGATGTCTTGTAGTGTCGAATAGCTGCTGCCTCGGAACTTGCTACACGTTAGACTATCCGCACTCGTCACACTCTAAAACTATCCTCTAAAAGGAATATTCTATCCTAGTCATCGAGATTCTTTCCTCTATTTCCCGCACCGGTCATCCTCTATACTAATACTCTATCTCAACTACCACCATGTGGGGTCTACCACTTTCTTTTTTTTCTCTCTAATCACCTGGCTACCACTCCACTCTCTCTTCCACATGCGTTCTTCTCCCATGCGCTCCGCCCCTTCCCCAATCCCCACCACCGCCCCCTGCTATCTCCTCCCCGGACCACCGTGGGCCGCCGTCGAGAGCCCGTCCTCTCCCGCGCGCCACCGCCGGGAACCCGGGACCCGCCTCATTCGCAGCCACGGGCCGCCGCCGGGAGCTCGTCCTCCCCGTCCGTCGCCGTCGGGAGCCCGTCCTCTCCCGCCCGTCGCCGCCGGGAGCGGGTCCCCCGGGACCCGCCTCGTTCGCAGCCACGGGCCGCCGTCGGGAGCCCGTCCTCCCCCGCCCGCCGCAGCCGGGAGCCCGTCCTCGTCCTCCGGTCACACGCCGCCGCTGGGAGCCTGTCCTCCCCGTCCGTCTCCGCCGGGAGCCCGTCCTCCCCGCCCGCCCGCCGCCGCCGGGAGCCCGTCCTCGTCCTCCGGTCGCACGCCGCCGTCGGGCCCGCCTCGCCTGCCGCTGCTGTTGTGCGGAGGGGCAGGACGGTGCAGATCTGGCGGAAGGGCAGGGCGGCACGGAGGAGGGTCGGCATCGTGCGGTGCGACGGCCGGAGCGAGAGCGGGTCCGGCGGCCTGAGCGTGCGCGGATCGAGCGGCCTCGGCAGGCGCGGGTCCGGTGGGCGGGGCGGGAGCGGATCCGGCGGGCGGGGCAGCAGCGGATCCGATGACGACCCTCGACGGCGCACTGCTCTCCCTCTCTCTCTCTCTCTCTCTCTCGTTCTCCTGCTCGGATGGCGCGGACGCACGGTTCCGTTGGGATGGCGCGCGGGCCCCGCGCCACATCAGCTGTAGAGTCTCATCCGTACGCGCGCTTGCTGTGGCGTGCGGGAGGCCGTCCGGTTGGATGGCGGAGGGCTCCCAGTATGCCGGTGCAGAGGTTTTTCCGCTACCCGGGTACTGGAAACTCCAGTACCCCAGTGCGGGTAGTCTTAGTGCTGATGGTGAAATGCATGTTCTCAAAATTTCGTAAAATCCATCTTTGACTGAAACGAAAAGTGGGGCTATAAATCAGAGCTATCAGATTTCAGATCAAACGAAAGGCTATGAACGTTCATAGTTTCTGTTTTCTGTAATCATCTAAGTAGGAAAAAGAAAAACTATTTCAAATGGCCAAGTCATACCGAGTTTGGAAGCTACGCAGGCCGAATGTGGAAGCAGGCTGTGCCTGGCTAGGTTTGGTCGAACCGGACCAGGTAGAACGCTCCTCTCGGTCGCTTCCCAATCGATCCCCCACCCTCACGCCCCGGCGGGAAAATTCAAGAAATAGCACCCATAAAAGTGGTCATCCAAGGAAAGTCATTAGTAAACGCAGCATCCAAACAACGCCACCTTTTGTTGCTCTTCTCTCCAATTCATAGCATTATCTTTTTTTTACCCATAGCATTCTCTCAAATTTATAAGCAACGTTCTGGATTCCCTTTATTTTACAGGTCCATGTGTTTTTACTTAGGTAGCTGATTCTTGTTTATGAACAATTAGAGACACAGTGTAAGTAAAATATTATTTATATTCACATATAGAGATAAACAAAGGCAATTTGTGTGTTCGATCTCAAATTGAATATATGACATTGAAAAATCCAACCCAATTTGAGTTCCAAGAATTTTATTTGTTAAGGACCACACGCTGGGGGAACTGTTACCTTGCTCAGAATTTTTTCAACATATATTCTGTTATTCTGTGGCATAGTTCAACTCACTCCTGAAGCTCAATCTTTTAATCTTCGGTATGAGTACATATGTAATCGTAGTGTAAATTCTAAATCAGAACGTTGCTTATAAATTTTGTATCTTGCAGATTGTGCCAGATTGCATTGGCCTGCTGACTGTGACCAAGCCGAGGAGAGTGTACACTTCTTGTTCTCATCTGCAGTGATTTAGGAAGTTTGGCACTCGATTCTCCTAGCTCTGGGGATGAGTAAAAAATCACACCATAATGTGACTCAACAAGGTTTTCTAGCTGATGGCGCAAAGCGATCAAGAAAAACAGGAAAGAAGTAAAGAGAAGGCCTAAATTATTTCATTACTTCTGTTCATGCTCATTGTGGCAGTGATCCATGAAGGTTCCTGTTGTTCTTATGTACTCAAGAAAAGGAAAAAAGATACGTCGCGACATGTTCAATCTCCTGCTGTTGCTTCTTGCTGTTCTACTGCAGTACTGCTACTGTGCAGTTAATTTATTTATTTTAATCTGAAGTATTAATGCTGCTCTGATAGAGCCTTATTTATGGTGGCGTGCGAGGCGTATTTAAGCTCCCATTTAGACTTAGACAAGGAGCTAAAATTATACTTAGGTTATATTGTTTTTCTTTCCAGAAAATTAGTATAATGTGCAGTGTGTATGTTATGAATTCTAGAGGGCTTTGAAGTTGTAGCTTCAGGCTTTTAGGGCTGCAATCGGAAATATTTGTATCCAGCCAATACGTTCAGCCGTATGAATAGTTGAGGAACATTCTGTTAAATGGTATGGAGCTCATATGAAAAATTTTGGAAATAATATCAAGGCTACACTTTCATATACAACAACAACAAAGCCTTTTATCCCAAGCAAATTGGGGTAGGCAAGGCTACACTTTCATATGTGCCACTTAATTTTTGTTATTTCTAAGCTCGTGGCTCAAAAAAAAAAAAAGAACCAGAACCAATTTTATCGTGATCCCTTGAATAAACTTGTTTTTGACTTTGCAGAATGAAGTTTTTCATTTTTATTACTTCCACAGGTTAGTTACATAGCTGATCTAGTTGGTAAAGCTTGAATTATCTCCCAGGCTAACATGGATATTGAATATGTTGATCTGAAGTCATGTTCTTTTTCCTATTGCAAAGCTGATTTTTTTTATGCACCTAGAGTGGAACTGATGTTCTGAGAAATAAAATGCATCTTGTGGCAGTTTTGTTGGACTAAAACCGTACTATAATGTTTGATGTGAAGATCTGAAACCTGCAAGGGATGATGGCGTGTATTCAAAGGTTAAGTCATAAAGTTTCTTTTTCTGAACGTTTTAATGGTTTTGAACATTACCGGTGATGTCGCCCTGGTCGGCTAAGAGCTGCGATGTGGTTTAATAAAGCTATTAAACATTTGGTTGCTGAGACACTCTTGGCAGACTGATGATGCCTGCATGCATCTAAAACTGCGGTCAACAATTTTACTATTTGCTAAAAACTTGTGGACTGCAATGAATGTTTGGTCTTTCTGGGAAGCAGCATCTTTCATCATTATTTTCTTATTTTTGCTAAGGTCACAGATAGGTTGAGTTGTTGAGAAGATGAGTTGCTGGTTTGCTGCTGGTAAAATAAGGTCTGGAAAGTGGACTGATTTTGAGTGATTTCTGCTCTACAAATTTCTCAGCATTGCTTTCTCTGAATTTTCTTGGGTCCTGACAGGATCACTGGATCAATCCTAAAACACATTTTAACGGAAAACTAACATTTTGCATTTTTTTTTGCGAGGGAACATTTTGGATTTTCGTCGATAGGAAAGTGTACCAAATATATATAGCGAGCGAACAAGAGTTTTTTCATTTCAGTCATTTTTCTGTCTCTTTTTGGAGTTCAAAGCTCAAGCATATCATCCTCGGGGTCGAGCCGGACCCAGGCCGAGTGTGGAAGCAGGCTGTGCCTGGGCTGGATTTGATCGAACCGAACCAGGTAGAACAAGCCTAGAAGGCCGGTCGTGCTGTGGTAGAGCCGTAGAGGTAGACAGGTAAGTGTGCTGCGGCAGCGCATCTCACTCCGTTTTGCTTTCCCAAATCGATTCCCCGGTCCCCAGTCCCCACCCAACCCTCGCCGCCGCCGGAGCTCCCCAAATCAGGGGCCGCGCACCATGGCGCCACCGCCGCCGGAGCTGATCGACGACGTCGCCGCCGAGATCTTCCTCCGCCTCCCGCCGGACGAGCCCGAGCACCTCTTCCGCGCCTCCCTCGTCTGCAAGGCCTGGCTCCGCGTCGTCACCGACCCCGACTTCCTCCGCCGCTACCGCACCTTCCACGGGTCGCCGCCCCTGCTCAGCCTCCTCCACAGGCTCCGAGTCGCGGAAGAATACAGGGGTGTAGACCTCACGCCGCACTTCGTCCCAACCACCGCAGTGCCCGCCTTCATCACTCCGGCGTCCGTCGGCAGCGACTCACGGGCCGCCGACTGCCGCCACGGTCGCGTCCTGCTCCGGCTCTTAGGCACGTACCAGGATTTCCTTGTCTGGGACCCCATCACGGGCGACAGTTGCCGAGTGCCTAATCTGAAACTCGGTTGGGTGGCAGTGGCCTCATCCGCCGCGGTTTTCTGCGCCACTGCCGGCTGTGACCACCTCCATTGCCACGGGGCTCCGTTCCGTATTGTCTTCATGACATCTGACACTCGTGGTTCTGTATGGGCGAGCGTGTACTCATCTGAGACTGGCACATGGAGGCCTCCAACATCTGTTTTCATTGGTGACGGATGTTACCTCCAGGATAGGCGCGGCGCACTTGTCGGAGATGAAATCTACTTCACACTTTCCTGGGGTCGTATTGTGAAGTATAACTGGCACAAGAATTGTTTGTCTGAGGTCGACCTTCCACCACGACCTCAAGGGCATGATGCCTGGTTTATTGTCATGGTTATGCAGGATGGTTCCCTGGGGCTTGCCACAATTAAGTATTGTTTTGGTAACACCGCTGAGTATCCCAATGGCCTTTACATGTGGTCGAGGAAGGTGAATGCAGAGGGAGCTGCGGAATGGTTACAGTGCAAGGTCATTGACGTCAGGACAATGATACCGATGGCTGAAAGAGGTAATAGAACAAATTTGGTTGGTTTTGCAGAGGGTGTGGGCTTCAGTGTCATCTTCGTAAGCACAGGTGCTGGGTTGTTCACTTTCGAGGTCAACTCAAGGCGTGTGAAGAAGGTAGGCGAGGCTGGGAACTACCATTCCATCTTGCCCTACATGAGCTTCTACACTCCTGGTATAGTACTTGTTCCTTATCATCAGATGGCCTTTATTTTACAGCTCCATATGTTTGCTTAGCCGATTCTTGTTTATGAACAATTAATGTAAGTAAATTATTCTTTACATTCACATATACAGATAAACGAAGACAATTTGTGAGTTGAATATATGACATTGACAATGAACCTAAATTTTAGTTCCAAAATTCGATTTGTTAAGGACCACATATTGATGGAAAGCTAGATATGTTGACAAACTTATCTCACTCAGAATTTTT
Organism: Chloris gayana; assembly: GCA_031894775.1. Lineage (NCBI taxonomy): Eukaryota > Viridiplantae > Streptophyta > Magnoliopsida > Poales > Poaceae > Chloris > Chloris gayana. The sequence continues at coordinate 323,221 of JAUNZO010004139.1, forward strand.
TTCAACATATATTCTACTATACTCTTGAGGACAGGCCTGGCGCAGTGGTAAAGCCATCCCACTGGTGCCAGGAGACCTGGGTTCGACGCGCAGCCTCTCCGCTTGTGCGGGGTAAGGCTTGCCTGGGAGTTTTCCTCCCCTGGACCCCACATCACGTGGGAGGTGCTTGCACCGGCGCCTGTCCTTTATTCTGCTATACTCTGGCGTAGTTGAACTCACTCCTGAAGCTCAGTCTTGTAATCTTGGGTGTTTAGTACTTATCTAATCAAAGTGTAGATGCTAAATCAGACTGTTGCTTATAATTTTTGTATATTGCAGATTGTACCGGATTGCATTGGCCTGCGGACTCTGTATCCAAGCCGAGAGTGTACAACACTTCTTATTCTCGTGTGCAGTGGTTTAGGAAGTTTGGCACTCAATTCTCCAAGCTGTGGGGATGGGTAACATCGCACCATGACCTGACTCGACAAGGTTTTCTAGCTGATGGTACAAGGCGATCAAGAAAGCAGGAAAGGAGTGATAAGAAGGCCTAAATTCTCTCATTACTTCTGTTCATGCTTATTGAGGCAGTGATCAATGAAGGCTTCTGCTGTTCTTGTGTATTAAAGAAAAGAAAAAAGATGTGCCACAGAATCTTGAATCTCCTGATGTTGCTAGATGTGCTACTGCTATTGTGTGGGGTTTTTTTTGTGTGTGTTGAAATCTGAAGTATGAATGATGCTGTGCTACAGACTTATGTTAAATGGTGACATGTGAGGCATATTTAAGCTTTCATTTAGACTTCACCACAGAACTAAAGTTATATTTAGTCTATTGTTTTCCTTTCCAGAAATAGTATAATGTTTGGTGTGTATGTTGTGAATTCTAGAGGGCTTTGAAGGCTTTTAGGGCTGCAATTGGAAATATAAATATCCAGCTAAAATGTTCAGCCGTATGTATAGTTGAGGAACATTCTGTTAAAAGGTATGGAGCTCATAATTTATGAGAAACTTTGAAAGAAAATGTCAAGGATACACTTTCATATGTGGCACTTAATTTTGGTTGTTTCTGAGATCATGGCTCCAGTCTAGTTAATTGTTATTCTTCTGTCTGAAATCTGGATGAAAAAAGAAAGAAGCAATCATTGAGAACCAGGACCAATCTCATCATGTTACCTTCAATAATTTTTTTGACTGTGCAGAATGAAGTTTTTTATTTTTATTACATCCTCAGTTTAGTTACATAGCTGATCTAGTTGATAAAGCATGAAGTATCTCCTAGGCTAAAATGGATATTGAATATGTTGATCTGAAGTCATGTTCTTTTTCATATTGCAAAGCTGAATATTTGATGCATCCAGAGTGGGGTCGGTCTTCTGAAAAACAAATACATGTGTCAGTTTTGTTAGGCTAATACCATACCATAATCTTCGCTAAAGATCTGAAACCGGCAAGGGATGATGGTGTGGATTCAAAAGCATCCCCAATTGCTAAATCAAAATTTAGTGTGTGATTAGTAAAAATCATTCTCCAACCCTTCTCTAAATGAGGTTGCTAAATTTACCAACTTCTGACCCATAGCCTAAAGGTTGCTACATTTAGTCACCTAAATCTCACTCCCAAAATGATGTTTAAACTGTTTAGGAAATGATTATTGGGAGCTGTTGGAGTGCATGTCTTCTTTTTACTCCCAATAGATATAGCAACTCTTTAAAATTAGTTTCTTGGGAGTAAAATTATTAGGAATTGTTGGAGATGGTCCTAAGGCATCAAGTTTCTTTCTCTGAACGTTTCTATCGGCTCTGACTGAACATTACCGGTGATTCACCCTTGTCTGCTGTGAGCTGTGATGTGCTTTAAAGCTGTTAATCATTTGGCTGCTGAAATAGTCTTTGGAGCCAAACTGCAATGAACAATTTTACTTCCTCAAAACTTGTGCACTGCAATGTATTTTAGGTCTTTGGAAGCAGGATCTTTCATTATTTTCTTATTTTTGCTGAGGTCACTGATAGGTTGGCTGGTTGACAAGATGTGTTGCTGGCTTCCTGCTAGGTAGAATTAGGGATGAAAGTTTTGTTACTTTTGGAAAAACGATGCAAAGTTTGTAATACTCTATTTGGAAAGAGGACTGATTTCTGCTCTAAATTTTTTTCAGAATTGATTTCTCTGAATTTTCTTGGGTCCTGACCAGGATCACTGGATCAATCCTAAAACACATTTCAAAGGAAAACTACATTTTAGATTTTTGTTGGTAAGAAAGTTTACCAAATATTGGAGTGTTTTCAGTTCAGTCATTTTCCTGCCTCTTTTTGGAATTCAAGCATATCATCATTGGCTCGCGGTCGATCCGGACCCAATTTTCAGACTACGAGGTTGTATGTCTTGTCTTGTGTTCCAGGACCGGACCACCAATCCTCCTTAGTTCGTACCATAATGTTTGCTTACGATCTGGTACATGTAGAGCTGCTGGCTCGTATTGGAGGCTTTAGGTATTTTAATTGCTTCCTCTGAACTTGAGGTTTTATTATGCTACAGTAATTGATGGTGAGATGCATGTTATTAAAATTTCGTACAATCCATCTTTGACTTGACAAAAAGAAGGCCTATAAACCCTAATTGCGATGTTCATATAAAACAATCCTTAATTAGGTTTCAAAGTTCATATCTTGTTGACCTCACCTGTTCCGCTGTTTTCTATAATCCCTGACGCAGTAAATGGAAAAAGTATTTCAAATGGCCAAGTCAGATCGAGTGTGGAAGCTATACAGGCCGAGTGTGGAAGCAGGCTGTACCTGTGCTGGGTCTGATCGAACCGCACCAGGTAGAAGTAGAAGCCTAGAAGGCCAGTCGTGCTGTGGGCCAGTGCTACAGTGTGCTGTGCCGTGCGCATCTCACTCTGGGTGTGATTTTTGCTTTCCCAAATCGACTCCCCGGTCCCCACCCAACCCTCGCCGCTGCCGAAGCTCCACAAATCAGGGGCCGCGCCCCTTGGCGCCGACGCCGCCGGATCTGATCGATGACGTCGCCACCGAGATCTTCCTCCGCCTACCACCGGACGAACCAGAGCACCTCTTCCGCGCCTCCCTCGTCTGCAAGACCTGGCTCCGCATCATCACCGACCCCGACTTCCTCCGCTGCTACCGCACCTTCCACAGGGCGCCGCCCTTGCTCGGCCTTTTCCACAAGAACAAGCTCATCCCAACCACAGAAGTACCCGCCTTCATCACTCCGGCTACCGTTGGCTGCAACTCTCAGATCGTCGACTGCCGCCACGGCCGCGTCCTCTTCCGCCTGTTCGGCAGGTGTTGGAATTTCCTTGTCTGGGACCCCGTCACGGGCGACCGTTACGGACTGCCTAATTTGAAACTCGGTTGGCTGTTCGTTGACTATTCCGTGACTGTGCTCTGCGCCATTGCCGGCTGTGACCACCTGCACTGCCACGGGGGTCCGTTCCGTGTTGTCTTCATGACGTGTCGCGCTCCTTGTTTTATCTGGGCTAGCGTGTACTCGTCTGAGACTGACGCATGGAGGTCTCCAACTTCTGTTTTCATTGGTGAAGGAAACCACCAGATCCATAGTAAGCATGGCGCACTTACTGGGGATGAAATCTACTTCACACTTACCTGGGGTTGTCCAATTGTGAAGTATAACTGGCGCACCAATTGCTTGTCTCTGGTCAACCTTCCACCACGAGATGAAGTGCATAGCACCTGGTCCACCGTCATGGTTATGCAGGATAGTTCCCTGGGGCTTGCCAGCATTGAGGCCAACAACCTTTACATGTGGTCAAGGAAGGTGAATGCAGAGGGAGCTGTGGAATGGTTACAGTTCAAGGTCATCAAGCTTGGGGCAATGATACCCAGGGCCAATCCACATGATAAAGCATTTTTGGTTGGTTTTGCAGAGGGTGTGGGTGTCAGCGTCATCTTCCTAAGCACAGGTTCTGGCTTATTCACTTTTGATATCAATTCAAGGCAGACGAGGAAGGTAGGCGAGGCTGGGAAGTACAATACCGTCTTCCCCTACATGAGCTTCTACACTCCTGGTATCGTACTAAATCCTTATAGTCCGATGTCCTGTATATTACATCTTCATATGTTTTCTTAGTTAGCCGATTCTTGTTTATGAACCATCAGGTGCAATGTAAGTAAAATTTTCTTTATATATTCATCACATATATAGTTAAAGGAAGACAATTTGTGTGTTTTATCTCATATTGACCATATGACATTGAAAATCGAACCTAATTTGAGTTCTGATTTGACTTATTAAGGACCGCGCATTGTTCGAATGCTAAATATGTTGTTAAACTTGTTACCTTGCTCAGAATGTTTTTCAACATATATTTCTCTGGCATAGTCGAGCACATTCCTGAAGCTCGGTTTGTAATCTTGTGAGTTAATTCATACTAATCGAAGTGTAAATGCTAAATCGGACCATTGTTATATCATGCAGATTGTGCCAGATTGCATTGGTCTGCTGACTCTGTGTCAAAGACGACGAAAGTGTACAACACTTCTTGTTCTCGTGTGCAGTGCTTTAGGAAGTTTTGCACTCAATTCTCCAAGCTCTGGGGATGGGTAACATCTCACCACGACCTCAGTCGACAAGGTTTTCTAGCTGATGGAGCAAGGAGATCAAGAAAAACAGGAAAGGAGTAAAGAGACGGCCTAAATTCTCTCGTTACTTTTGTTCATGGCTTCATGCTCATTGAGGCAATGATCAATGAAGGCTGCTGTTGTTCTTGTGTTGTGTATATTCAAGAAAAGAAAAAAGATGTGCCACGGCATCTTGAATCTGCCGCTGTTGCTTCTTGCTGTCCTACTGCTATTGTGTGATTTATTTTTTGTTGGAATCTGAAGCATGAATGCTGCTGTGCGAGAGCCTTATGTTAAATTGCTGCATGTGAGGCATATTTAAGCTCCCATTTAGACTTGGACAAGCAACTAAAATTATATTTAGTCTATTTTTATCCTGTCCAGAAATTAAAATAATGTTTAGTGTGTATGTTGTGAATTCTAGAGGGCTTTGAAGTAGCAGCTTCAGGCTTTTAGGGCTGTAATTGGAAATATAAATATCCAGCCAAAATGTTCAGCCGAATGAATAGTTGAGGAACATTATGTTAAGAGGTATGGTGCTCATATTTTATGAAAAACTTGGAAATAATGTCAAGGCACTCAATTTCATATGTGGCATTTTATTTTGGTTGTTTCTGAGCTCCTGGCTTGAGTCTAGTTAATTGTCATTCTTCTGTCTGAATGAAAAAAAGATAAAGCAATCATTGGGAACCGAGACCCATTTGATCATGATGCCTTTAACAAACTTATTTTGACTTTCCAGAATGAAGTTTTTCATTTTGTTACATCCACGGTTTACTTACATAGCTGATCTAGTTGGTAAAGCATGAAGTATCTCCTAGCCTATAATTTATACTGAATATGTTGATCTGAAGTAATATTCTTTTTCGTATTACAAAGCTGAATATTTGATGCATCCAGAGTGAGTCGATGTTCTGAGAAACAAATTCATGTTATGGCAGTTTTGTTGGGCTAATACTGTACCATAATGTTCAGAATTTGTGCTGTACAACTTTCCTCAGAATTGCTCTCTGAACTTTCTTCGGTCCTGACAGGATCAATCCTAAAACACATCTCAAAGGAAAACTAATGTTTTGGATTTTCGGTGGTAGGAAAGTACCAAATATAGCGAGCGAGCTCATCATAAGTGTTTTCTGTTTTCAATCATTTTCCCTGTCTCTTTTTGGAGGTCAGGCATATCATCCTCGTGGAGCCGAACACAGTTTTCAGACCATTTGGATGTCATGTCTGGTTGCTGTATTCCAGGAATGGGTCAACCCTCCTTACCATAATGTTTGCTTTTGATCTGGTACTTGTAGAGCTGTTGGCTTGTATTGGCGGCTTCAGGTGCTGGAATTGCTTCCCCTGAGGCCTGAACTTGAGGTTTATTATGTTGCAGTAATGCTGATGGTGAGATGCTTGTTACAAAATTAACAATGCCTAACATTAAAATGATTCCATCCAAAACAGCAGCCAAGAGAAGTAATAAAACACATCTAATCAATCCTAGCTAGCATGCACCAGGCTCTCATCATATAAATCAAGAGGACGACAACACGGGCTAGATGAAGAGACAAAAAGCCTAGCACAAACAGCATAGCACGTATTGTCGGACGGGAAATAGTAGAGACGAACTTACACTTGACTTGATCCTGCAAGGAGACTAGATGGCGAAGGAGTTGATGAAGATGTCGTCGAGGCAGTGCAGCGAGCGGTCATGCGAGACACTTCCCAGAAACCTGATCGCCGGTCTCCTGTGACTTCAGATGGCCGCGGAGGAGTAGAAAGTGCAGGTAATTGTGTACCCAGTATGTTCAGGACGTCTCCTTATATAGAGGCGAGACAGTGCAACAAACCCTAGCTCAATCTGCCATGATTCTAGGATCTGCTCCCTAGTATCTCTCAACGTGCGACTGATATAGCAGCGCAAACGACGTGTGTCTCCCCACTTTTATGGTCAACGTGGCCATGTGCGCACGCGCGCGTTTATTTGCAGCTGTCTCTCCACCCATGTTGCACACATGTTGCAACACAATGGAAGAGTTTTCTTTTTTTTTTTTGAAAGAAACAGAATGGAAGAGTTCCTTTATAAGTTGGAAAACATCTACTAGATGGACAATGTGGTACTAAAGTTACCACATTAACATCTTCGTCACACCACCCTTGACTTTACCAATAAATTCAGGCTCTATATCTGAAACCAGACGGTCTCTATATGGGCCAAATTCCAACGATGCTTGCTCCTAGAATATCGTAGATATGTTCTCAGAAAAAAAAGAATATCGTAGATATCATCTTTGACTAAAACGAAAAAGAGGCTGATAAATCCTGAGCTGCGGCGGTGATATAAAACAGACTCGTTTGATTTCGAATTCCTAACTTGTTCAGCTGTTTTTTGTAATAATTTAATCAGGTAAAAAAAACTATTTCAAATGGCCAAGTAAAACAGCTTACACAGGCCGAGTGTGGAAGCAGACTGAGCCTTGAGATGGGCTGGGTTTGTCGAACCGGACCAGGTAGAAGTAGAAGAAGGCCGTTCGTGCTGTGGTAGTGTGCTGCGCGCGTCTCACTCGGCCGCTTCCCCACCCAAACCCTCGCCGCCGCCGCCGGAGCTCCACCACCCAGGGCTGCGCATCATGGCGCCGCCGCCGCCGGAGCTGATCGACGACATGGCCGCCGAGATCTTCCTCCGCCTACCGCCGGACGAGCCGGAGCACCTCTTCTGCGCCTCCCTCGTCTGCAAGACCTGGCTCCGCGTCGTCACTGACCCCGACTTCCTCCGCCGCTACCGCGCCTTCCACCGGGCGCCGCCCCTGCTCGCCTACATTCAGAGGCGCGAAGTCATGCAAGGTGACCCCGATCCTCGCCTCGTTCCCACCACGGCGTTACCCCTCACCTCCAACCCCTCCTTCCGCCGGGCCCTCGACTGCCGCCATGGCCGCGTCCTTCTCCACGTGTATGAAGATGATGGCTATCTCCTCGTCTGGGACCCCGTCACGGGTGACAAGCAGCGCGTGCCGGATGTTGACATCGACTGGCTCATCTACACCGCCGGTGTGTTCTGCGCCGTGAGTGGCTGTGACCACCTCGACTGCCACGGCGGCCCCTTCCGAGTGGTCTTTCTGGCCACAGACGACCACAACGGACTCATCAAGGCTACTGTGTACTCCTCGGAGACGGGTGCTTGGAGTGCTCCTGTATCTCTTCCTGAATCCTGTCTCCCGGATTGGTCCATGGATTTCAGGATGCCCTATGTCCAGCCTAAGAGAGTTGCCCTCATTGGAGATGACATTTACTTTATGCTTCGACGGAATAACGCAATCATCAAGTATGACTTGGGCAAGAACTGCTTGTCTATGACGAACCCACGATCATGTGATGCGTATTACATGACCCTTGTGGAGATGGAAGATGGTGCACTGGGTTTTTCCTACATTCAAGATTGGAAGCTGTATCTGTGGTCTAGGAAGGTGAATTCAGAAGGAGTGGCAGAATGGGTGCAATCCAGAGTCATCGAGCTGGAAGGATTGGTACCTGTTGCTGGTCCTGATGATGAACCAGTAGAGCTGGAAGGATTAATAGGACCTCTTGCTGGTCCTGGTGATGAGCCAGTCGTGGTTGGTTCTGCAGAGGGTATGGGCATCATCTTCATGAGCACAAATGCTGGCTTATTCTCTTTTGAGCTCAAGTCAGGGCGGGTGAGGAAGGTTGATGAACCTGAGGTCTACTTCAGCATCTTACCCTACATGAGCTTCTACACTCCTGGTACTTTACTAGCCCTTCCTTAACATATTGCATCGTGCTTATATACGTTTGCTTGCCTTCTAGTTTTTGTAATGGAAGTAATCTTTAATCTATTCATATTTAGAGATTGCCAAAAGACAATTTGTGCGCTAGAGCAAATTGGGTCAGTATTGAAAATTGAACCTAACTAGACTTCTGAATTTTACTTTATGCCTTAGTGGACCTACTGCAAACTTGTTGATCTGGTATTGTTCATCCTTGCTTCAGATTTAAGTTAAAAGATATTCTGTTGTTTTCTACTAGCATAGATGAAGCTTACATTTGGCAAAATCTAGTCTTGGAACATCTGTTCTAGTATTGTCCATCCTTGCTTCAGATTTTAGTTAAAAGTTATTCTGTTTGTTTTGTAGCAAAGATGAAGCTTACATTGGCAAAATCTTGTCTTGAAACCTCTGTTCTATACATCAAAGTGTAATTGTAGAGCTTTACAGTCTTGGAACCTCTGTTGTAGTACACATAGCTCATCAAAGTGTAAATGCAGAGCTTGATAGCTGGCTGGTTAGCTGGTAAGAGTTGGACCGTGTGTACCAGAGCAAACTGAATATATTGCATTGGAATATCAAACCTAATTTGAGTTATATAATTCTACTGATAAAGACTTGGCTCAGTTTGTTTCTAAATGTAAAGCTTATAAGCTTATTAGTACACACAACTCATCAAACTGTAGATGTTAAATTAAACGAACGCTAATGGGTTTTATATATTTCCAGATCGTGCAAGTCTGTCACTGCTGGCGAATACTCATTGATATTGCAAAATGGATGAATGCTTGAGTCTGCTCGCATACAGCATTGGCTACTTCTCATTGAGCTACAACTGTTATGTTGCTTCTTTCTGTTGGACAGTTCTAAATATGGAGGGTATGTTCGCTTGTGGGTGTTCATGCAGATGGCAAATTGTATCCCAGTTTAACGAGTGAAGCATAATTTATGTTACTGTTTGATCAATGCTTGACTCAGCTACATGGAACTAAAATTATTTCTACTCTGTTGTTTTCCTTTCTACAAAGATTGATATGTCACTTGCTGTCGGTTTTGTGTATTTCAGAAGCTGTAACGTAGCTTGATATACTTTTTGTGATTTCGTAAACGTTGTGGTTTGAGGTATAAATGAACACAATACAACCATGATGAGGCCAGGCGATAGGAATTGAGGATGTTATGGCTAGTTGCTTAATTTCCTGGAATGAACCAGAGGTGCCCAACCCTCCTTACCTTAAATTTTGCTTATGACCTGGTATATGTAGAGCTGATGGATTGTATTTGAAGCTTCACGTGTCAGATTGCTTCCTCAGAACTATAACGTTCTACTATGTTATAGTAGAGCTGATGGTGTGTGTTCGAGATTTTTTTTTTTTTTTTTTGAGCTCTACCAGTTTTTTTTCGTCCTTGTCTGCCATTATTAATCGTTACATGGTTTCGTCGTTTTGGCTTGAGAGCCCGAGTAGGAACTATTTTTTTTCCATTTTGAGGAACAGTAGAAAACGTTGGTGAACCAGGCACACCACCGCACCATGCTGAGTTGCTGACGAGACAGCCCATCACAGCTCGAGATGGGCCTGGGCCCAGGCCCAGTAGACGAACACTCATCACTCCACTCGCAGTCTCGCCTGCTCCCCCACCCAAAACCATCGTCCGCTCCACCATGGCGCCGCCGCCGCTTGAGCTCATCGACGACGTCACCGCCGAGATCCTCCTCCGACTCCCACCGGACGAGCCCGAGCACCTCATCCGCGCCTCAGCCGTCTGCAAGCCCTGGCTCCGCGTCGCCTCCGACCTCGGCTTCCTCCGCCGCTACCGCGCCTTCCACAGGGCGCCGCCCCTGCTCGGCCTCCTCCACAGGCTTCAGGTCCTCGAAGGACTCCCCAGAGCCCGCTTCTCCTGCACCACGTCACTCCCCGCCTTCCCCCACCCAGGAGCTGAAGCTGAGTCAGGCGAAAGCCGCCGTGCCCAAGCCATCGACTGCCGCCATGGCCGCACCCTCTTCCGCATATGGGAAGATGAGAGTTCGTACTACCTTGTCTGGGACCCCATCAACGGCGACCGGCACATCCTTCCCCTGCCTGACATCAATTGGCTGGTCTACTCCGCCACCGTGCTCTGCGCAACCACCGATGGCTGTGACCACCTCGACTGCCATGGGGGTCCATTCCGTGTGGTCTTCATTGCCACTGACGACGATGAAGATGTCGTCGCGGCGAGCGTGTACTCATCAGAGACGGGTTCCTGGAGCATGCCGGTATCTCTTGGCGATGAGTGTGAATACTATGTCCAGCATAAGCAGCATGCCGTTGCCAATTCACGCTTGGGAAGGTGCTACATGCCGTATGTCCAGCCTAGGCGAGTTGCTCTTGTCAAAGATGAAATCTGCTGTACAATTCGGTGGGATAATTCAATCGTCAAGTATGAATTGGTCAAGAATTGCTTAACTATGATCATGCCGCCATCGCACCGTGCATACTACATAGCCCTCATGGAGATGGAAGACGGTGCACTGGGTTTTGCTTGGATTGAGGATTCCAGCATGCATCTGTGGTCAAGGAAGGGGAATTCAAAAGGATCTGCAGAATGGGTACAGAGGAAGGTCATTGAGCTGGAAGGAATGATGCCTGGTGCTGGTCCCGATGAGAAAGCAGTTGTGGTTGGTTCTGCAGAGGGTGTGAATGTCTTATTTGTGAGCACAGTTGCTGGCTTATTCATGATCAAGGTCAATTCAGGGAAGGTTACGAAGGTAGATGAGCCTGGGGTCTACTTTAGTGTCTTGCCTTACATGAGCTTCTACACCCCTGGTACTGCACTAGTCCTTAATTGCTTATCTGTTAACCGTTATTATCCATTTTAGATCTTATGTATGTTTGTCTGGCTGGCTCTTGTTTGAACAATTAGTTGTATTCTAAGTAATATTTGTTATGCAAGTGATATTGTTGTGTGCTATAGCAAAATGATCCTAATCTGAGTTCTGAAATTTGAATTGATTGGACCATGCGTTGTAGGAAATAGTACAAACCTGCTGATCTATCTTTATCCAATCAGCATGCTTCAGGTATTCTGTTATTTTTTACCACAGCGAAGCTTGTATCTCAGGGTAGTCTTAGAACATTTGGAATCAGTTCTAGTACATAACTTGTCAATGTATACATGATGAATTGGATTGGCATGCTTCATGGTTTTGTGCATTGTATCCTTTCAGATTGTGGCAAATTGTCACTGAAGCTTTGAGGAATCTCTGATGTTGCACTCAACTGTAAGACGTTACCAAAGTTGGTGAATCTCTAATCTTTAGCCTATTGCTACTGGCTTCTGCTATTTCTTTTCTGTTTAACAGTTTAAAGTGTAGTAGTGCAAACCAACGTCATCTAATGTGTTCACCTTGTCTGATTTGATGTGATCACCGCATCTGAAAATTGTAATATGTGTTGCATATTTTAGCTACTGTTTGGTTAATGCTTGTCTCAGCTTATGTGGAACTAAAATTATCTGTTGTTTCTCTTCCCCAAAAATTTAATCACTCATTGTTGGTCTGGTATTCACAAGAGGCTTGTCACATAGCAGGTTCAGGCTTTTGGACGTACAATTGGAAATGCTTGTTCCCTAGTCAAAATTGAGTCTCAGTGCAAAAAAGTCAGTTGTCTTTTATCAAGCGTGGTTCTCACATGTTTTACTGTAAACTTTAGAAAACTGGTACTTTGGCTATCATTAGAAACTGCGAGCGTGAGAACAAAGTTATCTCAAAATGGAATGAAGTTCTCCTAATTCCCATACAACCATAGAAGCTGCCATGCATATTGAGTACATGTCACTCTGATTTCCTGTTGTTTGTCTTGGTTCCACTGTTAACTTTACATTGAATGCAGGAATATTTGAATTCATAGGTGCAGGCGTATTAGGATATTACTCTAGAACAGAACCAAGTAAAGAATCTTGAGACTTCTTTTGGCTATTGCTTTGACAGAAATTTATATGCTCTCAATGAAATTGAATGCTGTGTTAAACTAAAAATCTATGACCTAGAGCTTTCAAAGCAGAACAAGATTATCACAAGCACTCTGTGAATCTGTGTTTCTTTGTTGAGTAGTACCATGTTCAGGCTTTTGCACATGCAAAAAGAAATGCTAATCCCTGGTCAAATATGAGTGAGTCTCAGAACAAAATGTCTACCGTCATTGAATTGACTCGAACTACATTATAAAACTGGTATCAAGGCTATACTTTGTTTCTAGGATCGGCTTTGAATTCAAGGTTGGTGTCTTGCCATTTGATCTTCTGCTTGAAAACCTTGTGTTAAATATATGACAATCTTTTCCATTGCCTAGAATTCAGGGCTCATGTCATGTCTGGTTGTTTGATATGCTGCTTGAAGCCTTGTGCCTAATACGTAGGAATCCGTTTCGTTACACTGAATAACTATCATTTTCTTTTTCTTAACAGACATTCACCAGTAGAACTAATGTTCATGACTTCTGATATACTAGTATCAGTTTTGATTTCAAAAAAAAAAAGGTATCTGTTTTGGATTATGCATTCATCACTTGTTAACAAACTAGAGAAGATCTCTTAGCAGGTTTGGAACCCACATTTTTTACTAAAAACATGGAATTTGGTGTTCTAGATTTGCATGAGCATCAAGGTTTCAGTTGTCATGAAGACAATTTTGTTACTGCAGTGGTCTTTCTTCTGACTTGGTCTTTCTTCTGACTGCTGCTATCATCTGGAACGATCGTTGGGGGCAAGGATTACCGGTGTCAGTAAACCAGTATTAATTTTTCGAATAGCCTACGTTTATCCAATCCGCTTCAGTTGAAAAATAGAAAATTGACTAAATTTACAATACTTTTCATTTCAAAATGTCCCTAACAAGGGTCAATCAGAGTCCAATACTTCTTGAGGCAGCCCAACCCAACCGATGGTGCCATCGTTATGTGATCCTATCCTCCCATCCTCTTCTGAAACCTTACTCCTTTGTTTCCAAAATGATGATGTTCCAACAGCAACCAGCAGTTGTTTTTCAGTTCATTGTGATGCACAAATGACAGGCAAAACTTGTTACCACTACGCTTCAACAAAAAAAAAACATGTTACCATAATTTTGCAGTAGTAGTATTTAAGACGTGCAATTACCTGGCGGTGGATGCAGAAACGAATCCTCATACTTGCTTATGGCATCGTTGAAAACCCTCATGGCATGTATGGACCCCTACCATCCCGCCAACGCGAAAGTGAACCTCATGTCAAAATCATAAATAACCAATACATTCTCAGTCGAGTAGCCGTACCGACCCATATGTTGAGGCACCTTCGATGATGGTACAATAACAGGTATATGAGTTCCATCTAGTACCCAAATGCAAGATGCACTGTCCTAAATTGAGGATCTCTTGGTTTGATAATCTGTACTGATAGCCTAGAGACACATCTCAACACCTCATTAAATTTTTGACTGACAGTTTCAGTTGACCTCTCAAAACGGTTTTCAGCTTGTCTAACTGATTGTGGGGCACCAATGATCCACAAAAACATTGTCAAACGCTCCACTGAACTCATCTTATCTGATGACCTCAAACCATAATTTATCACTAACTCATCATGCAGCCTGTAGAAAAGTTCCATACTCATTCTAAACATGTTGTAGCAAGCGTTGGATTGGCAAGAGTTCTCATGACCCACTCATATCCAGAGATACCAGTTTTCAAGTTCTTAGTTTTATTCATGAAAGTCGATTCATGGTACATACCAAACAAGCACACCACAACTCCAAATTGCAGGGCAAGCTCCGATGCATTGAGTGCAGTCCTATTTGTTTCATCATCGCCACTTGAAGAAGAGTTGTCTTAGGAATCATCTTTTTCAGCACGTACTGGATGAAGAGTTCGTCTACATAATAAAAGAAAATGATTAAGCATTGATCCACATTAATTTAGTACTGAGGGACACATAATTTTATTTATTTCAACTATCTTAGTATATAGTCACATAGATTTACACACTACACAGCACAAGTAGTTCACTTTGCACATATCTGGACACACAGTTCACCGAACTTAGTTTATACACACATATATGGCACATAGATTATAGACACTAGACAACACAATTAGTTCACGTAGCCCATATCTAAATACTTAGCACGCAGACTTTAGTTTCTTCTCCTTGCACATCCTCTTCAACCAATTCATCCTTCCTTCTTTGGTCTCCAAAGTGACGAACATTGCACGGTACTCTAGCTTCACGAACAATTTAGTTGCCATGAAATGCTCATTTGTTCCTTTTGTTGCCCCACATTCGACAACCAAGCGCATCACTTGCTTTATGGATTCAGAAGTATAACCCCCTGCATTGCTTTTTGAGCTACAAAACATGTTGATTGCATAGTATCACATATACCTTTCATAACCTTGATCATAGGACTCTTTGATTTCTTCTTTGGGCTGGTAGCATTTGAAATGGTGCTATTATTCCTTTTCAAACTGCTAATAATCACAGGACTGCCATGACCACCATCACCATTAGCACCATCCTCACCTTCACTTAATTGTTCACCACGAATACAATTAGAGGACCCATCAACTACAATGTTCTCAAACATCACTTCCAGCTCTGCTAGATTATCCGGAGGACCACATCTCAGCTTCCTCCATTCGCCGTGATTCTGAAAAAGAGAAATAAAATGTTGAGACGTATGTACAACAACCTTATAAACTATATACAATAGATTATAATTCTCGACGGTTATAACGTACCTTAGTTTGTTTGTTTTTCACCATTAATCATCTGCAACAACCGTTCCCCTACTTCTTCCAAGCCCACTTTGTTTGTTTAGCCACAACCAAAAGACATATAGGCGCCTCAATGCTTCCCATCTGTTCTTGAACAGTTGTCGAGAGTGACGGAGTCATGTCCTCTCTTTAAATTTCCGTGCTATGTTTTTATACCCTGTACTAGTCAACACTCCATTGCTCCTATTACCGGCTCTAATTTCTTCAACACTGATCTCACAAAATGCAGTATTATTGGCGTTATTGCCACAATCGGCCTTGTCAAATACATCACCCTTCTAATGCACCCAATTTATTCTGAAAATCGTTAGCACAATAGAACTGAAGCATAGTACGTGAATGCATTTCTCTATATCTCTATAGTATCTATAGTAGTATAGTTCTCGAGTCGGATGCTATTCCGGTCGAACCGGACCAAGTAGCACTAGAAGGGTGGCGCTGCGCGTCTCACTCCCCTCGGCCGCTGCTTCGCCATCAATCCCCAAATTCTTGCCGACGCCGACGCCGGATTCCAATCCACCGACCAGGGCCGAGCACCATGGCGCCGCCGCTCGAGCTCATCGACGACGCCATCGCCGAGATCTTCCTCCGCCTCCCGCCGGACGAACCGGAGCACCTCTTCCGCGCCTCCCTCGTCTGCAAGCCCTGGCTCCGCGTCATCTCCGATCCCGATTTCCTCCGCCGCTACCGCGCCTTCCACCGGACGCCGCCCCTTCTCGGCTTCCTCCAGAGGCGCCAGGTCTTGGAAGGACCACCCTCTCCCCTGTTCACAACCACCACAACGGTACCCCTCATCCCCAACCCCCTTTTCGTGATGCCGATGCCCTCGACTGCCGCCATGGCCGCGTCCTCCTCCGCGCGGACGCGGCGGACGGTGATTGGTGTTTCATGGTCTGGGACCCCCTCACGGGTGAGAAGCATCGCCTGCCGGAGGTTGACATCGATGTCCTGGTCGACTCCGCCACTGTGTTCTGCACCTTGAGGGGCTGCGACCACCTCGATTGCCACGGCGGGCCCTTCCGAGTGGTCTTCATGGCCACCGACGAAACCGATGGACTCGTTAAGGCGACCCTGTACTCATCGGAGACTGGTGCGTGGAGCACGCCAGTATCTCTTGGTGATGGTTGTGAAGTTTATGCTCAGCATCGTCGAGATGCCATCGAGAGACGATCCTACTACTTACCCTATGTCCAGCCTAGGCGTGGTGCCGTCATTGGGGATGAAGCCTACTTCACACTTCGGTGAGCTAATGCAATCGTCAGGTACAACTGGGTCAAGAATTGCATATCTATGATTAACCCGCCGTCAAAAGATGTGTGCTACATTGCTCTCATGGAGATGGATGACAGTGCATTGGGGTTCGTTTGCATTGAGGATTCAAGCCTTTACCTTTGGTCTAGGAAGGTGAGCTCAGAAGCAGCTGCAGAATGGGTGAAATGCAAGGTCATCGACCTGGATGGATTGATACATGTTGCTGATAAGGATGATGAAGCACTCGTGGTTGGTTCTGCAGAGGGTGTAGGTGTCGTCTTCGTGACCACAGGTGCTGGCTTATTCACCTTGGAGCTGAAGTCAGGGCGGGTGAGGAAGGTACACAAACCGGAGATCTACTTCAGCATCTTACCCTACATGAGCTTCTACACCCCCGGTACTAAGCTTATTGCTCAACTGTTAACTATACCATTCATTTACACTATGTATATGTTTCTTTAGTTAGTGTCGGTTTGTGAACAGTTTAATGCAGTGTGTGCTACAGGAATCTTAACAAATATTGTAAATTATACATGATTTTAGTTCTGAAATTTGACTTGTTAAGACCTTCATTGGTGACATGGTGACAAACCTGTTGAATTGTTTATGCCAATCGAGTATTATCGTATTACTTGATTCAAAAGATTTTGCTAGCTTCTAGCATATAGCTAATGCTCACATTTTCACCTTAGTCTTCAAACCTTTGGTAGTTGTAGTACATATGTCAGAAAAGTGTGCTGTGGTGGACAGTTGCATAGGACAGTTTGTGTGTATGTAACTTGAATATACGGGATTGGATCTAGTATAATTTCTATTTGAGATTTGACATGTTCAGGACCATCCATGCATTTTTTTGAAATTGCTAAATATGCAGACTTATGGATTTAGTATTATCCTGTCACATGATCCCTCTGAATTCTAGTAGTACATAGCTCATGAGAGTGTAACTGCTGAGTTGGACAGTTGGTTCTGACTTGTGTTTATGGTACCTCTTTTCAGATCATGGTATATTGCCATCACTTGCGAGGACTGACTGATCTCTGCTTTGCTGATGAACAGCAAGAGGTTGCAGAAGGGACGGCTCCATCACTTGGACTTTTTGAGTCTGTTGCTATTGTCTTCTAGCAGGGCTACTATGTTCTTTGGCTTTATTTTCTACTGAGCAGTTAAAAGTAGGACTTGTTCAAGTTATTATGATCAATTATGGTTGTCTTTAGTTCATACTCATCATGGCAGAAACTTGTGACATTATAATATGCCAGATTTATTTCAGTTACTGTTCTGTAGATGCTTCAGCCACATGAAATTTAAATTATGTGTGCTTGTCTTGAAACAATGATGTCTGATGTGATATTGAGTGAAAATTAATATGCTTGCGTATAACAGTAATGTGGCATTCAGTGTTAGTTTTGTGGAGAGGGGTTGTCAGTTAACAATTTCAGACTTTCAAACATCTAATCTGTCCTACAAACTGTTGATCATAATTTAGTTTCAGCACATAATTTATCACTTCAGAATAAATCAACATTTTTGGACAGTTGTGAAACTTGGATATGTTATTTGAACTTATGATTTTATTATGATGTCGTAAAAAGTAGGTTTTGTTTCAGTTCCTTTTTCAAAAGCTCAACCCTAATTAACTCTTGTGCATGAAAATTCTGTGCTCTTATATAGGGAAGTCCTTTGGAAGCAGGATCAATTGCATTTTTCCTTTTTTTATTTCTCAAGTGTAAGATCAATTGCATCGTTCCCCTTAAAAGATATTTGGCCCGTTTAGTTAGAGCCTGTTGGGAAAATCGGTGTCCCTAGGCTGACACCGACTTCCTAGAAATGGTATCAAACTGGTGTGATACCACTTCTTCTATGGACCCAAACCCGACCTTCTAACTTTATCGAGGAGACCGTCACCTTACTCTACTAATTTGAGAGACCAACTCTCTACAAAAATAGCTCAACCGTTATTCACAACACAAACTTGATACAAGGCACACTTCTTTTGTGGGTGGCTACCTATGACTCACCATGACACATACACACTAGCACACCATGGCAACCATGCTACTAGGACACAATGACACTTCAAGTCATGGCAACCCTTGTCATGCCTTCACACGTGGTGGCATCTATGACTCCATGGCATGACACCTTGGAAGGGTAGAGGGCACCCCTATTTATACTTACACACGATCACTAGGATGTTGCCATGTGGCAACATTCCACACCCTTCTAACCAAAATATCTAGCTCTAGAGTATTCTCATCCTTATCCTAATATCTAGATATTTCTTACCCTACATAAATATCTAGTTTCTAGACTATTCTTTACTTTGCCATGAAGAAATAGTTCTAGACTCTTACATGACAAATATCTTCTCTCTTGTGCTTTCCCAAATATTCTAGAATATTCCAAGTATGCATTGCCATAACTTAACACTCCCTCTCAATGCATACTTGCTCTTCCACCGGTTGCCATCTCTCGATTCTCCACTTTGCCAATGTCTCCCAAATCGCCTTCGGTTTCTCCATATCTCTCCTCAATTGTCTTCTTGAACACCAACGTAGCCTTGCCTCCTTCCACGCACGCTTTTGCAAGGCTTCTGCATTCTCCTTCGCTCCGCACCTGGAGGATCTGTTTCGATGCCTGTCACAACTTCTCTTGCACTCCAGAAATCTGCCATATCGACCGACGCCCGGCGTCAACTGCGCTTGGTCCCGGACCAGCGTTCTCCACAGTCCCGGACTGTGCTCTTCGGCAGATTCCCGTCTAGTGCCACTCGGTTCCACACCGAGCAATGTAAGCACCCTGTGCTTACCGGTTGCACCGACCAAGGTAAGTGCCCTGCACTTACAACAGACTCCTCCCTCTACAGGCAGTCTCAAACCGCCCATGCATTACACTCGGTCCCGGACCAGTGTTCTTCACTTCACAGTCCCAGATCTGTGATCTTCGGCTAGAGTCTCCAACATAAGTGCCCCGCACTTGCAGGAGACTCGTCCCTCTTTTGGCAGTCCCGGACCGCCCCTGCTCCGATACCAATTGTTGGGAAAATCGGTGTCCCTAGACTGACACCGACTTCCTAGAAATGGTATCAAACTGGTGTGATACCACTTCTTCTATGGACCCAAACCCGACCTTCTAACTTTATCGAGGAGACCGTCACCTTACTCTACTAATTTGGGAGACCAACTCTCTACAAAAATAGCTCAACCTTTATTCACAACACAAACTTGATACAAGGTACACTTCTTTTGTGGGTGGCTACCTATGACTCACCATGACACATACACACTAGCACACCATGGCAACCTTGCCATGCTACCTAGGACACAATGACACTTCAAGTCATGGCAACCCTTGTCATGCCTTCACACGTGGTGGCATCTATGACTCCATGGCATGACACCTTGGAAGGGTAGAGGGCACCCCTATTTATACTTACACACGATCACTAGGATGTTGCCATGTGGCAACATTCCACACCCTTCTAACCAAAATATCTAGCTCTAGAGTATTCTCATCCTTATCCTAATATCTAGATATTTCTTACCCTACATAAATATCTAGTTTCTAGACTATTCTTTACTTTGCCATGAAGAAATAGTTCTAGACTCTTACATGACAAATATCTTCTCTCTTGTGCTTTCCCAAATATTCTAGAATATTCCAAGTATGCATTGCCATAACTTAACAGAGCCATTGATTGGTTTTGGATAGTGATATGCTATATGAAGAGTTGATGGCATGTACTCACGGTGAGAGGGCATCAGATGTATTTGCTCTGAAATCTATATTTCGCTCATGTCTTGTTTTAACAGCAAGACGATGCAAAATGGATGAACCAACCATTTTAAATCTGTTGCTGCTGGCTTCTTCATGGTTACTGGCTGCCACTCCACTCTGTCACAGATTTCTGTGGTTTCATTTCTGTTGAGCAATTTAAGTAGGAGTGGTGTTCAGGTTCTTATTGTTAATTGTGATTGTCTGCTGTACTCATCCTAATCATATCATCTGAAAAATATATTCAATGCAATATGCCAGGCATATTTTACCACTCACATTTAATTAAAGCTATGCGTACTTCACATTGTGTCCCCTTGCCTGGTAATAAAAACTGACATTCAGTGGTCTGCCTTCAAGAGGGTTGTGAGGTAGCGAATTCAGACATCCAAACATTCATCGTTTGAGAATATAGATAAAACATTTTTTTGAGTTTTGACGGGTGTGCTGCTGTTGTAAGAAGCAACTCTTGTTTCCTTTCATTTTGGCATGGCAAAGTGTCGTAACCTATTCTTGTGCCTGAATTGGAGAGATCGGAAACTCGGAAGCAGGATCAATCGCATCATCAGCTTATGCCCGTCTAGCAAGCGCCGTTATCCACTGATCACTTTTGAATGGTGACCGAGATGCAGAGTCGGTATACATTCATGTACTCCTCCCATTCTTTTTTTATGACGTTAGGACACAAAGTTTAGTTCAAAAATGAATTAATCTTCTTGTCTTAACATCAAGAAAAAAGAATAGAGGGAGTACTCCGTACTTCAACTGAAATTTATCCGTGTACCTGCACATTTTCCGTGCTTTGTGAATTTGCTGGTGCCTCGCCATCGTAGTTCACTGGCTTGGCCTCTCTTTCTTTTGGTGAGTGACTGATTTGTGGACCCCCAAAGAAAAATCGCACCCTTTGCACTGCAAGATCCCCTGGGTTGGGCTCTGGTCGAACCAAACCCAGTAGATGAGTAGAAGACCGGCTCGGACGGACACATCCCCATTGATCCCCCACCCAATCCTCGCCGCCGCGATTTAAAAAGAAAAGAAAAAATCCTCGCCGCCGCCGGACCACCACCGACCAGGGGCAGCGCGCCATGGCGCCGCCGCCGCCGGAGCTGATCGACGACCACGCCGCCGAGATCTTCCTCCGCCTCCCACCGGACGAGCCAGAGCACCTCTTCCGCAACTCCCTCGTCTGCAAGACCTGGCTCCGCGTCATCACCGACCCCGACTTCCTCCGTCGCTACCGCTCCTTCCACCGGGCGCCGCCCCTTCTTGGATACATCCAGAGGCGCGAAGTCATGGATGGTGACCCCCGCCCCGCCTCATTCCCAACCACGACGGTACCCCTCGCCCCCAACCCCTCTTTTCATCGGGCCCTCGACTGCCGCCATGGCCGCGTCCTCGTCCATGTATTTCACGGCGGTGAGCATCTCCTCGTCTGGGACCCCGTCACTGGTGATCGGCAGCGCGTGCCGGGTCCTGGCATCGATTGGCTTATCTATTCAGCTGTTGTGTTCTGCTCTGTGAGCGGTTGTGACCACATTGACTGCCACGGTGGCTCCTTCGGAGTGCTCTTTATTGCTACTGACGACGACGAGGAACTTGTTAAGGTGACCGTGTACTCATCGGAGACAGGAGTGTGGAGCACGCCAGTAACTCTTGACAGTGGATGTGAAGGCTATGTCCAGCACGAGAAAGATGCCATGGACAATGGTGAAGTTCTTGGACTGTTTTACACACCCTATGTCCAGCCTAGGCGAGGTGCTGTCATCGGGGATGGAATCTACTTCACATTTCGCTGGGCTAATGCAATCGTCAAGTACGACTGGGGCAAGAACTGCATATCTATTATTAACTCGCCATCACGTGATGCCTTCCCTCATGGAGATGGAAGATGGTGCATTGGGATTTTCTTACATTCAAGATTGGAACCTCTATCTGTGGTCTAGGAATAATGTGAGCTCATAATCAGCTGCAGATGGGTGAAATGCAGGGTCATCGAGCTGGAGGGATTGATACCCGTTGCCGGTCCTGATGATGCAGCGCTTGTGGTTGGTTCTGTAGAGGGTGTGGGTGTCATCTTCGTGATCACGGGTGCTGGCTTATTCACCTTTGAGCTGAAGACTGGCCGGGTGAAGAAGGTAGACGAACCAGAGGTCTACTTCAGCACTTTGCCCTACATGAGCTTCTACACCCCTGGTACTGTACTAGTCCTTATTGCTCAAATGTTAACTGTGTCATCCATTTTACATGTTGTATATGTTTGTTTAGTTAGTTTCTGTTTCTGGACAGTTCAATGTGATGCAATTAATACTTGTTAAATTGGTATTAAGATTGCCAGAGACAATATATAGGTATGTGCTAGAGGGTTCTGAATACTTTGGAAATTGAACCTGCATTTAGTTTAGAAGTTGACTTGTTAAGACCATGCAAGGTGGAATTGTCACATACTGGTTTGATGCCACTTTAGTAGTATTACCATATCACCTTGCTTCAGATTTAAAAGATAATTTCATCTTCGAGCATGGCTGATGAAGCTCACATTTCCACTTTAGTGTTGGAGCCTTTGGTATTTGTAATATATATCTTCTCAAAGTGTAAGTGCTGAGGTGGACAATTTCAAAGGACTGTGTAATTTGGATATATGGGTTTGGGAAATCAAATGTAGTTTTGTTCTGTGAAAGGATAATCGATGCATTATTGAAACTGCGAAGTATGCATACAAACTTATTGATCTAAGTAGTACATAGTTCATCAGTGTGACTGCTCAATTGGATAACTGATTATGGTTTATGTTTACGGTACATCTTTTCAGATCGTGGCACATTGTCATCACCTATCAGGGCTGACTGATCTCTTATTTGCTGACGGACAGAAAGAGGCTGCAAAATGGTCGGCTCCATCATTGTCTTTTTTAGACTGTTGCAATTGGCTTCTTGCAGAGCTACCACTTTCTGTTTATTTCTGCTGAGCAGTTTAAGTAGGAGCAGAGTTCATACTCATCATGGCATCGAAAATTTTAATAAAATATCAGGCGGATTTCAGTCATTACTGTTATGTGGATGCTTGAATTAAAATTGTGTCTTTACCTGCCTGATATCGTGATGTGACATTCTGTGTTGGTTTTGTGTCCTGAAATTCTGTTTCTGAACAGTTCAATGTGATGCGATTCAGGGTTGTTAGGTAACATTATTGCAAGGGTCAATTGCTGTTGGCTTCTTCATAGCTCCATTCTGTGGGTTAGTTTCAGTTGAGCAGTTTAAGCAGGAGTATAATATGTCAGACATTGAAACAAAATTGTTATCTGTATTGTGCATCAGTACGCTTTAATACTGACAATTTCAAATCAATAGATCATGCAATGCATGAAGCCACTCTCGAAGTTATAAGGTAGCATTTTTTGTTACATGTGACGGTGGCGCACAGACAGGGTCGCATGTAGGACAAACGGACCTGCACTCATCAAGTGCTGTGTAACACAACGGCACCGGCTTCTGGTTCTCACATCAGTAGCAGGTGATGTCGTTCCGACAGTTGTGCTTGCACAAAATTTAAGAGTGATTTTGCTATCGTGGATGGATGCGTTGTTGGCAACAATGGTATTCAAACTTGAGTTGGTAAGAATATTGGTGTAGCTTGTTGTATCTCGAGCATCGAGTAGATCGGCATCACCTATTGTAATATTTTCTCAATTAATAGAGATCATATGCACAAGAAATTTAATTACTACTGAAGATATTATGGTGACGATGTGCACTTACATTTCTTTGCTAGAAACCCAAAATGGATGGCCGTCAAGATGAGCATAGCGTCACTTGGAGCTCGGCACTTCTCATATTGGATCTCTATATGTATACTAGAGAAGGGGCGCGCTCGCGGCGCCAGTCCGGGGAGAGAGCGTTTTTTTTTTTTGTGAAAATCCAAGGAGGGTGTGTTGGTTGTCTCGCTGATTTCGAGTTGTGTGAAAATCCTGCGACTCCTGCGCGTGCGTGCGCCAACTGGGCCGGAGAAGGAGGAAGCTCCATCTACATGGGCGAGAACGGGCTGCGCCAGCCGTACGGGCCGAACCAAAAGGATACCCCGGAGGAGTCCGAGTGCGGCAAGCGACGCGGCTGCTTGGGAGGAGGCCACGCTGCGAAAGCCGATGCGTCGCGCTCGGGAGTAGGCCACGGAGGCTGAATTGCGGAGGAAGCCGTATTCCTAGAGCTTTCAGCTATTAACTATTACTGAATCAACTAAAGTTTGGGTGAGTCTGGACGTGAGAAATTAGGAGGATAGGTGTGGGCAACGGCTTTAAGGTGGATGAAATATATAGGGGTAAAACTTCCCTTACTCTGTGCAAAAGAAAAATAATTCAGCATAATACTCATTAATCGGTAGATATTGGCACGTAAAGATCATCATGTGCATTCTAGTTCTGGTAAAATCACTTAAAGGAGAGTAATCTTGGAGACATGGATTGAAATATATTATAGCATAATACACTCATTAATTTGTACATACTACCACTAGAAGGATTGTCGAGATAGTGCATGAAGAGGGTGAAGGTGGTACATCTAGCATTTCAGCTGAGCGGTTGTTGGTGCTTGATTAAGAAGTAGGTGATGATGCATCTAAGTAACCCACTATATTGTTCATTTGGTAGTAGCGAATAAATACAAAGTATGATCAGCTTGTGAACTATTATGTTTGTGTAATGTTGAGACATGTATGTATGTGTCGGAATTGCATTCAGGTGGTGCAATAATGTTTTCTCATGAATATTATTGTGCTGGAATCAAAATCGTGCCCTAAGGTCATGTCAAAATTGTAATATTGATCTAAAGTGTAGATAAGGTTTTTTTATTTCATTTTCTTCTTTCTTTTTACTTCTCTCATTTTTTTTGACCCCTCAAACTTATGAATTTTCATAACATCTTTCACCAAAATTCATCATATAACATTTAGTTTTTTTACGAATTTTTACATCAAGTTTTTTTTAAAAACTAAAATTTTAAAGGACCAGCAACCGGCCAACCGAGCCGGTAACTGCGGTAACCATAACCCGCTGTTTCTAGGTACCAACCTTCCTTAGCAGCTTAGGATCTGGTACATGTTGTGCTAATGGCTTCAGTTGTCAGAATTGCTTGGGCTTTTTAGTTTAGGGAGCGTCTTAACAATAGCCCCTATAGTTGAGGTTTTATAGTTTAGGAAGCATGTTAGCAATACCACCTATAGTTACAAGAGCAAAATAGGACTTTACTCATTATCTTATGTGCCACCATCCCAAACAACAATACTAGTTATGAACCAACACAGATACAACATTTCCACCAACCAACAAACAGAAATGATGGTTTCAAAGTCACTTAACACTCCGCCAATTTCCAAGTCGTAGTTTAGACTTAAGCCAATGTTTGGCTTGCCAAACACTCTACAGAGATACTGCATAATCTTACGAAAGGTACACCACCCCAATAGTTTACAAAACAGAGATAATAAAATTAGCAGCCACATATGTTGGGTGGTTCGGTCTATACGAGATACTGCATAATCTTACGAAAGGTACACCACCCCAATAGTTTACAAAACAGAGATAATAAAATTAGCAGCCACATATGTTGGGTGGTTCGGTCTATACTTCTGATAAGTTAATAAAAATACAGGATAGGCAAGGGGCGATTATAGAAATGCTGTCAGCCAAATCCACCGCCCAAAATATTGATTCATTTGTAGCCAAAATTTTAGGTTGCTGGGCCGCTTGCCTTTGCTTGGTAACTCTGCAAGAGTAAAACCCAAATTAATTCCCTCTATTATAAATTGGGGAAAAAAGAGATCTGCATATAAGAACATGAGCTATGATTACATTCATTTAGAATAAACACTTGCTTTCTTAATTCAATTCCAGTCTTTGTGTGCCCCATTGCTGAGTGGAGCATGCCACTCCACCCAGTTTTATTTCAACTTCCATCATCAGATTGACTGAAAACTTGAGAAAGAAACAGCTAGGGAAAAAAACACATAGTTGACTCATGTATGCATAACTATTTTTCTACTGATTATTTGCAAGAGACTAAGTATGAAAGACAGTTTAAATTACTCAGGCTCTGTATGTGACGAAAATAAAATTAATATTACCTTTACAGTATTAAGCAGAACTTTGGCTTCGGTATTGCTGTTGAAGTGATCACGAACAGGCTGAAAAAAGAAAGAGACGGTTATTGCCATACATCAAAAGTAATCAAAGCAAAAAAAACAAGGAAAGCTTATCAATCAAATTTGGGAAACTGGTGAATTCAGACTTTTTACCTGCAATATCTCATTTATTGCTTTTGCAAGAGCAGGCTTCAAATCAGCAGGATGCAAACAGCCTTTACTATAATCAAGAAACAGTTCTTCCACTCCTTCATAGATTCTATAATAACAATGAATGCCAGATGAACATAATCAAAGAAAGTTATAACAGTATACCAAATGAAGCTACATAATATACAGGTGTCTAATTCTACATGAAACATAAATCTAAAACAGTCACTGACACATTGTTGGAAAAATAAAGTGGAAACATTACCTGTTTCCACCATTGGCTTCCTTCCTTGCCACCTCAAACTTTCCGAACCATGGTAAGATAATGTATTGGACATACTCCAGACATGGATTTCCTTCAACAGTTCTCATGGGGCAGAAAGCCTTCTTTATCTTTAAATTTACCTGGGCCTAAAGCAAAAATATTGAATAACGCTTTATTGCAAGAATGAACATATATCACACTGGCTGCTAGATGCTTCTATAGAGCGAACTCAGAACAAGAGAAAAGTAGCATTAATATTTTTTGGTGGCCACATGTTCTCTAAATATAAGGCAAGATTAGAACAATTTATTCTATCATCAGGGAAATACCTCATCATCTTCCATAAAAATAGCCGAGGAGGGATCACTTTTTGACATCTTCTGTTGGCCTTCTTTTAAACCAGGTAACATATCTAAAACAAATGTTAAAGATTTTTACAAACAAGTGCCAAACAAACATGATACACACACGATGTATACAATACGATTAAAATTAGGCTTGGGTTTCCCAGTTAGTTCATTGCCAAACACACATGATATACTAAGGATACGATGAGACAAAATAATGGGCTTGGGTTTCCCAGCTAATTCAGCATACTCCCTAGCCAGCATATTGACCTTCCTTTGATCCATTCCCAACTGGCATATGTCCACCTGCAAAAGTAAAGAAAAAGCAAACTCAACTATCATGAATCAAATAGCAGTAAACTTAGAACGAGTGGTTTCTTTGACATGCAAAAATAATAATTTTCAAAGGATTAGTTTTAGACTTTTAGCATATAGAATACATGATAAAAGGATACCTTCAGAAAGAACACGTCAGCACACTGCATCACAGGATATAAGAGCTGAGCAGCTGTCAAATCATCCTTCTCACTTCGCCCCATGATCTGGGAACATCTACACATAAGAGGGAATAAATGGTTACTCAAGGACACTAGATACTGAAACTGAAATCATGCACTTACATGAGAATCAAGATAAGAAGGTACCTCAGTATCCTACATATTGATATTTTCTGAGCTATGTCCGTAACAAGCGGCCAATATTCATTTGGTCGCTCAAAAATTTCTTCCGAGGACCATAGAAATTCCACAGCATCCACATTCACACTAAGTGCTTTCCAAACTTCAATCATGTAGCGACCAACAGTTCGAATTTTATTCAAGTCCCCTCCAAGTTTTTTATTGAGCAAAGCAAACCAATCTGCTACTAAGATTTTCACTTTGCATCCAGCTCTGACCATCTTCTTAATGTTTATGGCCTTAACAACACCCTTCAAATAAAACACAAATATTTGCTTAGTAGGTATTAAGAAACCGATTTGCATACACAAGAATTACAACAAAACCATGGCCTAAAGTCGTCACCAATTGAGAGAATTGCATGTACAAGATTTTCAACAAAAACCATGAACTAAAAAGATTTTCAACACAACGGAGAAAAAGATGACAGTCGAACCTGGGCTATATGCATGCGGCCCGAGGGCTCAAAGCCGTCATAGCAGACCGGATTGGGGAAATCTTGCAGTAGTTGAAGCAGCTCGTCCTCCTGGATGCACTCCTTGGCGATGCCCCTAAGAACGGAAAATCGCTCCTCCAGAGACAGAGATGACGAATCCATGGCTGCGGCAGATTGCGGCGCGTCAACCAAGGCACCAGTCACCGGCGCCAGTGATTGGCTACCAGGTACCCGAGGCACAGGCTGATCCAAATCACCGTCGGCGGACGGTGCGTGGGAACCGGCCAGCAGCACCGTCGCCATAAAAGACAGATCCATCGGCGCACCGGTGCGGGAGGAGGCAGAATCTCTAATCGGATTCTCATCCTTGCGGTTACCGACTTCCGAAACAGCGGGGGCCGGGGCGACGGACGACGGGGCGGTAGCGCTAGGCGGCGAGTCCATGGTTGCGGCGCAGGGGAAAACGTCGAGACGGGATGTCAGCGATGTCCTAGGGTTTTCTATCTAGTAGATTAATAGAGGACGAGTAGATGTGTTCTTGTTATAATATGGGCCGTCTCGTCTAGGTCTTACTTCCGCTGAAGTAGAAATATCGGCCTGCGCTGATCCATTGAGTTGCGGGATTTTGTTTTTTTTTAGAAATATGGCCTTGTTCTGCCTGCTCCAGAACTCTTATCATATTCGGTCAAAGAAATTAGGAGAGAAAAAACTTATTTAATACCCTCAATTTTCACAATTTTATGCATTAGCATGGATTAAGTCATCCATTTATAAAACTAGCAAAAGTGTTGGTGACTTTCTTAACCGAGAAGGATTAAAAAAAAAAAAAGAAGCCCAAGAAGGAGATCCACCACATAGAACGTCGTGCTCCAAAGTCGTGATCCTCTGTGTCTCCATCTCCTGCAGCCGGATGCGCCAGCCGTCGCAGCTCTGCCACCACCGCTACCTCCCCGGACCGAGTCTCAAGCATCACAGCGCTGCGCAGGATGTCCTCAGCCATGGCCGCCAAGTTCTCCGTGGATTGAGCGGGCAGTTCCTCGGTGCAAATTTATGGCCACGGCTGGCGGATTGGAAGTTGGGAATGGACTCGGAGTCCCGATCGGTGCTTGGCCCATGGCCCATGGCCATTGGCAAGCTGGCAGCCAACACCAAATGACTCCTGATCGTAACATGACGTAACTCTTGATCGAAACGGACCGGAACTGAAGGAAGGAACAAATCGGTGTGGGCGTACGATTGTAGGTGTACAGTATGAACATTTTCATCAAACTTATTAAGGAGTAGAGAAGACAAGGTAACCAGACTCCCTCAACTTGTACTGGCCTGTTTGTTGGGAATGGCTCTCGTCTCTCCCACCACGCCCCTCCTCCCTCTCCTAGCCTCCACTGCGACCCCTGCTGATCTCCCCGTGCAACCATGGTTTTGAGCCTTGATCTATGCTTCTCTTCATGGCGGGACTTTCTGATCTGGACTTTGGTCCGGGTCGCTCCTTCCAAAGTTTTGGTTCGCTCAGGGTTTGGATCTCCTGTTTGCCCTCTCTCTGATTCCTCCACTCGTTTATGCTAGTGGTTTCTTTCAGTCGTTCTGCTCTTCGCATCAACTCGAATTCTGTTGGTTTGATCCTGCAATCTTACTTGGGTGGTACCGCTGAGGGCTTTCGTCTGCATCATCTCAAAGATTGGTGCTTTCAATTTTCGGTTTGCTCAAAAAATGTGGCCTTCATGATCTTGCGGTTGCAAAAAATCATTAGCAAATCCTTCACACTTCATTTCACCCTCTAGAGGAATGGTGGTCCGAGCTATCTAGTTGAATATAATCTCCGGCTTCGGGAGGAGGAATCGCAATGGCAAGTTGTTGGAAATCGGAGGAAATCATATGCTGAAGTTGTTAATTCTGGTTCAAGTCAAGACTCTTCGGCGATCCATCATCATCGGACAAATTGTTCATCATGATCTCGTTCGGTGTTCGAAGGCTTCGTTTTCCTCGTGATTATTTCAAAAAGAATTATGCGAGAGGAGTTATTGCCAGCCAGTGATTCCGATGCTAAGTTCAAATTTTCTCGTGATTCACGGATTGGTAATTTTCAACGTGATCACGCTGGAAATCCCCCGAAATCTCCGCATGGTAATGGAGCCTACCTTCCGTCTAACGGAGGTATTCCCGGATCACAAATCAATGCTTTTAATTGTAATTTGCAACATATCATTTGTTTCCGTTGCCCGGCTCCGGGACACAAGGCAAGATTTTGTGGTAATTCGATTCGGTGCAAAAGTTGCCATTTTTATGGTCATATTTCATGCCACTATCGGAGGAAGTTAGGAAAGTCCTTCTATAGGCCCAAGTTGAAGGCTCTTTCCGCCCAAGCCCATCCAATTTCTATAAAGCCAATGGCGGCACCGACCGCCAAGGACTCTTCTCCCCTCCCGTTACCCGGTGCCCCTTCGCCTTCCCACCAAACAAAGCTTCCCTTGCCAGCTCCGTCGGCCACCATGGCCAACTACGAGCTTGACTCCCGTCCCTTTCGCCGATGGGCTTCCGCCTTGAAGCTTGGCCTCCGAGTGCACGCTGCGGACCATCCCCATCGATGTCTTCATGCTTTCGTCGGACCGGTGCAGAAGGTGAACGAGGGAGTAGCCATTGCTCGCTTCACCCGGACGTGGCCAAGGTTGACTTCAGCTCCATGGCTCTAGCCCTTCGTGAGTATCTTATGCGTGATCGTGGGGTCAAATCTGCTAAGGTTGAAAGGTGTCCTCTAGGAGCTGCTTTCGTTACTTTTGATTCTTTCTTGGAAAGGGAATGTATCATTAGTGAAGGGGAAAGACAGTTTGGTCAGTATTGGCTTACGTTTGTCAAGCATGATGAGGGGGAAAATGCTACCGATTGCCGGATAGATAGGGTTGCCTGGTTTATGCTGATGAATTTCACTTTAGATTGTGACAGACCCGCCTCACGAAGAGTCGTTTCGTCACCAGGATCATCATGGGTGGAATCACACGCTGTGATACCCTATGTTAAAACATACAAACATAAGCATGATACGATGAATATAAGTACAAGTCTCTTACATTCATCCCAAGTGCAATGGTACATCAGTCTCATAAGCACCGGAAGCAAATAAGTTTGGAAATTAACTAAACAAGCGGAAGCAATAAGATACAATCGCTCTCTCGGCGATACATCCACGGGGCATCCGGCGGATGCATGTGTTTCTGCCCTAAAACACCTTGCCGGCACATCAACACATCTACTCCTCCGGACCGCACCACTCCCGTGTGTAGTGGCCTCCGTCGGAGGACCGATCCTGCCGGACGTCATCTCCAGCGATCATCTCCTGCTCAACTAGGTCCTCTCGAAAACCACATAGAGCAAAGTTCGAGCAACTAGAGCTCGAGCAAGATCGACCCGTCAAGGTGGTCATCTACAACCGACTCCTAGACATGCAAAGGCCAGGGGTAGGATAAAATAAGCACTAAGCTGACCTACAAGTGAATCCTTACTTTCAACTTTTAGCAGTTTATTAAGTTGTATAAAAGAATAAATTTAATTTGCCCTACGCTAATGCATTACATGTTTCCAAACAAGTAATTAAGCAATACAACAAATTGATCATCATCATCATCATCAATGTTCCTCTTCTTACTACGTTCCGGTGGACGAGATAAGTGGTACTCGTTATCGTGAGTGGCAGCGATTCAAATTGATTTACATCCTGCAGGAGAAACCTGTTTGCACGTCACATATGCGCTTCCCGAAGCCGCATGAGACAACCTTTCACTCAGCACCATAAGGTCGTCCGGGTCCTACCGTCCCCGAGAAGGGTCCCTCACGCGATGACGTCTCGAACGTCATCCGTGAGTAGAGTGCTCCATCCTCTCCTCCCAAAAACTGCCTAGTAACCAAGGGAGTAGGGAAATCTTCCAACCTTAAAGTAATCCATCGCTACGTCGGTTTACTCGGGCCCGTAAACTCCAAGCATGCAAAACAGTACGTTCAAACTTATCCACATGGGCCGGACACGACGCGGTCCTTGTGTGCACGAGACGGGGCTACCACCTTGAAAACTCTTTCAGTCCTTCACTTTCCATCTAAGTTGCCCGTCCGGCCTCCAATTTTCATTCTCATCTTCAATACTTAGCATCATGTCCAAAAAGGTGATTGTCCTATCTACGAGTGGTCTCCGCACCACTTGACGGATCATCGCCCTATTTAAGCAAGCATCTACATAGGGCTATCGAATCGGGATAAACATGATCCTACTCGCATGCTAGGGTTTTCATCACAACTCCTATAAACCTAATGCACATTACGGGCCTACAAGCATGTAGTGATGAAATAAAAGACTTAAACATAAAAGGTTGTGCACCGAGGCTTGCTTTGAGCTTGACCCCGAGCAGCTGGGTCAACAACAGCAGCAGCTTCGGCTCCTCCTCGCCGGTCACCGCGTTCACCACCGCAGCTCCATGTTGCAAAGGTGATGTGTGAATTTGATGAAAACATGATTTGAATATTTTATGAAATACGTGCAAATTTCATCAAATAAACATGATTAACGAGTATAAATTAACTTAGTGTCCAGCGAGGTGAAAAGATTTAATTGCAATTAACAACTTTAATTTACTTCATCAACTCCCATGAAGCATTTAAATCATTACCACATCCGCAAGAAAATAATCCATTAATCCTAGCAAAACTAGGTGAAATAGCAATTAATTGCCTCTGGTCCTTAAGCACATGCTATGGATAATAATTAAACTAAGCTTCATAATTTTGGGAAATTAAATAATTAACTAAGAATTAAACTTGAATTTCGTAAAAAGAATTTATCCTAAATAAATTGCGTCTAAAAATGCAAACTAAATGCACTTTAAAATAGTACATGTCTCAAGGAGTCCAACAAAATTTAGTTTGCACGATTTCGAGTTCGGGAGCAAAAGATATGAATTTTCTAAGTTTAAATAAAATTCGGCCTTATTTACAAAATTGCCATTGGGATTTTAAAAATAAATCCCGCCCTGGGGGGCCACACCGGGGACCATAGGGTTCTGGATCCATGTGTGGCTGTGGCCACACGGGATCCTGGGCCGTGTGGCCCACCTTGTGGCCTCACCGGCGCATGGCCGGGGCGGCGGCGCGACCACCGGAGGGCGGCGCATGGGCCGGAGATGGGTCACGAGGGGCGGCGCATCACGGGGAGTCGTCCGGAGGGGTCCGGGAGGAGCGCGGCTCTTCGGAAGGGGCGGCACGGCAAGCGGCGGTGGTGCGGGGGATCCGGCGACGGGGCTCGTGCTCGGGAGTGCTCGGGGAGGGGGCCGGCTTGATCCACAAGCTTCACCGGACGATGGGCTTCACCGGCACGGGCTCCGTCCTTGATGAGCTAGCTTTGGAGGTAGTGCTCGACGGGGAGGCGGAGGTGGCCGGCGGCGGTGGAGGAATGGAAAAGGAATGCTGGCTTCACCTCGTGGGGAGAACGAAAGGAAACTCGTCGGAAAGTCCGGGAGTGAGTCCCGCACACACGCGACCAACAAAGAGGCGAAAAAGCTCACCGGAACGGGTGAATTTGGCCGGGGTCCCGCGGCGTCCGAAAAGGGGAAGAACACCCGATCCGCCGGCTACAAGCTATGGCTTGCCTCCGGGATGGCTCGTGGAGTGGGAGGGAAGGGTGGCGGAGCGGCTCGGGCTAGGGTGGCTCACGGCGGTGGGGCGTCGGAGCTCGTGCTCAATGGCAATTGATGAGGACATCACACCCTCGGATATAACCAACACTCCTCCAATACACATACATAATTCAAGGACAAAAACTAAAGCACGGCAATTGAATTTACAGGTGAGCATCTTCCTAATGATCTCTTTATTTATATTCGAGAATATATTACTACCTAATGAGTTAATTATTGTGAGGAACCATAGAGATGATGATAATATGGTTAAGGAGGAGGTTGGAGGCGTGGAGGGCCAGCAAGGGCGTCCATGTCAAGTTGGAGGCCCAAACAAAGTCGACTTTGAGTCTATTTCGGAGTCCAGAAATAGCTTGCATCAAAACGGACGCCCGGTCACATACGAAGTCCGTTTGAAACGTTCTTTATATGGATGGAAAGATAATTTGATAGAATTTCCATTGGCGCTGGTCTTATATCCAAATTCCTCCCGAGTCGTCAGGAATTGCCGAAATAAGAAGACGTCCAGAAACTGTCCCGGTGTTGCACCACCGTCTTTTGACCTTTGGGCCGTGTATTTTGTTGAGCCCACTTAGGACTGCGTCCAGGGGGAGATGGACAGCCCTAGGGACCTCATATGCAGTCGCCGCCCCTTCCTTAGGGTTTGGGGTTATGCTTAGATTATTCTTCTTAGACAGTTTCGCCGTACTTTGGTTTGTGAGACCCCAACTCGTGAGTTTAATCATATATTTGCAATTTGGTTGCTTCTATCTTGTTCTTGCTTGTGTTCTTCGTTTCGTAGGCAAGGATTAGCCTTCTTGGCGAGGTCAATTGTGCTTGCACGATTGATAACCGAGAGGAGACGTGGTGCTGCGATTGCGGGGTTCGAAACGTGTTGTTCGGAAGCCGGATCGATTTGGTCGATTTGTGTCAAGCCTCCGCCAAATCGTTGTTTATTGGAACCTTTCGGAAGATCGGGATCCTCGTCCACATCATGCCTTGTATAGTCGTTGTTCGACTTCTTGTCTCATGTTCTCCACTGTGGCAGTCTTGGTCCCACCAATCTTTCCTTTCCTCTTCCAACGAGTGCCTCTTCATCTTCCATCACACACTCCCATTGTACCCATGCGATCGAGGAGTGGACCCGGATCCGAAATCTGGCGTCAACACATGCCATCTCATCTCTTCTGCTGCCATCATCTCCTTCTTCAATCTTGCATCCAAACCCAAATCCTCCTATACCTAGTGCCCGCTGCTCATCCTCTACAATAGTCGTAATGGCACGCTCCTCAGCATCCTCCGATGAATTTCCTAAGGTATGTTCTCCCTTCCTGAATAGAACATCATTATTTCTCTTTCCTCTACCGTTTCTAGTGGTCTCGGTTTTTAATTTTTATTCCCTTTTCTTGTAGCCCCTTCGCAACCAGAGAGCAGTCCCTTCGACCAAAATGACGAGTACTTCTTAGGCCCCAAAGGGAATCTAGATCCGACCGACTTCATCTACTCCGAAACTTGCCATATTCCCTTCATGAACTCCAAACTCAACCCAACCGACTGGAATCAAAGCTTTATATCTTGGCCTACAAAAGTTAAAGGCTGGAGGGAATGGAATGTGTGTGTATTGGCTTCCAAATCGGCCAAATGAGACGACCTTGAAATATCTTGAGCAATCAAATTGTCCCTCGCAGACCCAGCCAAGAACAAAACATTAATGATTGTGGCCACATGTTTATGGTCCGATACACTTAATGCCTTCCTCTTTGGTCATGGCCCATCAACTCCTTCCATGAACATCACCTCTCTCATCAAAATCTAGGACCAATCGATTACTCTCCGCCGTCGCTTTAAAACCAGATCAATCGGTGGGTGGAAAGGTTTCATCACTAATAACCAAAAGACAAGTCATGTATCAAATAGAGAACATGTAGCCTTCCCGATGATGTGGCTTGAACACCTCGTCTTTTTCGGTGTTTCCTGCGGCCCGACTTGCATCTTCCAAGGCATTGTCGAGCAACTTGCTGATGATGTAAAAATGCCCTTGGGAAAATATTTACACGACGCAGCCTACGATCTCCTGCATTCAGCTTCCATAAAATCCTTAAAATTTAAACCAATTGGCAACCTTGGATGCCTCCGGTGGTTCATCCTTTCCTGGCTAAATATACATACCTCTCGTGTTGCAGGTAGACCTTCTTTTCTTCTTTTGATTTTCATCCACTCTTGAGGATGACGCCCGTATTCGCTGCCAATCTCTTGGTGAGGTAGCATTATCAATGGAAGACCACGGACTATCTCGATGACTCCATGGCCACTTGGTTTGTGTCCTTTTGTCAAGGCTTCCGTAAAGATTGCATCCTCTGGTTTGGTTAGGAGGATATGGACTCTTTTGAGTTTCCCGTTGATTTCTGCACCGCCGAGGCATTCAAAGACACCGACTCAATTCTGATATTCATGTCTTGCTTGACCATGTCAAGTGATATCTCCACCTATGAGATTTACCATCCGATTGTCTGTGCAAGCCAACTTGGTTTTGGCCAATTACAAACCCCCGTTAGCCGAGCGAGTCCTCCCTCGCTAAACTATAAAATCTGCTTAAGAATCATCTTGGTTTCACGACCTTGGAGTTGATATCCCGTTTGGAGACCTCTCAGGCTTCACTTCTCATCCAAAGACCTCCAAGCTCTTCAAACGGTGGTGGTCGGAATGGAGAAGGCATTTATTGAGCATGTGTACCAGCCAGCACTGAATCACCTCAACCTCCGGACATCAATCCCGGAGGTAATTATCTCTATTTTTACTTATTTTTCTTCATGAAAATTCTCATCCTTAAACTAACTCTTTCTCCCATTGTTCTGAAGATCCTCCTTCCATTAGTGCTAGTGGCAAGCCGATTGTCTATTCTCGGACAGCTGACAACCCAAACTACCTTTGTGATGCCCCAAAGTTAGCAGCAACGAGTGATGGGCAAAGTGCTCAAGAGAAAACAATCGGCTTCCTCTCATCTTGGTAAATGGAGGAAGATAGGAGTATGAAGAACTCGTGTCACACCGTCGATCCTTGCTGATGCAATTGATAAAGCTATTGAGGTAACCTTGTTCAAATTTTATTCATTTATAGTGTGCAAGTTCTTAACTTGCTCCCGTATTCGTAGGAATTGAGGACTAGTCAAAGTACCCCCGCTCCAGAGAAAGGATCAACTGAAACAGCAGATATTCAACCTGATATTGAAACTCAAAGAAGATCCCCGAGTCATGACCAAGGTTCACAAAACCAAACCGGCCGGCCGGTTTTTGAACCGAAAAACCGGTCCGGTTAACCGAGAAAACCGACGGTTAACCGAACTGCTACAGTATATAGCTTCGGTTTACCCCGGCTAACCCGTCGAACCGCCCGACCGGCCGGGACCGGTTTCCCGGTTAACCGGGATAACCGGCCGGTTTTAAACGGTTCCGTGAACCAGGGTCATGACACTACTCCGGAAACCGTTCCAAAACCGCTGGCCCTTCCTTGGTGGTATGTATCACTTTTCCCTTCTTTCAGAAATCCTCAACGAGCATTTCCTTAATTTCTTTCTTGAAGTCCAATCCTCCCACGGACGCTGAAACGACCGAAGCCCGCAATACCTCTAAACAAGCCGAGACTTCATCATCTCATGAACCCATTAATGCATCCTTGGAAACAACTGGTCCTCCGGCTGGAAACTCCAACGTACGCAGCTTTCATCCATATAATATAATCTTTCATATTGCCTACTAATTATTTCTCTCTGCAGGTTATTGATGCTATGCCTATAAACTCCATGCATGCTCAGTCATTCATTCCTAATGATATCAGGTCTGAACTTTCAGCCATCAAATACAGAATAATCAGGGCTGATATTAGAGCTTTGTTAAATAAGGCCGGTGCGATCCGCGGTCGTCTGAATCCTATGAGAAACATGCTTCCCTCTGCCCTAGTTGAAGCCCTTCATCCCGTACCATATATGGAGTTCAGGTTGTTT
This sequence comes from Chloris gayana, assembly GCA_031894775.1. NCBI lineage: Eukaryota > Viridiplantae > Streptophyta > Magnoliopsida > Poales > Poaceae > Chloris > Chloris gayana. The sequence continues at coordinate 361,038 of JAUNZO010004139.1, forward strand.
GATTTCCTCAAAGCTGAGAAGAACATAACAGATCGAGAGGCCAGACGACAATTTTGATCAGAGGCGGAGGCAGCTGATAAACACGCCGAGGAAGAATGACAAAGTTCTCAACACTAGAAGCCGAATCTGAGGATTCTCGCCGCAACATCGAGCAAATCCGAAAAGAAATAGCTGATATTGAAGCTATAATATGATTTGATCACTTGTATACTTTCAACCTAATGTGTATATTTTTGTTATAAACATTGCATTGTCATGTTGTTATAAAGATACAATGTCTTTTTATTGCTGCTAAGCATCTATCACCTCTAATCTAGAGTAGATTAGAGGTAATAGAGTTTTTTTTATTTAGCTGAAATTCTCAGTAGTATCGGGCATGATGACATCAGCAACATGCAGCAAAATTGGGCATGCTGACATCAGTGCCTGGTATTGCTGACGTCATCATGCCCGATACTGCTGAGTTCCACTGCAATAGCGGGCTGGTCTGACCGATTTTGAAAATTGGACCTAGCAATAACGTTCACGTAATAGCAGCCCTGATGCCCGTTTTTACAGGCCCAATATACCCGATATTGCAGGGGCAAATTCTAGTAGTGGTAGAAAAAACCGTTTGCCTGTGCATCACACATATAATAAAATAAGTTTTCAACTAATGAACTAGACACCAATACTTTTTTTAGATCTAGACCCCATACTTGTTTAGATCTAGACACCAATACTTCTTCACATTCACCTTTTCCTGATTGGGAACATCTTGTGTGGCCTAATTCTAGGACCTCCTTCAACATCTTGATACACACCGATGCCTTGGCTATTGTTCATGAAGACTGGGCTCTCAAATGGAATCAGATGGGACTGGCTGATCTTGGGCATGGACATGTCAGGTTGGTCCCTATTCCTACACCCATAATTGGATGCCATATTGTTGACTCATCAAACCTAACATAATCAACTCCAAGAGACTTATGCACAAAGATAGTCTCATCCTCATCAGTATGCAAAGGACTATGAGCATCCTCAATAGGCTCATCTGAAAAATAAGTAATTGCATCGGTGGTTTTACTAGACGTAGCAACATTCTTGCTCATCGTCCTCAACGTTTCTACGGGCGCACCTTGTTCCTTGTGCTTTTGCTTTCCATCATTAGTACTCTTGGTCACATACAACTCATTGTCTCCTTCACCTTCCCATGCATACCCATCCATCACCCACGCTGTCCTCACTATCACTAGAGTTATCACGATTATATATATCAGAATTTATATCTCTAGCACTACAATTTTGGCTGTTTCACAATATATAGTTTACACATTCTTGCCCTTTGTTGTTTCATCATTTGCTTAAATTGTTCCAAACCCAACATCAAGACCAAGCCTTGTGGTGGAACATATCCAGATTTGAGGTGGTAAAGAGTATAGACTAGTGTTTCCCATCTAACTTCCGAAGGATATTTACATTATTTATTGGAAACTGTTGGAGTGCATGTCTTTTTTTCTCTCTCAATAGATATAGCAACGCTGTAAAACTAGTCTTTTGAGAGAAATTATTGAGAACTATTAGAGATGCTCAGAATAAATTATTACCGCCAACTCATCAACTATACTCCTCTATTTTTTTTTCTTGACGTTAGGACAAGAAGATTAGTTCATTTTTGAACTTCAACTCGTACACGTCAGTTAAGGGAACGTATCCTATGAGAACCAGGTTTGTGTGAGAACTATGAGAACTTCAATCTGGACGACATGATCTTGATCCAATGGGGACGCATAGGGAGAGGTGTGAGAGGGAGAATTTGCAAAAGATGATTAAGTGGGTGGTGATTTTGCAAATCCCCCATCCGACATGAATTCATACGGCCCCTTGGATCAAGATCATGTGGCTCGAATTGAAGTTCCCATAGTTCTCACACAAACTTATTCTCATAGAATACGTTCCCGTCAATTAATGTTTTTATTAACCAAAAAAGGGTCACCAGAAGTTGGTAACATGATGCAGCTCAGTTTACACTAAGGCACTGCCCACAGTTTTTGAGAAGTTTTGGCTACCAGCTTCACTTCCTGTGTGTTCAACAGAATAAACACAAATACTATCATGTATATACAGCAACTAACCATGTTTTTTTGTTTATAAGGAGCAACTAAACATGTTGTTTACTTTTCATCAAAGAACAGACATGCTCAGCAATATCAAAATGGAAGTGAGCTTGCCAAGCACGAGTGTTTATTTAGAAGTGCATAAATCTGACAGGAAAGACATGAACACAAACAAATCAAAAGGAGAAACCAACTTAACTAACCCTTCTATTTGAACTTAGATTGCTTAACTAGAAGTTAGCATACTAACTTCACAGTAATTATGAGGTCATATGTGTCTCAACAAGACAAACTAAGTTCACAAACATTAAATGAGAACGGTAAACCTGAAACAGAGACTCATGGCCATGAGCCAAAGAATTCAACAAGAGAACAATTGGATTTTTTGCAGTGTTCTGTGCTTGGTGGATAGCCATGCAGTTTTAGGTTGTTGTAGGGCTAATTGTTTGAAAAAAAGACTTACAACTGACATGTCCAAAGGCAACAATGCTGTACTTACTGGATCCTTAGCTATTCATGTGAGAATTGACCACCGGTGGTCAAACAACCAGCCCTACAGGATGTCAAAATATGGAGGAAATGGACTTCAGGTTGATAGATCAGTATAAATGCAAGATCTTAGGCTACTTGACTCACTAGACCACTCTATCCTCATGGTGCCAATATGACACTAGCACAAGCTGAAAAGTTAGGTGCCCAATAATTTGTCGGTGTGACTAAACTATGTATAAAAAAGGCATAAGTTGGCACCTTGCTCAAAGGTCCTAATTAATCTTTGACATTGAAGTTCAAATACAGTTAGCTTCGCAACCATGAAACAGACACATAATGACCATGAATCCTAAGAATTCAACAAGAGAACTAGAGTTTTTGTGGTGTCACCTAGGGGTTCTGAAGGTAGAGGGTTATCAGACAATTTTAGCTTCACTACAATGCCTACAGATTCAAGTAAAGATTTCACATTGCATTATAAATTAGGACATGTTCCATACATTCAGATATCAAAAGAGAGTACCATAGCTGTTTAGCAACACCCGGAAAATTAAGGTCATATCAGGCCTACACATTCAGATAAGTGTTTTCACATCGCATACAGGTTAGGACTGAGATCCACACATTCAGATTTCAAAAAGAAACTTCCATAGCACAAGCTCAAAATGCTTAGCAACACATAAAAAATTAAGGTCATGATTACGCTTACAGATTCATCAGGTAAGTGTTTCACTTAAATTAAAGACTACGACTGGGACTCCACACATTCAGATTTCTAAAGAAACTCCAGAAGATTCATCAGGTAAGTGTTTCACTTAAATTAAAGACTACGACTGTGATTCCACACATTCAGATTTCTAAAGAAACTCCAAGAGGAGAAGCTCAACAATCTCAGAATTCAGAACCTCCTCATGTCTGAGAGGCAGGTAACAATGTCAAACTCAAAAGGGCAGACACCACGTATCCTAACCGAGCGTGATTTTTCCTCAACCTTGGTCTTCTCCACGAACGTAGCCTCCAATGTGTTCAGGCTTAAGATAGCAAACCTACCTGCAATGTTAACCAGAATAAGACCACTCATTTTTGCACACCACACAAGTTCAACTTTGACTGGCTTCCTGGAAGGCTGGAGATGGAGCAGCTGAAAGCTCAGATCCTTCGGAATAACCTTGAGGAGTGTCCAATGCTCAACATCTGACATGACCCAAATTTTGAAACTGTCATTGTCAACAGCAACAAGCCCAAGAAGGCCATCCGATGAAGATGCTTTGATCAGACCAATCCTACCCCCTTTGCAGGCTGGCACCAGTAGGACACAACTGCGGGGGAATTGAGCAACCAATGAGCAGTCATCGGGCACAGCAAGAAATGTAGGCTCTTCCTCAACATCTAGCTTGACCTTCAAGATGCAATACATACCACCTGACTTACATAGCCAATACGCGACACCAGCTAAGACAATCGGGTAGTCCTTTGGCTTAGCAATCTTCGCAGTCAGCAAAGGTATTGGCCTCGTGGCCACCTCTGTCCATGTGCCACTAGAAACAGGTCTATCCCTGCCACTTCTCTTCCTACAAGTAAATATGTCTATGGCTGAGGTGTAGGTTTGGGTTTCGAGGTGTTTCCGGTTAAGGCACAACCTGACCAGGACAAGCTCGAAGGATCCACCATTAACTCTCAGGATGCATGAGCTTCTGCGGGCTATTCCAGGCACCATTGGCAGAAATACCCTCACATTGGTCAGTGGGTTCCAAACACAGAGAAAAGGTTCCTCATGCTTCCGGAGGACCATATAGGATCCATCTTGACCCATTGCAGAAAAATCATCGAGGCTGTCGTGTAGGCTTGAAACTTCCTCATCCAAGTTCTCCTTAATATCTGTTACAAATCTGTTTTCTGCAAATGGTGATTTTACAAACTGTGGCATTGTGTGAAGATTGTCTCGGAATGTAAGAAAATGTCCTAGCAGCAGTGATGGTGCAAAAGCCGGCTTTAAATTTAAGGAGAACAAGAATGAACGCTGGAGAATGCATTGCCTGACCAACTTGCAAGTGGATGCCATACGAATGACAGTGGTAAAGTTTGTGCCTGCCAAAATATCCATAAGAGTGTAGGTATCAAAGACCATCTCCTCCTGCCATAGCCGAGTGGAAAGCTTGATAAATCCGGTGATTCCAATCAATGCAGTAAGGATGTCATCAACACCTACATTGGTAAGAAACAACAAAACTATAATATAGGCATGCATACAACATCTCTATTTGCAATAGTACATTATAGGAACATTACAATATCACATACCTTTAACAATTGCAGAAATGTCCCACGAGTGAATTGCACAGGAGGTGCTATCCATGGCAAGGTACTTGCACTCAATCACCTTGTTCGACAGGAGGTCAACTGCCACTATCTGTGAAGAGTGCCACAAATATACAATCGTTGGGTCGTATGGATGCGGGAGGCCCAATACAGGAAGCTGGCCTTGCGACAGAGTCCGGAAGCTTCCATACTGTAGCACATCATCCAAAGATACAGTGTAACTGAAGCTCCAAGGGTTGTTGTTTCCCAGATCAACTGCAAGCGTCCATGAACTTACTGAAACGCCACTGTTCACCTGATGCAATTTCATGTATCTGATTTGGCCGCCGCTCACCTTTAGGCAGCGATGCTTGGTGATGTCCTTGGTGCTAGTGAACTCCAGTGGCAGCTGGCAGCCATCAGGGAACCCCACGTAGTGAAGTTCTGGCTCACTGCTGAAGGGATCGCAGCTGAGGACGCCCTGACTGAAATCAGCCCACCATATCCTTCCAGCATGGGAGACGGCACAGTGCGAGAACCATTTGGCAATGGGTTCAGAGCTGCGGATCGTCTTGGCATCCCATCTCGCCGTTTCACTGTTGTAAAACAGCATGACGAATTTGTTGTTTCTTGCTACCAACTGCAGATCGGCAACCAGGATCTGGCCGTCAGCTTCGTGGCGGAGGAGCCCTACGCCATACGGGCTATGGATCTTGTAGTTCGGAGCCAATCCGGGTAGCTCGGAAGCCGTGTGAGTTGTTGCATTCCAGATAAAGCATCTAACACTGTCTGGATAGGTCACGCAAAGGAGGACAATACCAGAGGAGTCGGCGGCGGCGATGTACGGGTGCAGGGGGCTGTTTCCGTTGCCGGTGGAGTCTCTAGAGAGGAGGCCGGATATCGCCGCCGCTGCTGGGACGGACGGTAGCAACAGCCACGGCCGCGAAGGCAGGTCCGGCGCCGTCTCGGCCATCAGATCGGAGGGTGTCCACGTCGTCGGCCCAGATCAGATGAGACCCATAGCGGAAACGAAGGTTTGACGGTGGAGACGAGCTGGATGCGGGGGAAGACGAGGGTTTGCGGGGCGGCGCTTCTGAGGTGGCCAGGTGGATGGTGGCGGCGCGCGAGAGGGTTTGCGCCGAGAGGGCGGTGCTTCTGAGGTCGATGTGGCGGCGGCACGCGAGAACGCCAAAGAAGAAGGTGTAGGGGTACACGACCGCTGGATGTAGATCTGGTGGCTACAAATTGTTCTTGTACGATATAATGTTAGGTTTCTTTCTCTCTTTTTTCTTTAGAAACAGTTTCGATCATTTTTTTTAAGGGAAACTAATTTAGACTGACTGGAGGTCAGCAGTCACATACTCCCTCCGTCCCATTGAAAATGTTGCTATGGTATCCGTGTCGATCAAACTTTTTAAACTTTGACTAGATTTGTACAAAATATTAGTAATATTTGTATCTCTAAATAAGTTGTTTATAAAAGTAGATTCAATTATCTATCTAATGATACTAATTATAATCAATAAATATTTATAATTTTTTTAATATATTTCTGGTCAAAGTTGAAAAAGTTTGACTTCTTGAAAAGCGAGAACGACACTTTCAATGGGACAGAGGTAGTAATTGATTACACTAGGCGGATAACTATCCGGCCGGAACAACTCACCACCCCTACTAAACTCGGCACCTATATCAGCCAGTTTATCAGCCACCACATTACAAGAGCGAGGTTTATGCAACACTTTAACATGAATGAAATCAGCAAACATCAACAACCTAGCTTCACGATACAGCAAGCACTACGGAGACACCGTATATGCCACGTGCTAAAATTTGTACGACACAGTTCTCTCGTGTCGTGTGCCTTCAGGATTATACACGACATAAATATTGCACACGGCATAAATGTCCGTGTCGTGTGCCAAACCGTGACACACGGCACAAACACCACCGTGCCGTGTGCCAAGCCGAGACACACGGCACAAACATAACTCGTCGTGTGTATTTCTTGACACACGGCATAATAATTTTATTTTTTAGCTCTTTTCTTTGCCAATTATTTTATTTACTATAAAGATTGTATATGTGTACATCATGTTGCAAATGTGTGTATTTTTAGGAAATTTTGGTATATTTAGTGCATTTATTTCATTATTGGTATTTTCTCGTGATAATTAAAATTTGAACTAGAAGTGTTTGAAATATTGAAATATATTGCAAACAAACTTTATATTCATGTTTGTAAGACCGATTTGAGACGTACACAGGCAATAAAGAGTAAATGTCGCTCATATTGTACATGAAATATTGCGAATACCGTGTTGTCCGAGGGTGTTTAAATTGTAGAAAATACAAATAAAGTCTAAAAATCATGATTTTTGTCCTACCATCCTTATTCTATGCATGGATGTGATGGTCAGAAGTTGAAGAAGTTTCACACAAGTTGCCACATATGTTACTTACTAACGAGACAATCTCTTTAGAGGTTTTAGAGTTGATGAGAAGGATTCTATATGATTTAGAAATAATTTGATGGTCCATTTGATTTTGAAGGCAATCTTTTTTATGTAGGTCACACATCACATAAAATGTGTCATGGCAAAGTTTTGGTATTTTTCGGATTCGTTTGAAAATTTTAATTTTTCTGCAAATATAGTGTTTCAGTGATAGAAATTGAAATTGAGCGAAAAAATATATAAAATAATATATTTGTGTTGATCAAGCCAAAGATATGAACAAATATAGAATGCACAAAGTGATGTTCAAAATATATCAAATTTTTTCTGGAGATATTCGAACAAACAAAGAATTTTTTGAATTTCGGAACAACCGTGTCGTGTGCCGTGATCTATGGCAAACGACACAGTTAGGTGTGCCGTGTGCCATAGATCAGGCACACGGCACAGTGTAGAGCCACGCTAAGGTGGGCAATGTACCATTGACATTGTGTCGTGTGCCGTGCTTTTTGCTCACGACACGGTTGGTCAAGGCAATTTGTGTCGTGTGCACTTTATCCAAACACACGACACAAAGCATCGCGGGACTTAGTCGCGCAGTGCGGGCCTTCCTCCTCTCTCTCTCTCTCTCTTAGCTCGATCCAATCTCGCCTCCCACCGACGCCCGCGCCTCTGCGGCGCCCGCCTTCGGGACTACACCGTGTATACGTATCAATCCCTGGAACAAATCCGATACAACAACCTTTATTCATTCCTCATAGGGATAGTAACTAGGGGATACATGGTCTGGATTACATTCAAAGAGGTGGATAGGCCAGCCTCACATAAAAGAAAACACACTGGAAAGCATCATAAACTCCACAGGCAACATCGAGCGAAGGACGCGACCTACTCCTCATCCTCGTGGCATTCTCCATCTTCGTCTGAAAAAATAAGCAACGGGTGAGTACATAAGGTACTCAACAAGCTCTACCACTAGCAAGGGGTATTATTTATGCAATCTGGTCGTGTTCAAGGCAAGGTTAGAGTTTTAGCAGAAAGCGCGGATGTAGGGCTCACTACAGAAGCAAAGGGGCTCTTGAAGAGGAAAGCAATTGTCATAATTTTAGTTGGTCGGACCTGAGGGAGATATTCATCAATCCCGACAGTTCCCATTCTTTTTAGATGAGCCTTCCGACCGAAGGTCATAACAGCTTTGGCACTCCATGCCAACACCATTTCCAAACGCACGGGCACAAGGCTGCCCACTCATACATCAAGGGTTTAGTATTTGTGGCTAATCAACGTAAGCTCAAGATTTGGCGTGTCAATATACCGTGACAACGGGCATCCGGATAGTTTTATACACTCTGCAGAGGTTGGTACACTTTACCCACAAGCTACATGTTCTTAACTACGGAACACATAACGTTGTCACCGCAACTAGGCACGCTCACAAGTTCACCCCGAATGCCCAGGGATCCGACGCGTATGACGCAAGCATACCGTCCACCATATATGTGCCAAGTACTGGACTTTCACCAAAACAACGATCCCTGGACCTCCGTCATCTACTACACCCGGTGGAACTTCTTGTTGTGTAACCCGAGGTTTGGTGCACAGTCCTGTCCATAACAGGTTCTGTGATTGTACACTAAATCACCAATTTGGGATCCGAAGAACCGGTCCTTATATGCGTTGATTGGAGTGTACTGGCCACGTACTCACGTGTGTATGTGTGCGTGTGCATAGAACTGCAGACCCATATGCGTTGATTGGAGTTTTGGGCCCAAGTGCTAATCTTCGTGACGGCCTGCCGGGTGGACTTGGTGCTGGCCTGTTGGAGGGTGGGCGGAGAGCGACGGCGTGTTGACACGGGTCGGGAGCTAACAACTTCCCTTTTTCACGGTGGTGTAAAAAAAAAAGAAACTTTCAAACTTTCCAATCGTAATTAATTCCTATAAAGTCCTCCGCAACAAAACGTTGCATCTTTTGAAGAAACGGTTTGCTTGGTTCAAGGTTCAGGAAGGAGGAACTGAGAGTTTAACAACACCCTTCTGTCTAAAATAAAGTAAGTTCAAGGTCATCGGCCAGCGCCAGATCGACGGCGGCCAACGGACGCGCTTCGCCAAGGTGTTCCCGGTGGCTATGAGCTGCGACTATTTATGAGTTTGATATCTACTTTATTTTAAACTTATATTTTTTTATATATGAATGTAGTAAATATAACACGGACGTGTCGCACGTGGACTATACTACTAATTTAGACTGACTGGAGGTCAGCAGTCACATAATTGATTACACTAGGCGGATAACTATCCGGCCAGGACAACTCACCACCCCTACTAAACTCAGCACCTATAGCAGCCAGTTTATCAGCCACCACATTACAAGAGCAAGGTTTATGCAGCACTTTAACATGAATGAAATCAGCAAACATCAACAACCTAGCTTCACGATACAGCAAGCCTTCTGGTGCTAAGTCGAGCCGTTCTGAACTTCTGATTCCAACGCCGTCCTCAAGTTTAGAGCATCAGTGTCCAATTTGATTTTTCCTATGCCCAACTCCAGTACATACTGCAAGCCCTTTTAGTGCAGCGACAACCTCTGCCTGAGCATCATCTCTGCAATGCTCGATTCGGCCCACACCAGACCCCACCACATAGCCCTGGTGATCACAGATTATCAACCCCTATCCGCCGATCCAGAATTCGCATGAAAAGATCCATCAATATTAACTTTCAAATAATCATGTAGCGGTAGTGACCATCGTTGAGCTGGTGGAGTGATTCTGGTTCCCGGCCTTGCATAGAACTCATTGAACTCAACGAAATGACGTGTGAACAATCTGACCACTTCCTGAACAGCTCGGCTGCGCTTCACCGGCATTTTTATCATTCCTGCTGACCCAAAGTTTCGATTATTTTAATAGTGCATTATTAGACCAGTTTGGTCTGGTTCAACCAAATTACGGCAGACTATTCGCTTGTTGTCTGTCTACCAGAGTCCACAGCTAGCATAATCCGCGCGATGACGTCCTGATTTTTGTGGGTAGAAAAGAAAAAGCATTGGATGAAGTTCAGGTATGCCGCTACCATGCAATGCAAAATTTTAAAGAGTACCGCTTTGTGCTTATTGATCACTCGAAGGAGGCAATCTGCCATCAGGTCCGGCAGGTTGAAACAAGAAGAAGCGTGTTACAATAATATAGAAAGAAGACGAAAAAAAGTTGGTTGACCATGTTTCATTGTAATAAACCTCTCATGTAGTCTAAATCGGCATGATTCTCGCACTGACGTTCATTAATTAGCTTGATAACTATTCCATCACAGTGCAATTAATTCTAAAACATCCGATCCAAACCCTTCAGCGAAGGCTCATGCACCTGCTCGCCTCTTCGGGATATCTCTCGCATCTTCCTCTGTTGTGCTTGCGGCTCAACAGAAGGGGACGCGGGGTCGCTAGAGGATGATGACTGCCTCGTGCCACAGCCACCATCGCCATTTGCCTCCCCTTGGACCTAGCAATCAATCACATCAAACATCGTAACATAAAGGTGACTCCATAATCTTGACAACTATTACTTCTAGAGTTGATCCATTCACCTCACTGTATCATACGTTGTTGACTGACCATAGAACCGTACGGTGACTCCAGTTGATCCATTTCAGATCGCACATTCTCTATATGAATCTCATCTCCAATCACCGTATCATCTTCATTCAGGCTCATTGTATCTTATGGTGGCTTCATCTTCCACTATCCATAGCCCAGGTCCACTACTTGGCTCTCTGTCGATCTAACTTCATGCAGGCACACCGTAACTGTAACACCCTAAGTTTTGAATTTTTCAAATAAATGAAAATTAGATTAATAAATCGAAGGCGCTTTCCCTTGTAATTTTGTCAATCCGAAACTACCTCTATCTAACGTAAAAGTACAAACTGTCAGTCCTTGTGGACCTCTCGAACGTGCAACGCAATGGCCGTAGGGAAGGAGGATGAGGAGTGTTCAGTTCAATCGTCCTAGCCTCCTAGATCTGGAAGGGGAGCAACTCAAGAATCACAAGCTTATGCTTATGACAAGTTTGTCAGGCATATAAATGTCACTTGTACTTATGACAAGATTGTCAGGCATAAAAATGTCACTTGTTGATGAATCTGGCATGATTCGTGAACCACAAGGACCTCGCAGAACCAGCAATCTGACGATTCACTCTCACATGGGAAAATAAATCATAGGACCGTGTATTTTGAATTAAACAAGACACTGCATTGCATAAGCATTATCTAATGCTGAAAGGAATAAGCTCTTCTCAAAAAACAGTTTCACAATATCAGTGATAAGTAACATAATGGCAAAAGGATTCCATCCCTTAGAGCACAAAGTGGCATAATAGTTTCAACACGTAAAAAACCATGGAAAAAAAAAACTGGCGATAGATGCCCTTAGAGCACAAAGTGGTATAACAGTTTCAACAAGTAAAAAACCGTGGAAAAAAAAACTGGCGATAGATGCAAAAAGTAAACGGAAATACATGTAGGTAATATAGTACTAAAAGTTTCAGACAATGCAAATAAGTTTTGGCAGTTCCTTCCCCCTCCTGTTCATGTTGTTTTTACCATACTTGCTGCTCCATCTTCCATCTTTAATCCATGAGTCTACCGCATTTATTCTTGAAGACAGAAGAAAGGCAATTCACGAAGAACTGGTGAAAAAGCATGAGGATGATGTTAGTGTGTAAAATCAAATTCAGATCTTGCCTATTCTTAGCATAACTTATACTTGAACCTCTTCATGTGTGTGTTTGCATGAAGAAATGATTGGAATTGGTCCTGATCGACGCTAGAAACAGAAACAGAAAATCAAGGAGCTCAAAGCATTTTAAATTGATCTTCCGGAATTGCTATTGAGTCATAACTAAACTAGTGGTTCTATGCCATTATAATTTTCCCGTTTCTGAGATATCCCACTGGTATTCTTCTATTTCGAATGGTACCATTAAAATTCTTCTAGAATTGGAACCATGCCATGGTGTACATACTGGACCCGTTTTTTCTACTGTACCGCGATACGATTAATTCGTATGGACCAAATTACCCCTGCCTGGACCCATTTCACTGGTGAGTCTCGATTCAGATCGATGCCACCCACATTTGAACCACTCGCACCCGTGACCAAACCCTAACCACTTTGAACACCGGCGGCGGCGGCGGCGATTGAGAGTGCAGGACGACGAACCAGCGCAGGGAAGCAACAGCAGATGGAGGAGGGAAGCTGCGCCCGGTGAGGACGACGACCTGTTCTTGATTTCGCCATGGCAGAGGAGATGCAGACCTGCGAATCTAGGTAACCAAATCCGCCTCTGTTGCTTGCGGTAGCTAACAACGGCGGTAGAATTGAATCGTTTTCATTTGCTTTGTGTCTAGGCTGTTTTGCCTAGAGATTAAGATCGAAGGATTTGTGACGAGGGAGCCTGGTGGTAAAAAACGTACACAAAAGGGAAGATTTTTAACTGGGATGTGGAGATAGCCTCGTTTTCACTCGATAATCTGATGTCTAGACTGTCAAACGAGGTAGAATGGGGCATCAATAAGGGCGCCAATGTGTGGTTCTTTCATAAGGCACTGGGTCAGGACGTGAGACTAGCTGTTAAATCTCAGTTGGTAGATGTGTTTTCCATGTACAAGTCAGAGATGAGGTGCCAGTTAGTAGTAGAGGTATTTGACAAAAATGAAAGTCTGTGTGGTCGAGATGAATTTGCCGAACTGCATGCTCTGTGTGTGCTGCCACCTGAAATCGACACCGTTAACTTGACACCTGAAGCACCTAGTGCTACACAACCTGAGCTAGAGATAGGTGATGGAGCACCTATCTGCACAACCAAAGCACCTATACGCACAATCGAAGCAACATCTGCATCCAAGGTAGCAGTTTATGAAGGGGCTGCCTCTGAAGAAGCAGATGCTGCTCTGCCTGACATCTTTGATAATGTGGAAGAGTACGTGGGTGTAGACGATGAGAACATGTACATATCCATTCCTCCATCAAAGCCACCACCATCTGCTCAGAATGATGAAAATGCTGACACACTTGATGATGTTGCTGCTAAAGGGGATGCTCCTGAGGCAGAGGTGAATGATGCAGATCCACTTGAAGTGCACATGCTCCATGACCCTGAGAATCCCAACATTGTGGCCGGTGCACTTTTTCCTGATATCAAAAAATTCAGGAAAGCAGTGAGACACTATGCTGTGAAGAGAGGTTTTGAGTTCAGAGACTTACAAACAGATCCTACAAGATTCATAGCGAAGTGTAAACATCCTGGCTGCCCTTGGCGCATTCATGCATCAAGAATACATGATGAGAAGACAATACAGGTCTGTTATGCTATAATTCTTTGTTTTTTGTTTACCTGACATGTATTGCACATTTTGTAACACTGGTTAATTTATATGTACAGATAAAAAAATTGCCTGCTGAACATGACTGTCCAACTACCAAATTGAAGATAGGGAAGATGGCTACACAAGAATGGTGTGCAGACAGGCTGGGTGATTGGTTGAAGAAGAATCCACGAAGGGTCCAAAGGATGCAAAGGAGAAACTAGAAGACGACTATGGGATCAAATTGAAGTATTCAAAGGCATGGTCAGGTATGAGAGTGGCTCTGAATCAAATCCATGGTACATATGCTGAGAGTTTTCAATTGTTGTTTAACTGGAAAGCTCAAATGGAGATTAATTCACCTGGAAGTGTCATAGAAATAGAAGTACAGAAAGTAGGCAAAAGGATGTGTTTTAAAAGGATTTTTGTTGCTCTGGCACCATGTGTGGATGGATTTTTGAAAGGTTGCAGGCCATATATAGGAGTAGACTCTACTGCCTTGAATGGGACATACACTGGTCAATTGGCCTCAGCCACAGCTGTAGATGGACACAATTGGTTATTTCACTTAGCTTATGCTATTTTTGACTCGAGACAGATAACAATTGGGAGTGGTTTATGACTCAATTGCGTAGAGCTATAGGTAGTCCTCATGGTTTGGTAATTTCAAGTGATGCATGCAAAGGACTTGGGAAGGCTGTTGTCTCAGTGTTCCCTGAAGCTGAGCACGGAGAGTGCATGAGACACATGTATGGGAATTTTATGAAGCGATTTTCAGGTCCTGTGTTCACAGAACACTTGTATCCAGCTGCTAGAAGCTACACCGAAGACAAGTTCAGGTGGCATATGGAGAAAATCTTTTCATTTGCTCCAGATGCTCTTGTGTACCTAGAAAACCATCACAACAAGATATGGTACAGATGTGGATTCTCTGAAGATAGTAAATGTGATTACTTGACTAATAATGTTTCTGAAAGTTTCAACAAACAGATAAAAGAGCTTAAAGGTTTGCTGCTACATGAGCTTGTTGATGCTTTGAGAGAGCTGATCATGGAGAAGAGGTACCTTAGGAGACTGATTGGGAGGGGTCTGAGTGGCAGAATTTTGCCCAAAGTAATAACAGAGCTTAATGCAATAAGCAACACACTCAAGGTTGTCAAGGTGGCTCGAAGTGATGATGATTTTGCAGAGGTAACACTTGTGGACACTGACAACATCACAAGAAGGCATCAAGTTGACTTAGAGAACCACAAGTGTTCATGCAGAATATGGCAAGTTACTGGAAAACCATGCAGACACGCTCTAGCCTGGATATTGTCCAACAGGGGGCTTGAAATCCCTGATTTTGTGCATGACTACTACTCAGTAGACAAGTTCAGGGCTGCATATGAAGATAGAGTTGCAACAATGCCAGATCGGTCTCAATGGCCTAATGTTGATCTTGGTTTCAAGGTTTGGCCACCAAAACAAAAGAGGGCACCAGGGAGGCCTAAAGTGCAGAGGTTTCAAGGATGTCTTGAGGGAGGCTCAAAACCAAAAAGAAAGGTGAAGTGCAAAAGGTGCAAGGGTTTTGGACACTTTGAGAAGACATGCAAGCTGGCAGAAGCTTGGGAACAAGATGAATCTGAAACTGAACCTGCAACACCTCCTAGGAAGAGGTCCATCACTTATCAAACTTGTAATAGTTTTCAGTAATACAGTTTATGACTTATTTTTTTAAGATTCTAACACTTTTTTTTTGCAGGAAGAGAGGTCAAGAAGGAGTGGGTGATGAAGGAACTTCTGCAGCACCGAAGAAGAAAAAGACGCCAAAAAAGAAAAAGACGCCTCAGAAGAAGAAGGATCGCAGAGCTGCAGCAGCACCACCAGCAAGAGTTGTTCGTAGCCTGAGATCATGGTTGGGCATGTGATGCTCGTTATGTTCTTTTGTAATGGCTTGCATGTGTGCAGCCTATTCTGAATGTTTAAACTGACATTGTCGTTCTGGTCATGTGATTCTCGTAGCTATATTCCGAACCTATTTTGTTATGTTCAACGAGAACCTATGTTGCTTATTTGTGGAACTCACATGTAATGTTCAGTTCAGTTGAACACAGTGTATGTGAACCCAGTTTATTAAGTAATGCTTGCATGATCAGTTTTCTTTCTTGATGGCACCAATTCACAGAAAGGATTGAGTTCCAGAACCAACATTCTTCATGGGTTTCATTCACTGCATTCAACATGGTTCACAACTGAAACACCCAACACATGTTGCTACTACTGCTACGGCACTAGTTCTGCTTCAACAGAAATCCTAAAACTAGCCCAAACACACACCCAACACAAGCTGCCACTACTGCTACGGCACAAACAGCTGCTGTCGTTACATTCTTCCTGGGCAACTCAATTCTTCGATTCATTTCACCAATCTCCTTCTTCAGGTCCTCCAATGCCCGAAACAAGCGGCCTTGATCTTCGGTGTCATCAGCAAAGGCAAGCTGAAAGGCAGCGTAGATATCGCTCATAGCTCGATTCAGACTTGAAAAACGGGCATGAAAACGGGCCAGCCTGCAATACATGAAGCCACATTTCAATTGAAATCTGCCACAACAAAAACGAAATCTGAAAACCAAATGGGTGGGAGTTGATGCTTTGAGAGTTGTTCATGCTACTATCACATACCTGAGAGTTGTTCTCGCACTTGTAGAAAATCTGGCCGTAGGTTTCGGGTTTCCTGCTCACCAAACGAATGATGGGAATGAAGCACTGAGGGCAGTCGATTAGGGGCAGCACCTTGCGCGCGTGGCTGCTGCTGCTCGCTCCAGATGCCGCCCTCATCCGCTGGACATGGCCTGGGATGGAGAACGAACGGGCTAGGGTTAGGGTTCTAGAGGGGTTGAGAGCTCAATGGGAGAGAAGAGAGCGATGGGGAAGAATGGAGAAGAAAGGAACGCCCTGCTGCCGTGCGAGTATAAGGTCCAGGCAGGGGTAATTTGGTCCATACGAATTAATCGTATCGCGGTACAGTAGAAAAACGGGTCCAGTATGTACACCATGGCATGGTTCCAATTCTAGAAGAATTTTAATGGTACCATTCGAAATAGAAGAATACCAGTGGGATATCTCAGAAACGGGAAAATTATAATGGCATAGAACCAATTAACCCTAACTAAAAAAGCCATTTTATGAAGCCAAAACATCTTACTCTAACTCCAATGGACACTGTCACAATACATCTACCTGAATTTCAATGTACATGTGCAGTTTGTTTTTCAGGGTACAACAGCATAGTGAGCAACAAAAATATGTTCAGAATAATGACCGCAAACAAAATCTTCAGTATATAAGCTACAAACCATGAAAACCTAAAAGAACCAAAATCTTCATATTGCAGTCAACCATCCTGCGTTGGCCTCTAAACAACACTGATGAAAGCTTTAGATAATCAATGGATATGACTTTTGATCTAAGATCTTCAATGTATGGATAGCAATGAATTTTCGATTTCGAGTCTGTAACTGAATACTAATACAGCAGACATAAGCAATGCTCTGTTGCCATCAGAGTTGGACCGGGTGCTCGGATTTCATGCGTATGCATCGTCATCGTCTTCTCTAGGACAAAACGAGAAAAAAATCCTAGTTTTTTGTTCAACAAAATGTACTTCTTGGCTCACACATGTACAGAATGTAAATTTGGTACAACATCTGCATAGCACCAAACCAATTACAGTACGAAATTTTCATCACCTCCATGCTTAAGAAATGACAATCAATCAAGAGCCATGAACAATAGCAACACTTCAAGCCTTTTCATCGAACAAGCACATCTTGTGACTGTTTGCTTCCATACATCACATGGCTCTAGCTCAACCTGCAAAAGATCATGCCAATTATTAGAGACCAAATTTCCACAACATTGCAACACAATTTTATAAGTAAACACAAATTCATGGATGAGACACTATATAATGGGACGGTGTTACATTCCGTGACATTTTGTTCATCAGCACACTTGATAATCCATGCATGAGCTTTGGTGTTTTCACAGATAAACATATGACATCAAACAAATGATTTAGTAGCACCACAATTTTTCAAAAGTTGGTGTAGTCTTGAGCTAATGGGATTCTCCAATAAAGGAATTTGTTTGGAGTCTGCTGGTGCACATAAGATTTCAACCGAATTTTGGTAAACAGGCAAGCTGAAAATGTAGAATAACTTATAGGGTTTACTGATCCACTGGAAAACACAACCCCATACCTCACCATTTCTGAGAATACGAGGCATCATGAATTTAAATGCAGCATTGGGCTTCACTTTTATCAACGACCACAGACCAGAAGAGCATCTATTAAGCCATTAGGTGAAATGCCCACTAGATGTACAACAGTCATATTCTGCAAGCCACAAATGCAGCAAGCAAAAGAAGTCCAATATCGGTGACTGAACAGTATGGCAAGTTTATCAGCGGTGGGACATAGATGTTATTAGCGCCATGGTACACATGGCATTACTAGATCTCTGCAACAGATGTAAACGTCAATAGCTGACGGAGGTTATAAGAGAACTGGGAAATGTAAAGCATCCCTATATCATTAATATTGAATCACTTCTTATTATCAAGCTTTGAAAGTAGCCTGCATCCCATTGCAATTTGTGATATCCCAGCGGAGGAAAGTCTTGGGAAGCAACAAATCTCCAGTGTGTTCAGATTTGCACATTTTGAGAGCAACATCAGTCGACGATCTGTTATTCCTGTACAATATGACAGATTGATAGACTCTAGCTTTGGACAGCCTTGCGCGATATGAGTGACACCATCGTCACTAATATCTCCACACCTGAAACAGAAACTATTAAGTTAGTTGAAGGCAAAAAATGAGGAGAAAGAAATCGATAAAGTCACCATAAGTAATGTCCAAGAATCGTTTATACAAATCAATGTCTCGTAGTTCTGGGCAAGACTTTCCAATCTGAGTGAGACCTTCTTCATCACTTATCTTCCAATCTTTAGGCTCAATAGTTTGGTACATCCTGCAATAGCTTTCAGCCCTGCACATAAAATATTCATGGTCAACGTTTGTCCAGTGCCAACGAATATATAAGTAGCCAGATCAGTAAAAACCTTCATCATACAAACCATTGCCAGCAAGGTTCGGCTCTTCTGATAGTGCTTTCCAATCAGTTTTATTCCTTCAATAGAAACATGGGCGCAGGACTCCATTCTCAGAGAGATGAGGGAAATGCATGAACTAGTGATGGAAGCTAGTGAAGCGACGATGCCGCCGAGGTCACCAGCAAGTGGGCCCGTGCATCTGTTGTGGTCCTGCGCACGACACCAACGATAAGAGTAATTCCTCTACTCTACTACTACTACTAGTAGTGAAAAAGCAGAGTAAACTGCCGTACTTTTTTCTCTCTCGCTAAAATGCTAATTCTTTCTTTCCCCCTCAATTAAATTCGTAGCCAATTTGATTTGGTCTCTATTCCCCCTCCTCCTCCCCCCCCCGTGTTCGCTCCCCCATTTTGTTTCATGGAGATATTTGTGAATAGGCTTCGCAAAAATGTCCACGATGTTATTGGTTTTGTTAAAATGCCCATCTCAAGAGGAGGGTTTCGCAAATATGCCCATATCACTTCTTGGCCTATTAAAGAGACTAACTTGTCCTTATTCTCTTCTTTTACCTCCCGTCATCTTCCTCTCCTCCACAACCCACATGCCCCATGGCGGCGCCATCACCGCCCAGCCCGGCAAGCCGCCACCCGCGCGTAGTTGCGCCGCCATCGCAACCCAGGTCAACGCACAGCTGTGCCGCCGTCGCTGCTTAGCTCGGCGTGTTGCTCGCCCCGCGCCATGGACGCCTCCGCTCGTGGCCGGCCGTCGCCATCTTCACCTAGCTCGGCGCACTGCACGCCCTCACGCCATGGTTGTCGCTGCCATCTCCACATAGCTCGGCGCGTTGTCGTCTTACGTAGCTGCACCATCTGGCCCCACGCCCGTGGTACCGCCTCTGCTCGCGCGCACGCGCAGCCTGACCGCCGATAGGTAGCCATCACCATAGCACAAACACAACACAGAGGAGGAGAAACGAAAAGAAAAGGAGGTAAGAGATTGCAGGGGTAACTTCGTCATTTGCAACTGATACGGAAGTGATATGGACATATTTACGAAGCCCTCACCTTGAGATGAGCATTTTAACGAAACTAATGGCATCATGGATATTTTTACGAAACCCATTCTGATGGTGGGCAAAATGACAAATATCTCCATTTCAAAAGGCGCGTGCTGCCGTTCTCCCCAAGCTCCGATTAAATCACCACGCCGCCCGCGTCCACTCCTCCTCCTCCAAGTGTGTCCAATCTACTCCATTCGCCCAACAAGGAGGTGGCAATGTCGGGCCAGGCCACGCCGTGCGCGGCGTGCAGCCATCTGGGGCAGCAGTCGCGCCGCACTGCGCGCTCGCGCCCTACTTCCCGCCGGGCGACGGGGAGAGGTTCGCCGCCGTGCACGCAGTCTTCGGCGCCCGAAACGTGTGTAAGAGCATCTCCAGCAGGAGACCCGAAATCGGGCCCCGATCACCTGATTTCGGGGGCAGCCCGAAATTTTCGGTGCTCCGGAACCGACGTCAACTCCAGCAGCTTCCTAAACCAGACTCCTAAATCCCGTACTGACAGGTGGGACCCTCTTGTCGGTGAAAGCATCCAAACTGAACCAAATCTCTGAGCGTTCGCTCGCGCCGCCGCCCGTTCGCCTTGCCGGAGCCGGCGTAACCTCGGCTCGCCTGCCGCGCCGTCGCCGCAGCCTGCCGGCGCGCGAGCTGGGAGCGCAGAGGCGGCGGCGCGTCCAGCGTGAAGAGAGGAGGCGGGTGGCGGTCGCGCGCCCGGCGGCCGTGCGTGGCCGGGCGACCGGCGCGGCACCGGGCGGCGGCGGCCTCCCGCGGGCGTTCACGTTACCGGCCGGACGGAAGGGAGACGAACGCGCAGAGGCGGTGCGCAGCTAGGGCAGCGGAGAGCTCCGCCCGTGCCCTAGCCACCAGATCCGGCGCGCCGCAAAGCTCGCCAAGATCCACGGCGGCGGCGGCGCACGGGCGGGAGGAGGGCGGCGGCACACGGGCGGGACGGGAGGGAGGCGACGGCAACGGCGGGAGGAGGGCCTGGGCGGCTCGGGCTGCCGCCGGGCTCGCGCGCCCGAATCCGGGCGGTGGGCGACACGCCAGGCTGGGGAAGGCAGCGGGCGGGCGAGGCGGCTCGGTTGGTGTGGAAGGAGGAGAGGGCGGCCCAGCGGTGGCGGCCGGCGACGGGCGCAGCCGACGGGCGAAAGCGCGGCCGGTTGGGGCGTGGCCGCAACGCGCGCAGCCGGGCGGCCGGCGAGCGCGGTCGGCCGTCGGGTGCAGAGAGAGGGGAGAAAGAAGAAAGAAGAAAGGGAGAAGAGAGAGAGGAAAAGATAAGAGAGAAAGAAAAGAAAAAAAATGAAGAAACGTGGAGCCCATGCCAGCTGGAGTTTAGGAGGGAGGATGGGAGGATCCTATTTTCAAGGGGTTGGAGGGGGATTTAGGAGGGTAGCTAATTTAGGAGCCCATGTAGGAGGTCTGCTGGAGTTGTTTTTTTGATTAAACTCCTAAAATTTAGGATTGGAGGCCTGTTTAGGAGGGTTGCTGGAGATGCTCTAAACTTCTCGCGGAGGTCGAGCCGGATCAGCGCGAGGCCTCCGTACTCAAGCTCGTCAGCGCCGCGGCAACACAGCAGCCCCGCCGTCCAGGCGTCGAGCACCTGGCGGGCGCCACGACTCGGATTTTGCCGCCGGAGCTGCACAATGACGCCACTTTGGAAATCTTCATCCGCCTCCCGCCGAGTGAGCCCGCGCGCCTGGTCCGCGCCTCCCCTGCCTTCGGTGAGCTCTACAATTCGGATGCCTCCCCTGCTCGGCTTCATCTACCTGGACCACGCGTCCTTTTCCCCTCGCGTCAGGTTCATGCCGACCACGGCCTACCGCCCGCCCGTCCTCGAGCACCACGCGTGCCGTGTGCTGGACTGCCGCCATGGCCACGTCCTGCTATAGAAAACCATGTCAAACAAACTCCTAGTGTGGAATATAGTGACGGGCGCACAGCAGAGCACCACCTCTCCAAGCCCAACATGACCGGCAGTGTTTCCTCCATTAACTGCAATGCCGTAGTCATCTGCGCCGCGGACATGGAGTGTGATCACAGAAGCTACACTGAAGGCCCATTCCACATCGCCTTCGTAGCTGTCAGCGACCCAGCAGTTGTTCACGCATGCCTGTAAACATCGCAGAATGGCACTTGGAGCAACACCATCTCAAGCAAGCTGGATTACGGCTGCTACTGGCTCAATAAAAGGAAGTCTGCAACAGTAACCGGGGATTCTGCTTCCTTTCTTGGTGATTTTAGTACCGTTTTGCAGTATCACTTACAGGAACGCAGCATGCCCGAAATCCAATTGCCACCGGATGTGGACCAGTTAGCTATCACTGACTCCAACAACGTTTTGCAAACTGGAGAGGTAAAACACGGTTTGCATGGTGCGCACAGTACACCGAAGAGAAGGCAAAAAAACGGAATCTCCAACAATGACAGGCATTCGGCGAATTGCCTGCTTGCCGCTTGCCCTCGTTTCCCACATGCCCAACGCTTGCCGCCATCGTTCCCTCACGCGCTGCACGCCGTGGAGGATTTCGACTTGCAGCTCGCTCCGAGCCCTGCTCCGCGCGCGCCGCAGCGGCCGCTGTCCCCTGCTCGGCCGCCGCCTTCGCCCCGCTCGCCCTCGCTCCCCGTACAGCAGCTCGCCTCACTCGCCCAACACGTGCTCACTACGGGAGAACAAGAGTTTGCTGAGTGCCTAGAGCACTCGGCAATAGCCAAATAACACTCGGCAAACCGTTTGCCGAGTGCCGCACTCGGCAAAGGTCCGTCGGCTTAGGTCCGATCGGCAAAAGGACCTTTGCCGAGTGTCTTCTGTCGGGCACTCGGCAAAGAGTTTGCCGAGTGTCTAACGGCGCACTCGGCAAAGAATATTGACACGTGGCTGACGGACCTTTTGCCGAGTGCTATCGGACAGAGCACTCGGCAAAAGAGATGACCTTTGCCGAGTGCCGGTGGACCGGGCACTCGGCATACAGCACCTGTTTGCCGAGTGTCAGAGGACCGGGCACTCGGCATACAACAGCTGTTTGCCGAGTGCTGTGGCGTGGCACTCGGCAAACAACAGCTGTGTGCCGAGTGCCCTGACCACTGGCACTCGGCACACGTGTCCAGATACCTCGGGAATAGGCGGTTTGCCGAGTGCTATGGTAATTGCACTCGGCAAACAGTGTCCTTTGCCGAGTGCTATGGTAATTGCACTCGGCAAATCGCCCGTCCAGATCAATTTTTTGGTATTTTTACACAAAAGCCACAGTTTTTCATACAAATTCAAATATCAACATATCTATCACATATTGACGTATATCCACATATTCACCACATAAATAAACACATTAACCACATATTTATCCACAAGCACAAATCCTGAACATATCCATAGAATGTCCACAATCACAATCCGACAAGTTCACAAACGCTAATCCGATGAGTTCACAAGCACAACCAGAAGTTCACATTCGCATTGCACAACTCACTGAGAGGGAGGGGTGGGAATAGATTACGGCAGATTGCAGGGTCTTGCATCTGAGGACTGTGCTGCTCCGTTGCCGATCCCGCCGCCGAAGGAGGAGCATTCTACACAAAGAAAACAAATACAAATCTTATGATACAAGATTGCAAAAAAAAACAAATTTATCTAAGTTTGTCTAGGTTTGTCTATTTTGACTAAGTTTTTCTAAACTAAAACTACAATCTCAAGGGTTATGAGTAAGAATAGCAATATTAAGGTACTCACAGGAGATATGCCAGCAGGTGCAACCGGTACGATCGGTGGTGGTAGAGGGTGACCAAGAAACCCTGGGAGACCTAGCATGAAGTTATATATTTGTGCCACCTGCGCCTGGCTCGCCTGGCTCGCCATCCGGACCTCCTGCAGTCTCTCCGCTGGCAGTCGGATAGTCTCATCTTGTGTTGCTACCTTCGCCTCCAGGTCCTCCCGCCTCTTCCTCTCTCGCTTCAAGCTGGGCCTGCAACATTAAAGACAATGTTAATCTCAAGTGCGTGCATCATAATATTAATAATCAACAAACAATGAATGAAATAGAATATACCCGGAGCGTTCCTGCAACACTCGGTCGTGAGCGTATAGACGGGCCGAGCTCGTGGTCCGTGCTCGAATCCGGGAGAGCGACGGAGTAGTGGCCGGGTTGATTGTGTGGTCACCGATCCAGTACCGCCCATATTTCTTTCCTCCTCCAGCCCTCGTGATGACTTCTCCATCAAGGTCGTGCATGACCGGATTGTAGTCCGGCCCATGGACCTCCTTCGCCACCTCTCGTGTATGCATTGAGGCGTTCTACAACACTTGGATTGCTGTACGCAGAGGCAGCGGGCGGGTTCTCCGGGTCGTACCCCACACTAGACGCCGCCTTTGATATGTGGGCCATAGCAAATGCTTGATAAGTGTTGAGAGCAACACCACCATGAGATGCCGATCTGCGGGAAAAAAAGTAAGATTACTTTTAGTGTACAATGTACAATTAGAATGCAAACATGGTATGACATACCCATCTGTCTGCGTACTCCTCGAGGCTGAGACTGCCCTGGTGGTGTGCTGGACCTCGCATCAACAAACGTCGCTCGCGGGCGGCGTTATGTGATTCCTCCCAGTCCTCGCGGCACCAATTTTCTGCCATCTATTCCCAGCAAGGCCTGTTCGAGGCCATCCACTCCGGTATAGCCTACATGTCAGATATATAATGAGATAAAATTAAAAATACTTAACCTTTGAAAAAATGAATTCTTACCTCTATATATTGCCTGGACACTCGGCAAATATTTGTGTGCTTGAGTGCCACCTGGCCGAGCACTCGGCAAACATTTTTTCCATGCAAGTAAAGAAAAAAATTATAAATTACTTAACAAATTTAAAAAATGTCAAATTTTTGGCATGGCAATATTTCAATGTTATTTTACCTACATAAAATCACATGAAGTCAAATGCAATTTTTTATATTAAATTTACTCCAACCTTAATGACTCACTCTCAAAACTCTGTTTCCTATCCGGAGATTCTTGGATTTATACACAAATGTTCGTCACAATTTTTGCAAAATGTTGTATACTAATTACCATGATGTTTATATATGATATCAAGATTTTTTGAGAGTTCTCATTATTTTTCGCCTTTGTTTACTTTTTTATAAAATTAAAATATCATTCAATCACACGCAAGTGGTAGCATTTCTTGTACAAACTCCATAAAATTTCCCCTGGTTTTTGGTATTTTACTTCATATTGGTTTCACTAACACGAACATCAAGTTTCCGTTGACTTTATTTCATTTTTCGAAACGCCTCTAGTTCAAATTTGAATTTTCATAAAAAATGAAATTAACGAACAAAATTAATTAAATATAGCAAAAAGATGAATAATTGTACCAAATTTCACAATAATGAACTAGGAACTATCTATGGCCTACAGAAAAAAAATGGTGGCCAAAAACTCAAGAAAAAAATTACTTTGTCGAGTGCCATGGTTTGGACACTCGGCAAAGATCTAACGTCGTCCGAGACGTAACGGGGATTTCCTTTGCCGAGTGTGGCGGCGTTAGCCACTCGGCAAAGGGCAGTCGTTGCCGAGTGCCCGAGTTCTGCCGAGTGCCTTCACCCCGACACTCGGCATACGTTCGATGTGCCGTGTGTTTATTGTTTGCCGAGTGCCTTTCCCATGGCACTCGGCAAACATTCCGTGTGCCGAGTGCTCGACATAAAGCGCTCGGCAAACCTTTCGACACTCGGCGTTTAGCCATTTTCCCGTAGTGGCTGCTGCTGCTGGTGGCCCGCTCGCATGCGCGTGCAGCAGCTCGCCCTGCTCGCCCGGCGCGCGCCGTCGTTCATCGGATGCCCCCGGTGCTCGCCTTCGGCTCGCGGCCGCGCCTGCACCCGCCTCCCCGCGTGTGCCGTCGCTCGCGCTGCTCGAGCATCACAGCTACGGGACGTGCCGCCGTGTCGTGTCCCCTCGCTGCCGCCTCCCCGTGCCGTGCCATGCCCGCGAGCTCGCACCGTCGTGCCTAGCCTCGCATCCGCCCCCGAGCTCGTCGGTTGTCGTCATGCTCGTGCCTGCCTCGATCCCGAGGTGGCGTGCTCGTGCCTGCCTCGGTCTTGAGCTGGCGCGCCACTCGAGCTCGCGCACCACCGCCGTGCTCGCACACCCTCCTCAACCTCTCGTGTTCCCATCGCCGTGCCCGTGGTGTCTCCGCGCCGCCGTCGTGCTCGTGCCCGTGCTCGACCTCCGCCCTCGAGCTCACGCCGTCGTTCTCGCGTCCTGCACGTCGCCGTTGCTCCCACGGGCTGAGCTCTAACGGATTCGGTGCTCCCACGAGGCCGAGCTCTAGCTCCGGATCCGGGCCCGGGACGTGGCTGTGTCGGGTGTCGGTGGTGACGTGGGGTTGGAGGAGTGACAGCCGAGCCATGTGTCGATGCGAGGCGACATGAAATCCGTGGCTGCACTGCGGCAGCAAGCGGATCTCCTCCTTCCGCTCGAACTCCGACAGGCGGATGACGCACTCGGCGAGGATCTCCCCGCGTCCGCTGCCATCGCCGCCGACGCCGCTCCCCGCACGCGGCGATGGCGGCGGCCACAACATCCTCGTACGCCGGCTTCGGCAGCACTCGGAACACCTTCTTCTTCAACCCCTATTGCTCGCTGTGGACGAAGCGGAGCCGTCGCGGCGGGAGCGGGCGCATCGGGTGAACGCGGTGAGGTTGACGACGCAGATGAGCGCGCATAGCAGCGCGGCGAGGATGACGACGATGTCGGAGTCAACGGAAGGGGAAGAGGGAGAGGCGGCGCTACAGCCGGGGAGAGGGTGCGAGAGGTGCACGCGCGCGAGAGAGGGAAGGGGAAGAGGGACGACGTGGCGAGTAGCGTGGGGGCGACACCGTGATTCGCGATGCGAGTAGCATGAGGACGAGGCGGTGCGTGGGGGGAGACCGTGTGGGGGCGGCGCGGGGGTCGAGCGATGGAATTAACGGGATGAGACGCCGTTCCGCACGAATCTTGACAATGGGGTGATCTAACGGACCGTTTTGGGGGGACACGGGCCACCGTGGGCTCAAAATGCATTCTCGAAAGAAAATGGTGCATTAGGATTTTTTTTGAAACCGGTGCATTAGGATTTGCTAATGGTCACCATCAGCCACCTCAAATTACCCTTATGACCAAACTCTATCCTACCTCCCCAAAGGGCACTCTAGTCAATTATATTTACCCACATAGCTAGCTCTTATGGGCTGACTTCCCCCTTGTTAGGCCTTGTTGGGCCTGGTTTGGGCCAAGTGCTCCCTTCCAAGTGGTTCTTCTTTGGGCCTCCAAATGTGTCGAACACCTCTTCCATGGCCTAGTTGGGCCTACTTCCTCCGGATTGGCCTATTGGGGTAAGGTCGGAAAACCGGACAATTCCTTCTCGTCGTGGCTATACTAATCTAGAGCCTTCGGGCAAGAACCGAGGGTATGCTTGGTGTAACGTCCCGTCACTCGGGCCGGGCCCGCTTACACCTGGCAGCTTAATAGGCCCTCAAGATTTCTCCACCGACCAACACTAGTCTTTTCTGCGCACTTTGTCCTCACTCATGCACACCCGGGAATCACTTCCCGGTCGGTCACCCATCCCTAAATTGCTCTAGACCAAGCACACTTAACTTTAGAGTTCTTTAGAGATAAGCTTCGGAAAAGAAGTTACAACTTGTTGACATGAGTATTCTATCAGTCCTATTAAGCCCTGGGCCAGGATGTTACAGCTGGCGCTTTACCATCGAGCTTCGCTGAATACAGCCCCACGTACCACCGCCTTGGGAAGCACCGTCGGCTCGTGACCTCGGTGAAGTCGCTTGGTAAAGCGCGTTGCCCACCCTTTGAAGTCGATTGGTGAAGCGTGGAGGCTATGCGGGCATGTCCTTCGGACTTCTTCTTATCACAAACCGAAAGGCCCAACTCGGGCATCTTGCTAGCACTCGGGGAGCCGATGTATGAGGTTGTGAGATGTGGATATCATATTGAGTCTATTTCAACATTTATTGTATATTTTTCTTTCAGAAACCATAATGAATTTTATCATTATTTGTTGTTGGTGTGCATAACATGTATAAATACATATATAATTTTTGTTCCAATTTTTAAGAGCATATAAACATGTGTGAGATCAATTTGACTTGCATTTAAGTCTAAAACTCATTTCACTTTGGACACATTGTCCAATTTGAACTAGTTTTTTCGCTAAGATCCGTAAAATGTTTTTTAAAAAATATAAATAGGTTTGCATGGTAGGGAAACAGTTCCTTGATAAAAATGAGGTCAAACAACCCTATAATTTTCAAAATAAAAATGCTTAAATTAATTCCAAAAATGAGGCAATCAAGGCGGGGTGTCGATAACAACAACGAAATTACCGAGTAAGCAAATAGGTGATATTTCATGCAAGGCAAACAATGGCACTCAAGAGAGCATGCAATATAGAGTAGGCTCCAAGTTGGTTCTATACTACTTTACATAGGATAAATATGATCAAAGGATAGTTAGGGTTTGCACGGCAACGCTAAATTCTTAGTACACATGCCTCACGTCGTTACTTGGCTTGGTGTCAGAATCCGTCTTGAGATTTGGGCTGTCGGGCGTCGTCTACAGCTTGGGGCTCCTTCGGGTTCTCCATCTCTATAATATGTGAAGCTAATGCGAACAGGAAATAAAATAAGAAAACAATCAAGCTCTAATTAAAACTCCATTTAGATCGGAAGGTTTAGTGTATACCCATGGCTGGCAGGGATAGCTCGGATTTTAGGATGGCAAGATCTAGGTTATGGGGGTTTGGTTTGGATATGCCGGGATTCGGGAGTTTAACGGCGGAAGAATTGGTGAAAATGAAGTTCGGACGGTGGAGATGGGAAATTAAGGGGGCAAGGGGGAAAAGATTTTGATGGGATGAGATTATGGTGGCTGCAAAGGGACTCTACGTGTCGGGACGATCATGTGAGCGTAAGAATCGTCCGAAACGGAGTTCCGGATCAAAAGATATGAAGTACTGGAAGTTCTAAGGACCCTTTTATAATTACTTTTAAGGTCACGGGGACCTATTTATAAATACATAAGTATGGAGGGGCCTTTTGTAAAATGTTAGGGGCTTGGAATATAATTTCAAAAAGGTTTAGGGCCTTTCTATAAATTTTCAAGGACTTAAACTTAATATTGGAAAATATTCGGGACCTAAATGCAAAAGTGCATTTGACTGGGATTTTCTCGGTGTTTTATCTAATTGTTTTTGTATTTAAAAAGCCGTGGACTGGGTGTATGGTCCGGTGGACCGGGTTCACGAGTTTGATTCATGGGGTTCATGGGGGTGGATTGGGTGGCGATCGTTGGATCCGAGACGGAGGGCGGAGATTAGATCGACGAAGGGATACGAGGCGATTTAATCGTAGAAGTCGCTTACCGGATCGACGATCGAGGGTGGCTGGGGGTGTTTCATGGCGATGGAAGACGGTCGGAGCCGGAATCCTTGCCGGCGGCGCTGTGGTGGCCGGGACGACATGGGGTGGGCATGCCGGGGTCGGAGGCATATCACGCAGGCTGGTAGTGGGGGTGCCGGCGTGCAGCAACCGGTGGGGAGGACGAGCGATCCGGCCGGCGACAAGCGTGCTGGTGCGCGTGGTAGCGGTGGCTTGCCGGGAGGGGCGACGGTGGGGGCGGCGTCGAGGGACGCAGCAGCGGACGACGACTCCTAGCAGGGGACCTGCTAGTGGCGCGTGAGGCGAGGAGGGGGTGGAGGCGGTGAGGTTCGCGCCGGGGTGGGGAAGGCGAGCATCTCGCCTTGCCTTTTATAGGCCGGAGCAGCCGTGGCGGCCAAAGCATAGTTGGGCGCAACGGCGGCTGCGTTTAGCTAGGAACGGAAGCGTTCGGTACGGTGGGCTGAGCGGCGGTAGCATGGCCTGAAAATCGCGCTCGTCCGGAGGCGAGGAGGGGGGGGTGGGGCGAGACCGGTACCGTCGGTTGGTGGTGCGGTGCGTCACGGGCGGGAGGCGGTGCGACGGGAGGTGGCGTGTCGGCCCAAAGGATAAGCTCGGGGAGGCGGCGTTTGGCCGCGGGTGGCGTCGGGGTGCGGGAAGCATTGGCGGCGAGCGCGTGGGGCGTGGGGCGTCTAGCGGTAGCAAGGAGGGGCCATGGCGTGCGGCGTCATGCGGCCGACGCGCGGCAGATGTTGCCGCGTCGCCCGAGGAGGACGACGAAGAGTGGGGTCGGGTGCTAGGCTGGGCTGGGGAAACGAGTTGGGCTGGGCTAGAGAGAGAGAGAGAGAGAGAGAGAGAGAGAGAGAGAGAGAGAGGGAGTAGGCTGGGTCGGGGAGGAAAAGAAGAAGGGAAGCCCGAGGGGGAAAAATTCACTTTCCTTTTTCTCCGGGTTTGTTTTCGAATTTGGATTTGAATTTGGTTTCGGTGTTTGGAGTTTAACCTTGGAGCTACAACCATAAATAAATTAGGGAAAGTTTTAAAATAAACAATCACTTCTCACAATAACATTTTATTATTTCTAAAATATCAATTTTTCTGTCTAGTTTAAATTAGTCCGATGAAGATTTATTTTTTTGAAAATTCGTGAAGCATAAAAATAAAATCTTAAAAATTAAATTAGTCACAAATTTATGTTTTGAAATTTCGGGTGTTACAATCATGATGTAAAAGGCCCACATGGAAGCCATAGAAGAGATGAGAACCGACTTGGAGAGGAGATCGATGAAGATACGGCTCGCGCCGATCGGTGCATTTTGGAAATTGTTGGTTTCCGACTCCTCTACGTACCTAGCCTCTATATATACTTGTAAGACCCTAGAACGATGGGAGGCAACAGAGAGGGACACCAGATTCATAAGTTATAGCCACCGGGGCTTTGTCCCGTTAGAATAGATCTCTAGTTGAGTTTCAAGAACCATTGGTGATTAGAGTTGATCCATCAAGGTAGGCCTTCCGGATGGTCTTACACTATGTATCTCAAGGATGATAACATATTGATGATAGTTTTAGTGATTTGTTGATCTTGATTCTATAATCATTCATATGCTTGTTCTTATTGCTTAGTTCTAGGCTAATTATTTAGATGATATCTTAATCGTGGTGATTAGGGGAGTACTCGGATCTTGTATTCATGATGGTTGCTTGATGATGCTATTGATGTGGTTTAGTAGTGACAGTGCTAAGCTTGCGCAACATCTGTAGATAGTTGAGTAGGATAGGAAGCCTAGAGCAACTGGGGGTTTGTCACCGGCAGCGATAAATTGGAGGCCACTCGTGAAAGCCGGGATGTTCTTATTCATCTAGGGTTTGCAATTGATCTATGTAATTCTTATCCATTATGATGCTATCTAATTAGACTTCCTGGTTATGATCTAAACTAGTAGATATCTGGCTACTCACATAAGCTTAACCAAGTCTTTGAAGTTGTTAATGCAAATTCCCAGAGCATGCCGATCGGCACAAAAGCGACTCCGCGCTGATCGGCTCAACCCCTGCACCGATCGGCACAACAGCCACCAACATTCTTTCAACCCCAACTGCCAACAGCAGTTCAGTTAGACCCTCTTATTGTTAACAATACTTCAATTCCCATTGGTCTATGTGGATTCGATTAAACCCTAGAATACTCTAAGGGAAAAAAGTGTTACAATTGTACACCGTCCTCTTGCGGTATATAAGTGGGTGTGTAGTTACGACTAACATATACCTAGCTGGTAGAAAAATTGAAATTGGCAATGGTACAAGTTGCAGGTTCTGGGCAGATATTTGGTTACTTGATAAGCCTTTGCAACAAGTGTACCCTGTTCTTTTTGAATTTTGCACAAATCAAAACATTACGGTGGCTCAAGTGTGCTCGGGAAGGTTGGGTTATTAGATTCACAAATAGGCTGCCTATTATCTTTCATAATCAATGGTATGAGTTGGCCACAAGGCTGAACTCGATGTAGATCACTGGAGATAAGGACAAAGTTAGATGGTTATGGGAAAGAGCTGGAAATTTTTCAGTCAAGTCTGTCTATAACCATCTCACAAGTAGAGAAACTGGAAAAAACTACAAGCATATATGGAAAGCCAAAATACAAGAAAAAATTGCAGTATTTAAATATGCTCCATATCATTACATACAGGCTGTATCCGAGGTATACCACCGCCTGAGACACAGCGTCCAGCTCCACTTCGCTGGCAGGAATTTCACCAGAAGTCGGTGACCGACGACCCTCATTTGTTCCGACAACGAGGACACCCTATTCCGCCCACTTGGGTGGGGTCATCGCATAATCCGCTACTTGGAAAATGCGAGTGTTTACTTACCTTCTTACCTTGGCGTAGGTGCGTCGTTACAGAATCGTAAGTTTTGCAGAAAAATAAACTAGGCCTATGTTGCAGTGATAAGTCAGTTTTGCCACCTTTATAATTAATATTGTCCATAAGGACACATCCTCACACGGTCGCGTCCTAGTTTTAAAAAATAGGCTGCTTAAGATGTTGTAATATCTTCAAGACGGCTCGATGCCACGCTGAGACGTACCCGTCTCACGAAGAAGCGGTTCCATCTCCAGGATCATCTTGGATGGCACCATGCGCTGTAATGCCCGATTATTACAACATACAAACACAAGAATAATACAATAGTGATAAAGATACAAGTCTTTTACATTCATCTTGATTCAAATATTTCATCAGTCTCATCGGTGCGGAAGGAAATAAGTTCAAAAACATACTAGTACAGCGGAAGCAAATAAGATACAATCGCTCTCTCGACGATACACAACGAGTCATCCGATAGAGACAAATGTTTTACTCTAAACACCTTGTCGGCACATCAGCGATCTACTCGTCGGGACCACACCATTCCCAGGTGTAGTGTCCTCCATCAACTGCCTGGTCCTCCGATCCTCCTACATCATCTTGCTCGTCTTGGTTCTCTGAAAACCACATAGAGCAAAGCACTAAGCAATTAAATCTCAGCAAGACCGACCTGTCAAAGTGGTCATCTACAGTCGACTCCTAGACATGCAAAGGTTAGGGGGTAGGATAATTAAGCACTAAGCCAGCCTATCAATGGATCCCTACTTTTATCTTTTAGCAGTTCATTTAGGGTGTGTTTGGTTCAGCTGTGGCTGTGGAAAAAGCTGTTGTGGGTTGTGGGTTGTGAAAAAAGCAACTGTCGGTTATGAGCTGTGAGAAAGCTGAAAGCCATTTGGTAAAATAACTGTGGCTTTTTGAAAACTTACTAGTTGACCAACTTGTCATGTATATATATGTATATATATACACACATATGAATAAAAAATATAATCTTCTACATATAACATATATATAAGATACACATATAAATAAATATATACACATATATATCTTAAACATATAAACATATTTCTAGTATATATATATATATATATAGAACCCCTATACAATGCCTTGGGTACTGAATAAGCTATTCAGTACCCAGGCCACTTCTGATCCATCCGACCTGTGCAGCATGCACCTGCCTTTTTAATTCTCAAACTTCACTCCCTATTGAAAGGTAATTAATGATCTGCATAATTATTTTCTTTCCTTTCTTTCCTCCTTCCATCTCTACAAAAGGATGGCAGGGGTGTTTATTTCCTCTCATTTATAGTCGTGTAATCATTCCATTTATTTTCTCTCTTTCCGGTTGCTGGCTGCCATCGTGTTCTTCGAGATCATGTAGCAGGATCAACTGGCTCGGTGCTTCGTTTGTCCCGCCTCGACGACGCTACCCACTCGCGGCGATACGGCAGTCAGAGCACATGGGGCGTCCGTTCCGATTACCACTGGCAGGTGCGTACATTCTAGAGAGCCATGGTTGCATCCTCGTCGGTGGTGTAGTGCACGATCACGCGCATGTCTTCAGAAATACGAAAGGACCAGGTAGGCAAGGTAGGCACACAATCAAATGTTATAGATCAGGTATGTATTTAGTGCAGACCTTGAACACCAGTGCTCCCAGAGAGTGATATACTATTTCACTCCCCTGCCATGTCATCCACCATCTGACCCAACCGTGTACTAATTGACCCACACACGCATGCATGCACTGATTCCACCTATCATTATTTCGGATTTTCATTAATTAACAAATCCATAATGATACGTATTAATTGGTAGCTGAAATCAAGTAAGATTTTTTTCTCCTTCCCTACTTATAAGCCAACCGCACAATCATTCAATCATTTTTTTCTCTTTTTTGGAGGCAAGGTGTAGAGAAGGTCGCATGCAAGGGTGGCCCGGACCCGGAGGGTGGTGTAAGTCGCATGCAATGTTTTGTTGTATAGCAGCATGCTTATTTTTCATGTGAAACAGCTATTTTCTTTCCCCAATCTATGGTCTTGATTGAAAAATAGAATCATGATTATGAAGACAGTGGCGGATGGCATGTCAGGTTCCGGTAAATCTGAACCAACCGACTTCTGGTGGGTGGTGTGTATCAAACTATCAGGTGAATATCTCTTTTTGCCTTTTTCCTCTAGCCATCGCTCTGTCGGCCGTGGACTGCTAATGATGTTTAGGCGGTTGGCGATTTGCTCTCCATGCAAGACGAGGGGTATATATTGATCCTAGTAGTACAAAAATATGTGATCATTGATGTTGACTATAAAAATATATGATTCTGCAGTCTTCCTAGTTATGCTTTGACTATGAAAATCTTTCAATGTAATTGTGGATATTATTTATTTTGCAGACCCCTGTTTTTTTGTCTCGGATTTGCAATGGGAAGAGCACGTGATACATGATAAATCAGGAAATATACAAATGTAAAAGGTTGATCAGCAAAATAGCAGAATGTAGCTGTAGTCTTTGTGAATATAGTCATGTACTCAGACAAATATGATCCTGAATACAAAAATTATGTCCAATGGTTTTTGATGATTGGAATTGTGAAGTACATAGTGGAAAAAATATGTTTGTTTCATTCTATAAGCCATCTGTTAAGATATCAAAAGATTGTTTAATGTGATCGACGAAAGTTTTAAAAGAAAAAAACATCAACATGACTGCTTCTAGTGGATCGAGATCAATATATTGTCTGTTAGTCAGTTTTTAACTGTAAAAATCTATTAAAGCAACTAAGGAAACCCTATAGCATATATTACGTTCAAGCACTTATCTGTTAGCACATTACCGTAAATCCTTGGTAATCATGGGATACCTTTTTACTATCAGAAATATTTTGTGATTAAACAAAAAGATTTCTATGAGTCCATGGACTCTTCAAAGTAAAATCATCTATTTCTCATGTAACCACAACATTCTATCAGATAAATATTCATTAAGAAAATTAGAATTTCTTTTGCCCATGGACACAAATTATTTATTGCTAGAAAAATATATACACTCCATATCAAGTTGCTTATTTATTTATATCTTATACGATCAGGTTATGTCGCAACCGCAAAAACTACTGTCTTGCACGTATGTATACACTCCATATCAAGCATGCTTTTATTGTTGCCGCATTTTCTGCATGCACTATTCTGACTTAGATGGAAATGAGTATTGCAATTAACTGCTTCAGTTAAATGCTACAATGAATTAACTACACATGGATGCAGGGTGGCTCCGTCGGTGCCTTACTGGGCAGGAAAATCCAAGAGCTCATAGGTATAAATAAGTGAGAAATAGATCAACTTTTGCACTCAGAATGTCACATTGGCGTAAATCTTTCGAATTTACACACGGTCTCATGCTGGTTTTAGTGAGCAGAAACATTTAAAAAGTATCCTGAAGTTGCAAAAACCCAAGTTCTATGAGCGAAAAATAGGGGTTTTATGATCAAGTAGAATTTTATAGTCCTACATGCGAGTTCATATGGTCGGACAATATGGCTGTAAATATCCATGGTCATATTTGAAATTGTAAATATGATTGTAAATATTCATAGACATGAAAGATCTCAGAATGCCAAATGTATGTACGGCAAATAAAATTACTATAAACTGATTGGGTATGGCATATGGCAGGTAACTAATGGAAATTAAGAATGGTATTGATTATTCCACCATGCATGGACGCATGCAGGTGGGGGACATTCTCGGATTTTTTTTTTTGGCTCGAGGAACAAGTTTGTTTTGCGATGGCTTCAAGTGGCAAATGCACTCACCTTGAATCACCAAGATGTAGTTGTAAATCACAAATTAACAATTATTGAAATTGCAAAATACACACTTTTAATTATGAAAATTTTACTGCACCTGCCAGTAGCAAAATCATTGTATCCAAATTTACCATTCCATGATCTATGAAGTCGCAAAATGTATGTACCCCTACTCCGAGTCCGTTAAAATTAAATCATAATTACTCAATTTTGCGATCATAGATATGTGGTAAAAATATTTGCCCAAGAAATTTACCATCTACTTTGCCGGATCGTGTAAGGTCAAATCATATCATCTAACACTTTAATATTTACTAACACGATTTGCATGCAAGTAAATATTGCCTTGATGAGTTGACCACGCATGTGCATGCATGCATGCAGTTGCGCACCTTCCTGATGCGGTTGAAACCACTTAATTTGGTCAAGGACATGACTAGTGCACCACCTGGTGCCACATAGGCAGCCTTGTGCCTACATGGCTTTGGGGAGTGATATACTATGTCACACCCTGGGTGTGATTTAGAGCTGCCCTATATGTATCACACCCTAGGAGTGATATAATATTCCATGTCCCTGCCAACTCACCAGCCATGTCAGCCCCGCCCAACCCAAACCAGCTTACATGCCACCTGTATAATAAAAACCAAACCAGCCAGCGTCCAGTAAATAGAAATAAACCGTAATTAATTATGTCATTTAATACACGTCAATGCCTGCTATATAGTAATGCATGGGTCTTTATTGAGAATATGACAACCGTGATTTATTCCTGCTCAGTTTCATTCCGGTGGCGATAGTGCAGGTCCCAATCCAAGGTTTTCCGCCGCCGCCGGTGGCAGGTTACTTTCGTCCTCCGATCCTTAAGGGCGGTCATGCTGCTGATTGCCGACAGACCCACTAGCCAGGTACGCAACCATGTCGTGTTTGTTTCTTCTGCAAGAATCTGAATGATTTATAGTGGTCAATCTATATTTGTTTCCGGATGACCGACTATGGGGATGATCGTTATTCAACTCCTGAAAGAGCTCTCGGAAGAAGCAAGATAGGAAGTACTATTGGCTATCTGGCTGCTGATAACGAGTAATCTGAGGTTATATCTACTTATCCATTCATGTATACCTGTACTTGTTAGCTAATCTAATGCTCCTTTAATCCACAGGTTGTCGGATGTTCTCTTGAGTCACGAGGATCCAGAATCCCAATCTGAGCACCACTCAGGAAGATCTTCATTGTCCATGCATCGGCCGGACAAGAACGTATGCCAATGAACGAGCCCTAATCCTTGTGTGCAGTCAGAGGCGGCGGCTACAAATTAAAATCGAAAGGAAAAGTGGCACGCATGCATTAGGATATACACCACCATAGGCTTGTCTCTTTCCATAACATCAATAGATCTTGTGTGATCTGATAAACTGTTTTAGCATCATTTATGTACGTATTCCTTGCTTTGACTTCTGAGATTGGGAAAAAAATCTCTTGCAATTTGGAATTATTTGTGTTCTCAAATAATGACGTTTCCATTCTCTTGTGGATTGTTTTCGGGTCAAGTCAAACTGGCTCATTATAATCCAAAATATCTGCTGTGTAGTCATCTAAAAAAAAACATGTACGTGTAGTCTCCTGGTATTTAGTATTTACTTATTTGCAATCAGGTAACAAATTAATTTTTTGGTTCCCCACGAAAACGTTTTGGCCAGCACACACCACCATGTGAAACTATTTCTGTTGGTGATATTTACCTTTCAATAATAGACAAAACTGTTCTTGAAATCCAATTTATTCTAGTACTTAACTATTGACTTTCCTCGAAATTTAAAGTTACAAAATTAACAAAACTTATTACCTGAGTTGCAAAATCTGCTCATCTACAGGTAGAAATTGAATGGCTGAAGTCCAAACTTGACTGTCAAGTGTTGTGCACATATTGTAGAAAAATTGGGTGGTCTCGGACTCACAGCAAAGAATTGGAAACTTGGGATTTCACATCAGCTTATGGCATATGAAGAAGACAATGTACAAGCAAACTCATGCAGACTTAAGGCGCCAGTAGGACGATTAAGATGAATCCTAGTCTTTTATATTGTAGCACTTGTGGGTTGTCGTTTTTACAATGAAATGTATGGCTACCAGCATATATCATTGTCTAGTTACATCATACTATTTTTTATCAACATAGTTTGTGTTTGTTATTAGTTATAATCCATCATATCATAAAAATTATTTTTAAGTCGTAATATTTCCACTTAACTGTAAATAATATAGGAATTTACTATAATGACCATGCCTTTTTGCTATCAAGGTACTTTGGTAACAAATTGTTAGCTCTGAAAAAATGTTATTTGTCAAATTGTTACACTCTGAACAAATTGTTACACTCTGATAAAAAAGAAAACAGATAAACTTTTATGGTCTACCAACTTCATGCTCAATTGACCATTGACAATAGCGTTGCAAGATTATGATAGGATGCAAATTTTCTCTGAAATGCTAGTTAATCTAGTGGTCAGATTATCTGTTCCATTGCACATGGCTGTATCAACTATTTTTCCTAACACTCTTGCGTCAAATACCTTTCTCGATGTGAATAGTGTTTTTATTTTGTGGCCGTCCTTGGAGTAACAACTTAATGGATCTCAAGACGTACTATGAGGCATTGAATATTTCTTTATTTCAGAAAGCGGGGAACAAGTTTCCTACATCCCAGCAAAAATAGTAAATGAAATCACAAAAAAATGTCAAAAATTTATGATCACGACTCTGATGAAGACATATTATGAAAGAAATATATTAATATGTGATGCCACTGGGTGAATTTTTATGATCACACACGGTTGAAGGCTAACTTTGAACTGAATATGTTTCTAGTTGTAAATAGTTGACATATTTGCCATTTGAATAATTTAATTGCTATATATGGACATACATGTTGTTAACTTTGGAACCAGGATGTTCGAATGTTGGCCACCAAGGAATGTTTTTGCGACCACAAGTTGGTTGTTTTGTGATCCTACTAGTTACCACTATTTATAAATTGGTTTTTTTTTAGTTTTTTTGCAATTTCCAAAATATATCAACTAGTCTAGTCATTCTGATAACGGTTTTTATACAGATAGTGAAACACACCTTGATTTCTTATGATTACTTAGGTGAAACTTTTATAATTACATTGTACAAATATTTACATGTATATAAGAAACTTATGATCTTAACTTTTCAAAATATGTTGGTAGTTAAAGATTTATTTTAAAACAATATAAAGGTTTTACGATCAGAAGTTAGTATACCCATACATAACTTTTCGTAACACTATTAGTATTAGGGTCGCAAACTTTTTATGTGGTAAAAATAGAAGTTTTACTATCATGATTTATAGGCAAGTGTATAAATGTAAAGATTTATGGTTGCCTGATGACATTTTATGGTGAAATAGTCACCTGAGTGTGACATGGGCCCTAATGCATTGATTGTTATATGACTGATGATCATAGAGATTTATGTCTAAAATTCAGTACAATATTTTGATCTTATCTGATGATATTTGTGCTCTGAATAGTATTTTGTGCTCACGTCATTGCTACAAATATTTTTGGTGTATTCGTCTAAAACATCATGTGTTCTTATATATTTTTGACCTATGCAATCTCAAAGTAGGTCAGAACCTACCTTCAGGTGTGCTTAGATGGTACAAGCTGTGAACATACGTTACGTGTCTACGCTCACCTCAAATGCTAAAACGTAGCATTAGAGGTACTAACAATAGACACGTAGATTAGAGGAAGAATACATGAATTTTTTTTTGCCGTAATATGTTCCTGTAATACATGAGCAGATTTTGACCTTAAAAAAAACGTTACTTCCATACACATCTTGGCATTATTCCATATTTTAATGGAGACCAATCTCATTATGTAGCTTAATTGCATCATTAATATGGTAATCAAGTACCAACAGCAGGAACCCGAGAGGTTTCACGCACACAGAGAAAACTGCCCGGTTTCATAGAGACTCAGTGGATGGTGCACCATCGGCTGCCACATAGCCACGCTAGATCCTACATGGCGTGGGGTGTGATTTAGCGCTGCCCGGTTTATTATGGATTAATTTAATCCATAATATTGGTTGGTTTACGGTCTGGTTTTTTCACATGGTACGAGGCCTGACGCTGGTTTGGTTTTCATGGGTGACGTGGCTAGCCATGTTGGCAGGGTGTGGAATATTATATCACACCCTAGGAGTGATATAATATAACTAGGGCAGCGCTAAATCACACCCAGGGTGTGATATATTAAGTAACACCCAGAGCCACCTGGCCGCCAGGTTGATTGTGTGTCATCCGAATGGTGCCCGCGAATCACCCTAGCAATAAAACAAACCGTGTTTCCTTCTTGACACCGGACTTTTCTGGTTTTTTTCCTCCACCGATTGAGCACGTTATTAATTAGCATACATTAATCACCGCAGATTGAGCCAGGAAGGTTCTATCCCCATTAAAAATTTCCTGGATGCAGATGCGTGAGAATATGTGGTTGAAACTATTCTTTCCTGGGAATAAAAATAACACGCGTTTTACGAGCTGGTTCACTACTTTTTGCAGCTAGCTATTTTGTGTATAAATATGACCATGCATGTCCCGTATTCCTTGATAGCAAAATAGACAAGGATAAACGACACTATAGATATTTACAGTTGAAGTATAAAGGTCATACTCTACGAGTAAAATTAATAAGTGCCTTAGTGAAAGGTCGGATCATTCCAATCCTAGTTTTTTTTGTGTGTATCACTGTTGTGAAACAACAAAAATATCAGTTTGGTAGTAGCGCAAAAACCTTTTTATGCAACCGTAACTAGCTAATCACTTTTTGCTTAGACTGATAGGAAAGTTCGGCTTGCTCCTTGGATTACACGTATTGTTGTCATTGTTCAATTGAGAATGCAGTTGTGTGAACCATATAAAAGTTCATACTTGCTTTCAATCTCCAACTAATGCCAAATTTTACCAACACACTTGATCTCTACACTCATACAGATTGGGATATACAGTCACCAGTATAGGGCATGATATAGTATCATGTTGTAAATAGTCAATGTATACACTTGGGAGCACACACAAACACAGCATGTACTTGCTAACAATCTTTAAACAACACACTCAACTATAGACTTCCAGGTACATATACCCTATGAGAGCATATACTATAAACTGAACTGTAAAACTTCATATCTGAAAAAGTAAAAATAAACAATTGAAAATCTAAGCATATACAATATCATCATGCGTGACTATAATTAAAACCTGGACCGTTGGCTATGAGAATAGCATAATAGCAAATATTGTTATGTTTGGCCATAAAAGCATGTAGCATAATACTAGAATTTGTTTAACATGCTATTGACATGTTTTTATCCCAAATCCCACTTTTGCCATCTGTGAATTTTTAATGAACGTGGTGAACCATAAAAACATCTGGTATTTGCTACCAGATTAGTCTGATAGCAAATATTATACATAGCCATTTACCTTAATCACAAATAATATTGTGCTCGAATACATAATTTTAGTTTTAAATTGTAAGTGATCAAGGTTCGCAAATGAATGTAATATTTGTTCTGAGAGTAAAATGTATGACCCGTTTAAAATCGTTCTAGTCAAGTTTATATTAACAACAAACAAATCTATGTGTAGTGATAAATATCAATATCGTCCAGTTCTCATAGCAGAATGTAGTAAAATAAAATAGTACCTTTTTGTGAGTTGACTATAAGCCGTTCGTTTCAATGTGAACCATGGTATTAGTCTATGTTTTATATCATTATCCACGTCACTATTGCAGCAGAGGCTAAGTTGTCACTATAAATATTCAATTTCTAAAAAATCAAAGAAAAATGAATATATGCTATGGTACAATTTATTCTTTCCTTTACTTTTTACTCGAAAAACCACAAAATAGAGATGTAGTTTACATAAAAACCACTCATATTACCAGAGATGCAATTGCATTTAAAAAAGTTTCAGAACATAAGTAAAAACTGATAAATTTGTAAATACATCTTGATTAACATTATTCTTGCTAGGTTTACAGTAACATGAACAATTTTCTTTTGCTTGATGATTAATTGTCCAACACCCAATTTCCCAACTGCCTGATGCTCAGGGTCCAAGATCATTCAATGATCATGGCAACCTGCATGTAACACCCTGACAATCAAATTAGATTCACTTTGGCTCCACCGCATCATCTGGCTAGATGTCAACAGAGACCTTGTGACAGCTCATAGCTTTTCTATACATTTTAACATCATATTTGAAAATTTTCAAATAGTTGATGCTGGAGTGCCGGCGTGGTGCTGCATCCAGGCTCCTAAATCGACGTGGAAGAAAAGAATGGTTCCTGAGATTTTTTACCAAAAAAAGCAATATTAGATCTGAAAAATAGGGGAGACGCTTATTGCTCCCCAAAAAAAATATAAAAACTTATGTGCGGTTATGAATCTTGTCCGCTTGTGTCCTTGCTAGTAATTAGTAGGATCCTGAGGCCCTCCAGTAACCTCTCATCCTGCCATCCGACATACAAAAAATAACAAACAAAATAATGAAAAAAGAACACGTGGATCCTGGAGCGGTGGAGCCTACGTTTGATGTCCGAGGAAATAAAATGGATTTTGTACCTTGCAAGGGGGTGCCGCTACCAGGTCCACGACTGCCGCATAGGTCCCGGGGAGTGTGCAACCGGCCACCGCTGTTGAGACGGTTGGCAAAACTGCAGCGGCAGTAAAAAATCTGGAAGGAGATCAGCACACATCGAGACGGCAGTCATCGTGGTTTGAACCAGTTGGGATCGTCTCGTGGTCATTGCACCATCTCCAGGAAAGGATGCAGCTTCCACCAGTGAAATTTGGCTGTTTGGCCGGAGATGAATGTCAAAACGGTTGTCGCGGGAGCCATAAAAAAAAACACTATGATTGCATACGTACCGTACAAGGGGTGTGCTAGCCTGCTAGGAGCATAAAGGCCATTGAGGTTACGAACGAAGAGAACGATCGTCGAGCGAAAGAAAATTGTTGCAGCAGTCCATAACATGAATGGTGCGCCATGCCCACTCGCCGGGATCAAATCACGGCTGGTATTTATGAATGGAATGAAACAGCTCACAGACCATAATAAATTTCATTAAGCAGGTGTAATTGAGGGTATGCAATGGGAAATTGCATTAATTTAATCCATAATATTGGTTGGTTTACGGTCTGGTTTTTTCACATGGTACGAGGCCTGGCGCTGGTTTGGTTTTCATGGGTGACGTGGCTAGCCATGTTGGCAGGGTGTGGAATATTATATCACACCCTAGGAGTGATATAGTATAACTATATATATATATATATATATATATATGTATATGTATCTTATACATATAAACATATAAATAAGATATAAATAAATGGGACCATATCCGGTGAAAACTAGGTAAGTGTTGAAAACGTGAAAACTTTCGATACCAGCTGTTGAATCGTGCATCTATGGTTCAGATTGTGCCTCGTATAAGGGTATAAGTCCAAGACTAGAAAAGTGAAGGGGGCAACTGCAAATTTACCAGATGCATGTGCAACTTTACGAATGAATCTCGACCACGGAAGCACGATCCAATGGCTGATATCCTCAGTTCTCAGGTTTTCAACATTTGGCTGGTTTTCATCAGATGTGCACCCTAAATATAAATAAGTAAATGAATAATATATACTAAGATATATCTAATATATGTATACATATATATAAGATATATGTATTTAAATAAATATATATCATATAATATTATATATATATATATATATATGTATTTAAAAAAATACATATCATGTATATATATATGTACACACTCCTTTCTATACGTAGGAAATGCTACATATAACAAGGTGCATAAAAATAAGATTTTCACAAAAAAAAATTCACGGTTATCATTTTGAAAATTCTTATTTTAGGTATGTGTACATACTCGATAAATGGGTATGTACATATACCCAAGGTGATTTTTCGAACGTGGGAGTAACTAAACCTGGGAGTAGAATAAAATTACCCTATATATATATATATATAATTTATTCAAACTTGTGAAAGCCAAAGCCCAAAAAAACATCTCCATACCTGCTTTCAGAAATGAACTAGGAAAAAACTGCTTTTGGCTTGACTTTTGTTACAGCCAACCCCTTTGGTTGGGCTACTAGCTTTTTTAAAAAGCCAAAGCCAGAAAAAATAGAATCAAACACACCCTTAGC
This sequence comes from Chloris gayana, assembly GCA_031894775.1. Lineage (NCBI taxonomy): Eukaryota > Viridiplantae > Streptophyta > Magnoliopsida > Poales > Poaceae > Chloris > Chloris gayana. The sequence goes on from JAUNZO010004139.1 coordinate 405,277, forward strand.
TGTAACAAAGATTAAATTTAATTTACGCTAAGCTAAAGCATTACATGTTTCCAAACAATGTAATAAGCAATACATCAAATTAATCATCATCAACAATTATGTTCCTCTTCTTACTACGTTCCGACGCGAGGGACAAGTGGTACTCGTTACTCGTGAGAGGCAGCGATTTGAATCGATTTACATCCTACAGGAGAAACCTGTTTGCACGTCACATACGCGCTTCCCAAAAGCCGTATGAGACAACCTTTCCCAACCGTCACTGTAGTGTTAGTCGGGCCTAGCTCCTTCGAGAAGGGTCCATCACGCGAAGCCGTCCCGAACATCATCCGTAAGTAGAGTGTTCCCTCCTCTCCTCTCAAATTCCTGCCTAGTAGTACGTTCTTTGGTACGTCGGTACGTCGGTTTGCTGGGCCCTTTGGTAGGGTATCCCTCCAACAAATAGCGCCCTTTGGTACGTCGGTTTACTGGGCCCATTAACACCGGCATGCAAGTAGTACGTTCAAACTTAATCCACATGGGTCGGACACGACGCGGTCCTTGTGTGCGTAGACGAGGCTACCACCTTGAAGACTCTTACGAGTCCTTCACTTTCCACCTACATTGCACGTCCGACCTCTAATTTCCATTCTCATACTCATATACTTGGCATCGTGTCCAAAGTGATTGTCCTATACTACGAGTGGTCTCCATACCACTCGACGGATGATCGTCCTACTTAAGCAAGTACCTAAAGTAGGGCTATCGAACATGGATAAACAATGTCCTACTACATGCTAGGGTTTTCATCACAACTCCTATAAACATAATGCATAGTACAAGCCTATAATCATAGTGATGATAATAAAAGACTTAATAAACAGTTAAGTTGTGCACCTCGGCTTGCCTTGAGGTTGACCCTGGTCAAGCTGGGTCACTAGCAGCAGCAACTTCGGATCCTTCTCGCTAGTCCGCGTTCACCACCGCAGCTACATATGCAAGAGTAATTTAAATTTGATGAAAACATGATTTAAATACATTATGGAATATGTACGAATTTCATCAAAACAAACTAGCTACTTGGGTATAAAAGAACTTGGGTCTAGCGAGAGTTGATTGTTTAATTGCAATTATCAAACTATTATATTTCATCAACTGCCATGAAGCATTTTTAATTATTATCGTATGTGCATGAAAATAAATCCTTAAACCTTGCAAAGGCTAGGTAAATTAGCAAATCTAATTGCCTCTGATCACTATGCACACATTATGGATGATAATTAAGTTGTGCTCCAAGATTAAAGGCAATCCAATAATTAATTACGTAATAAACTTGAATCTCCAAAAAGGAAATTAACTTAATTAATTTGCCTACGATCATACCAAACTAAATGTACCATTAAATAATACCTATCTCAAGGATTCCAAATTTTGGTTTGCAATTTTTCGTGCTTTGGATCAAAAGATATGAATTATTTAAGTTTAAACTAAAGTTTGAATAATTTACAAAACATGCCATTGCGTTATTTTTAAATAAGCCCCGCGCTCGGGCCACAAAGTCCCAGATCTGGAACCACCATGGCCACACGGGACCCTGGTCATGTGGCCGGCCTTGTGGCCTCGACGGCGCGCGGCGCACCTCGCCGGAGCGGCACCGGAGGGCTGCGCGCGGGTCGGTGGGGGTCCAAGTGGGGCGGCGCGAACTAGGAAAGACGGAAGTGGTTGCACGACGAGGGCCTCACCGAAGAGTGGTGCGGCGGCGGGTGGCGACGGACGAGAGGGTTCCGGCGGCAGCGCTCATCGAGGAAGAGGCACAACGGCGGCTGGAGCTTGGTCCTACAGCTCTGCCATTGAATGGGCTTCACCGGTGTGGGCTCCGTCGCGGATGAGCAACCTCCGAGGATGGTCGTCGGCGTGGAGGTGAAGATGGTCGGCGCACGGCGGTTGGGAAAAATCGAAATCCGGCAACCTCGATGGATGAAACGAGAGGGCAAACGGATTAGGATGGTGCGCCGGGTAGTTGTGCACGAGAATGGGGCAGAAGGCGAAGGTCGCCACTCACCATTGCTGGAGTATTTGGCGATGAGGTCCAGCTCGACGCTGACATGCTCCCCGGGGAAAAGTGCTCGATTCGTCACCCACACGCCATGGCCCAAGGTGCAATCGGTCCATGGAGCAAGAGGGCGGCGAGGTGAAGCTTGGCCGGACTAGCTCGGCCGGAGGCAGCAACGGCAATGGCGTTGGCGGCTCGGAGGGGGAGGAAGAGAAAATGGGAATGGGGGGGAGCAAAGTGCGGCTCCGACCATTTGAAGCCTCCCAAGCGCTCTCCCGACCCGGAGGCAAGCGCCACGTGGTGCCGGCGTACGACACGGCCATGAGCCCCACGGGTATATTTCCAGGGCATCTTTTCTTTTCCCACATTTTCTCAACTCTGGTTCTTTCCAAAGTAGAAAATGCAAGCAAAAATACTTCCCGGGCTCCAAATCAAAATCCGCAAAATTCCATAGGTAGAACAACTCCAGAAAGTGACATGCACACTGGTTTCATCCCCATATCTTGCACCAATTAATTGTGTAAATTGAGCAAAAACTGGTAAAAGTTAAGTTCTCTCCATTTAACTTTCATGAAATCCAGTGCCACTTGGCCCAGAATTTTCTTTTGTCATGTACTATACCATATATTTTTGGTGGACCCCACTTATGTTACAGGATTTTGAGTTCTAGTTCAATCAAAATTGAATTGAATTATTTGATGGCCCAAAACAATTTGCATGTCAATGAAAATTCTTGAGGTGCTATTTTAATACCAGAGCCACATTTTAAAAATGCTAGTCCGCAAAAATTGTGACACGGGGTGTCACAATTAGTATAATAAAACAACATCACTACTAGTTAGATCCTTGTACTCCCTCCGTTCTTAAATATAGGACATTTACGGCAACAAATCTAAGGCAATTTGAACTAGATCCTATGTCCTATTATCATACAGTCAAGACCAAGAACAGGGGTAGTACTTGTATATCTAGAGTTCATATGCATTTGTAATTTGCTACATGATATAATACTAGTGCTGAATGGCCGACACTATTGTCTTTGATTCATAAATGAAAAATAAACTGAAACATTCCGATCCATTTTGCAGTCAAGAACGCCATATATTTTTAGTTCAACCAAAGCACCTGTCACCAACTGACATAACACTAAATAAGGTAAAAAGTATAACTTAAACCTGAAGCACGACCTTCATACATATAATGGCAACCAGCTGGTGGAAGAACAAATGATCCTCAACTACACAATGCATTCAACATTTCAAAGCACTGGCCCTGCAACGTGCAAAAGACAGAACATTTGGCTTGGTGGATGTGTGTAGCCCATATACCAGTTTATACTTCGCCTCAGCAGTGATTAGTTTGCCTCCACAAGCAATGACTGTTCTCTGTTGGCAATCCTGAAAAGTACCAAGCATAAACATTAAATTTGTTTGGCAACTCAGTGGAAATGCCACCGTTTAATATCACCAAGTTTAATAAGAAGTCAACTACTTCACAGGCACATCTTGCCAATATCAAGAATTTCCCATAATAAGTCAATCATGACAAAATTTGAATCAGATGTGACGTTACATTGTCTGATATTCCATTTTCAAAAGTAAAAATTGATCAATTATATCCAGAACTAAGATATGCATATATGAATAAACAACACAGTGCTTTTTGCTGTGTGCCTGCTCGTGGGCAAACGGCAAAGCGTGCCAGTGCTGTGTGAATTAATTTGCCGTGTGCTTTTTGGCTGGCACACGACACGAGAGATGTTTGTCGTGTGCCCAACAAAAGGCACACGGCAAAGAGCGAGGTACACGGCAAACGGGGCTTCTCCCGTAGTGGTTAAAATCTAAAAAGTATTACACATAGAAGTTAAAATTATTCCATAGATCATTATATAACTTTTATGGATGGGACAGTAGGGAGTGCTAAAGCTTAATATCTTAAAACTAAAAAAGCGTAGTAAAACAATGCACAAGCTAAATGGCTGGTAAAAATTACCTTAATGGAGTATCAGTGCGGTTGCAACTATTCATAAGGTTCTGTTATGTTGTTCGGAAATCTCGCCACTATCAAGAATTGTCCCAATGAACAAGCAGAACCTTACAGAAGAGTAAATGTGACATTGCATTGCCATAATTTTTTTGTTCTTAATACGGACTGCGGAGCATCATCAATTAGTTCCTTCCAACTAAATGCATGTGAATCAGTATCAGAAAACCATATAGATGTTGTATAATGAATGAGGTCGTGAGGAACAATGCAAGGCAATATCATAGTCCCACCTACATTGCATTGCCAGATACAGCATCTACAGTTGCTATTTGCCAGCATTTCAAGTTACAAATTAGGCACTTGGGTCAAGAGACAGAAGGAAATATTGCTATTCTGATTCTATTATTAAGACATGGAAGAAGCTGTTCCAGTTTTCGTACGAGAAAGTTAATTAGGCCCTTATTTTTTTTGCTTTTATAAAGAGAACAAGCTTCAGTATTCATATGCAACGTAGCTCCAGATAAAGAAAAAAATTAGTAGCTCAAAACTAGTAATCAAGTAAGCCAACATCGTGTACAGAAACGAAACTAACATTTGGGAACTTTCTGTTCTAAATATATTTTAGAGAAGAGAAACTTGAAACAAAACACTATGATTCTGCTTTCAGTCAAAAGAGCCAAGATTCAGCTTTCAGTCAAGAGATCTTCAGTTCCTAGTGGACATTAGCTTCAAATTGGCAACGGAGGATAAATCAGAATGCTCTTTCAAGAAATGAGGTTACGAAAGAAGAGAGTGCAATTTGTGACCACGGCGACCCGTGCCCACCGCCAATGGCAGCGTTGGATTGCTCCTCTTACCAAGATGCGTGAAACGGGTGAAAACGGGCGTTACACTTTCGTCGTTTGTTTTTCTCTTACGTGGTTGCGCCAGTCCTGTCCCTGGACCACGGCGCAATGCTCGAGGACCCGTGCAGCCTGGGCATAGGAGAGAGCCGCGCGGGGCAGAGGCACGCACCGGAGGCGACGGCCAAATCAACCGGAGATCTCGCGCTCCTCTGCTGCTCCCCTCGATTCGCCGCACCGGCGCCGCCCCTGTCCTCGATCCTCCGTCGATCCACGCCCGTCCTCGATCCGCGACGCAGGGGGCCATGGAGGAGGTTCCGCAGCTCCCTGAGTTGGGCAGCAGCGGCCTCTGCAGCAGCCCGCCGTCGTGGTCACTGCCGCTGTCGTAGCCGCCCCAGCCGGCGCCGCCTCCCCTGTCCCCGCTGCTAGCCATGGCGTCCTCCTGCGCGCAACCACCACCACCACCTCGCTGCAAGATTGGACCTTTGTCCTGCGTGTCTGTGATGGGAGGAGGAAGAAGAGGGGAAGACTTGAGGAAAGGACGACGCGAATGTCAGGAGGCTGTAGAAACCGGTGGTGGCCTGCTGCGGTGGCGACGCCAGGCGGCTGGAACCACCGGAGGAGGGCGCGACGGAGGAGCAGAGGGAGGGGACCGGCTTGCTGTTGCGGAGGGAGAAGCAGGGGAGGAGGCTTGCTGTTGCAGAGGTAGGGGACCGCTACAAAAGCGCATTTACTTTTAGCCTGGACCAGCGCCTAATGCCGTTGCACTCCGTCAGTGGATTTTGAAACACTATGGGGGTGGGCACCGATCGCCCAGGTCATAAAATAATTTCCGTACGAAAGAAACAGCAACATGTTACTGATTTCAAGAAAGGTGTCCTTAACAAGTGAAACCTGGCCCGAATCAGGTGTGAGTGTGACCTTGCATGGTTGCATTATCATATATCAGGTTTTCAACTAGCAGATGTAACGTCTCTGATATGTATCATTTACATCCTAACTCTGACAGTTCAATTATCCACCAACATATACAAGCAGTTCATCGCATCATAAGAAAGGAGCAAGACTGGGACCGTACCTGGAGTGTAGAAGCTTGTGAAGGGCAAGACAGCATCATAGTTCACATTCTTGCACACCTTCCTCACTCTCCATGACTTGAGGTCGAATATGAAGAGACCACAATGTGTCTGGATGAAAATTGCAAGGACAGCCTCGGCAAAACCAACAACTTTCGTCATCGAACAAGGGTTGTAATTGGGTACTAATGCTCCAAGCTCAATAACTCTCCATTTTACCCATCCCGCAGCTTCCTCTGGCTCCACCTTCTTGTACCACAGGTAAAGTTCAGAATCCTTGATGTCGGCAAGCCCCAACAAACCGATCTCGCTGCCCATGAGGATGCCATAGTTGGTGTACTCGTCCGGTGCAGCAATGAAAGATAAGCGATTCTTGCCCAAGTCGTACTTGAGAAGTCTCTTGCCTCGCGTAAGAACTGTGAAGAAGATTTTGTCCCCAACAAGCGCACCACGGTTGGGCTCGACATAGGAAATGGAAGACGGGCTAACAGAAGTATTTTCCCTCCATGCACCAGACTCGGACGAGTAGATGGATGCTCTCGGGAATCCCAACTGATCGGAACCCACGAAGACGACAGTGAAAGGACCACCGGCGCAATGGAGGTGGTCGTCGTCGCATCCGCGCAGCTGGGAGCAGAGCACGAAGCAGAAAAGCGGAAGCACGGGATGCCGGGCCCATCAATCTCCACCGTGTCGCCCGTGATCGGATCCCAAACGATGAAGCCGCCGTTGTCCTTGTCCGGCTCCATCGGCTGGAGGAGGACGCGGCCGTGGCGGCAATCGAACGCCCACGATCCGCGGTCGAGAGCCGCCGTCCGGAGAAACGGGCCGCCGCCGCCGCCTCGTTGGTAGGGACGAATTTCGGGGCGGCCTCATAGGTGCGCACGTCGTGGAAGAAGCCGAGCAGCGGAGGGGGCGGTGGAAGCGGCGGTAGCGGCGGAGGAAGCCCGGGTCGGAGAGGATGCGGCGCCGGCGCTTGCCGACGAGGGAGGCGCGGACGAGGTGAGCCGGGTCGTCGGGAGGGAGGTAGATGAGGATCTCGCGGACGGCGTCGTCGTTGAGCTCCGGCGGCGGCGCCATTTCGCGTTAAGGGATGGCGACGGCGAAGCGAAGGGTTCAACCGTTTAAGATGGGGATTCTTGTTGGTGGCCCATCGCCCAGCGGCTAGCCCTTACGAAAGCCCATCTTATATTTTGTAAAGTCCATCTTAACGGGAAGGAATCGGTAAAGCTTTAGCCCATCCAACGGCCACAGGCCTTTGTATATCGGGTCCATTAAGGTCCAAAAACAACAAAAATCGCAAATCCTTTTTCACCGCTTATTTCTCCATCGCAATAGGACCTGATTTTTTTACCCATTGTGTTTGTTGGTATCATAGTTTTGAGCAAGGCAATTGATGGCCATAACCTTTCCTCAAAAAAAAATTATGGCCATAACTGGTTGCAAGGGACGTTTTCACTTTTCATGTAAGGACTATTGTTTCACGCGCTAAATACAACAACGACGGGCGACGACTTCAGTGAGCCATCGATCGCAACTTTCCTCCTTTTTGCGAGGCATCGATCGCGTCAACAAGTTACTCTGCTCTGTTCTTATTACTCCACTAGTGTAATGTCCGTGCGTTGCTACGGGCATTAACTCATCGACGTTACCATCTTATGCTAAAATATGAGCATATGTTAGTGAATCCAGCTACGAGAACTCGCAACACTAAAAGTAAATACCGTGGGATAAAGGCTTCAAAAAAAAATACCGTGGGATAAAAAAACATCATAACCTCTCACCCTAAGTTGAAAGTTTGCATCCAGTGCAGTATACCACGGTTCATTATTTGAAACCAAAGGTTGATCGGTAAAATGCACCTTTAGCAACATATGATCGGTCGGTAAAGGTCTTTACCGACCAACATCGTTGGTCGAGTAAGTTGTGTCGGTAAAAGCTTCACCGACTGACTAAGTTTTAGCGACCGATGATTGGTTGCTATTGCAAAAGAGAGTTCGATGCTAATACATGAATTACCAACCCATGGTCAGTCGGCAACGATTCACATAATGACAGCATAAAGCCTCATAATTAACATAATCCAGAGAATCAATCACTAATACTAATCCACATATTATCAGCCTCTGAAAATCACATTGCAGTACTCTATATACAATCAGTTGGCATGTAATAAAATATATAGTGACATTGATCATGACTTCAATATCCATTAATTACTTCAAATCACAATTCCGCTATTGCGGGACAAAGGAAAAGTGCTTACAAGCTGTCGCAATGTATACAACACAAGACATGGTAAGCCAAGTGCTAGTTTATGGAACCTAGATTCTATTACAGAAATAGATCAATGCATAGCTCCAAAATATTTCTACAAAATCAGTATCTCATAACAGCTGCTTTGTAGTCACACAAAATGCTTCGAGTCATCCATGCTTCTAGTCATCCAATTGCTATCAACACTTCAGATAGTAACAATCAATGCCCCACTATTGCTTGCAATTAGTGCTTACTATTCAATATGGAAACAAATTGTGAACACACATTTAGACCATTGTTAAAACTACTTTTAAGTTTCTAATGCTGCAATTGATAAATGGGATCATATAAATACCTTATTGTTTAACTTTACTGAAGGTGACTTTGAAATTGAGCATCATGGAAACCATCTCCAGCTCAATCTTTGAACTCAATCGGTCTCACAAGTCTTTCTCTTTAGGATAAGATATAGAGGGTTATATCCACACACAAAAAAAAAGATATATGCAACAAGAATGAACTTTGCTCATCTCTGTACATACATAACTAATACAATAGGTCCAACTATAGCTTAAAAAAGTCTTCATACTGTTGGTGTTCATGGGCAAGTTATACAGTTAAAGGAAAGATAAAATGTTTTAGCATAACTGACTCTTCAAATGTGCACAACCAGCTAGTAAAGTGTGAAGAAAATCTAGAGGAGCTACTCAATAGTAAATGGCACACAATCACCAGTCAATTGTTTATTCATTATCATTAGAAAAAACGACAGGTTCAAAGCAAAGAACAAATACATTACTTAACACATTGTCCAATTTTTACACATGTCAGATAACCAGATTCAGAAACTGAAATGTGAACTTATTCCAACTAAAAGAATAGTCGATATATGTTTCGTCCAGTTTCATTCATACTAACATTAGCATGAATTTGCGATGAGCATGAATTGCTACAAGATCAGTTTCGTTCATACTAAGATTAGGAAATAATAAATTGATATGATTCGAAATAATAGTATAGACATGTTACATACAGGTCAGGACAACAATTTTGCTTAATGTTTTATGCTAAGTGCGGAAGTAATCCCCCATTACTCCGAGCATGTTCCGGTGACACATTAAAATCAAATCATATCGGATCCAATAAAGCTAAAGAACCCTATTGAACTCCAATTATTGAATAATGATTTTGTGAGGATCCAAATTTCACCAAGTGTGAAACCAGGGCCCTTGTACCTCTTTGTCACCCCTAGGAGTGTGGCATGTACATCCAACATAATTTAGCATCATAAAACCATAAAATAGAATAAAAGGAAGGAGAGATAGTATAGATCATCCAACATCAAAGTATCAAATCTCAAATCTCATCATTCAGAGTACAAGTACGTGGCACGCAGGCCAACGAGGAAACATGATAAGAAATCTAGCGGAAGCGTCTCACATGAAGAAATGAAGAAACGGTGATGAAACTCCAAATCCATAGGCGACTTGAGTGCAGGCGAGACCGTCACTCCTCTCTGTCAACACCGTCGGTAGACTCAGTGAGCTCCTCCGTACCAGCGCCTGAAAAATAAAGTGGTAAAGCCGTGAGAAATAAAGTACTCGGCAATCCGCAACTACCTAGAACCAATGTATGCAAGGGCTAGGACCTATAGCAATTATTCCAGAAGTTTATGTGAATTAAGTTTTATTATTAGTCAAATTTTATAAGTGGTCTTGCAGGAAACAACACAATCCTGCATGGGTCAAATTTTAATTCCAACACACCTCCACTGGAACCACAGCTCAAAGCCGAAAGTAAAACACCTATCGGAAGGGAGAAATAGTAAATGCTAATCAAGTGGATTCCTCTTGGTAATGTCCATATCCTTGGGCTAGGCTATACGTATAGATTATAATCTCTGCAGAGAGTAAGCATCCGTACCCACGTGAAAAGGTACTATAACATAGGACCACCGTCGTGGCCTAAGCACGAAAACACTCACAAGATCAATCAACAAAGCATCGATCGGTGGCGCCCGTCCCTCGAGTCCGGGATTCTCTAAGCACAACACGGAGAAAGGTCCTGAAGGTGTGAAAGGCCTACCACCACCCAGGTGGGGTATCCTCTACTCATGGGTCGAGACAACACTCCAAAAACCCACTAACACTAACTCTGCACCACGGTGGGCCGGTCGGTTCTCCGCTAAGCATCTCGATCCAGCGCGCCCATACGGGTCACGTGGTATGCTAGTAAAGCCAAGAGAAGTATACGCACAAGAACCGGTCCTCAAGCTGCCAGGGCGAGTCACCAATCCCTCTCCTCAAATCACAGTCTCAACAACAACAAGTATCAGCACATAGGAACTCCATAACCCAAAGTTCCTACACCACCGTGCCCGCAATAGGCACTCTCCAAATAGGAACTCCCCAAAAGTCCCCCAACACCTAATCGCCAACACTCGCCCCCACAAAACACCTAAAGGGTTGCTAGTACAGAAACTCGACACCTAAGAAGCACCTACAATTTATTTAACACAAAAACATGTATAATCATCATGTGGGGTTCAATTAAGCACTTAAGCATCACTAAGCATGCGAGTAGTAACGAGTAGAACATCCTATGGTAAACAGTGGCAAGGTAAGCATAGTATGACATAGGTATTCTACAAGTGCAAGTAACAGTTCATATGCATGAGTCAAATTATGTAAGTTGCTAAATAGGTACAAGAGTGGTCAAGGATTGCGGTTTGCCTTGGAAACGTTGGTCCCAGGCTGGGTCGAGGTACTCGTACGGCTGCTTTGGTGGAAACTCCTCAAACTGCTGCTCCGGTGGGAACTCCTCAACACCCTCTAACACACAGATCGCGTAGAATGGGTTAGGCACGCAAATCAAGGTAATAGGTAATGAACGAAACGAATGACAGAAATTATGATACTAGAACATATCTAACAACTACAACAACACGTAGAGTACGTCGCTACGAGTCCAACGCAATTGACCGTGTATTTTTCTCGACGCTCTAGGACAAAGATATGAATTTTCAAAGAATAAAGGATTTATGGAAATTCTGGAATTGATTGAAAAAGGAAATGGAATATTCCCTGCCACGTCGGCACCACGTCAGAGCCACTCGGACACCACATCAGCGCCACTTAGCATGAGGCAACTACCAAGTCAGCACTACGTGGCAATTCTTCCGCCACGTCAGCCTGCTAGCTCGGCGGCACGTGGGCAATCCCCTGCCACGTGGACGCCATATTGCTGATTTTCTGCCACATCAGCCAACGACCAAATAAGGGCGGCGCCGCTCAGCTCCGCCGCGGGGCCCTGCCAGAATATCGTCGCCCCGGCGCTACAACCTGCCGGTGGGCTCGCCTCCCACACCGGAACGATGCGCAGCTCAAGGCGCACCCGCCGGCCCCACTCTCGAGCACTAGCTCGCCACTCAACGGCGGCGCGAGCTCGCCGGAGATGGCGTGGCGGCGGGCGAAAAGGGGAAAACCCCGGGGTGCGCAACGCTCCAAATTGAATTCACCAATGCATAGCTAGCGACCACGCGAACCAAACGGGCTAGGCCCCGACCAAGAATGGTCGCCGGAGACCTGCCGGCGGCAAGTTCCGCGGCGGCGAAACAAGGAAACACCGTGGATCTTGGGAAAACTTGCCCCTAACCTCGCCAAAACGCGGGCAAGTGCTTCCTCAACACCTAGCGAAGCTTCACGACTACACAAACGGACATGAGGCGCATGCGCAAGCTAAACCTCGCCGGCAACCACGGAGGCGGCGGCGAAAATCCGACGGGAGAGACCAGTACCGGACAAATTCAAGGGGCAAAGGGAGGGAAAAGGTGCGGCGTCTCACCGGGACGCTCAGGCTGGGCTCGGAGTCGGACGAGGAGGGCTTCAACGGCGATGAGCTTGACGATGAAGGGGATGGCGGACGACGGACGATGGCGCGGGCTCCGGGCGGTGACCACGAGCACTCTTGTTCCCGCGCTACCAAGGAGTAACAATAGAGGGTTAAGCACCAGGAGGAAGGGTACTCGAAGGAGAATGACGAACGGGGCTCAAGGAGGGATGTGCCTCACCGGAGTGGACGGTCGGCGTCGGAGAAGATGGCGGCCGAGAGCCCGCCTCGCCTCGCTCGTCCTCCACCTAGGGTTAAACGCGAAGCCATGAGCACCACTAGAATCAGCAGAGTGTGACGAATAAGTTGACGGTCATGGTGCTTACCCGCGTGACCTCCGACACCGGCGGCGGCGGCTAGGGTTTTGAGGGTTTGTGCCCGGAGGCGACGCGGAAAGGGATGGTGGGTGGCGGCGGATCCCGGGGGGGGCGTTCTTGTAGGAGGGAAAAGGTGAAGGGGGATGTTTGGCGCTAGGGTTTGCTGGACGGCAGACGACGCGCACGCCACGCGTCCCGGGACGGCGCTCGCGTCAAGCGCGGGAAGAAAAGGTAGAAGAAGCCACTCGTTGGCGTTGGGCCGGGAAAGGGAGAGCGCAGGTGGGCTGGTGTTGATCCGGTCCAAAGCGTATGGAATTCAAATAATCATTTTTCCAATTTGTTTCCCACACAACTCATCCAAACTTTATTCAAACTTTTCCAAATTCAAATTTTTAGTTACATACTTGAATGGATACAAGGTTAGGGTTGTTAAGTGAAGGGATTAACTCACATTGCCGACCGATCGTGTGCTAGAACCCTATTGAACTCCAATTATTGAATAATTATTTGAAGCGATGGGGATAACTACATTGCCGAACGACTGTGTGCTAGTATAGCAAGTATTACCGACTAACAAAGTAGAAACTCTTTAACGACCAATGATTGGTGGATAATATTGGTCAGTAATTCTGTTCCGTGGTATAGTGAGTTCTCTTTGACATCATACATTAATCATATCTTTTCAGTCCAACTATGACGAAGAATGGTACTGGTACTTTCATTAGAATCACCTTTAATTCATTTTGCACTTCAGTATGCACCCTACAACAAATAAATGAGCAGACTGGGACTCACCCCACGTGAAGAGTGATCCATCGGAAGCAACTGCAGCAGTGTTTCCATTTGAGGCTCCTGGGATCTTCAAGTGACATTCCTTGCCTTTCCGTGGGGACGGTCCACTTTGGTTATAACCCCAGGTATAAATTGCACTTTTTGTCGGCACACCAACAAAGGCTCCAGAGCACATCATCAATATCCATTTCCCCTGTAGATTATGATGCATAAAATATAAGAAGTCGATTAAACCAACAAGCAAATAGACAAATAGTGAAGTAAAAATAAATAATTTCAGCCTTAGGCAAGTCCCTTTTTGCCACCATGTTCATCTAATGACACAATCTAGAACCCAAATATATTTTAGTTAAAAAATACTATGAGACAAGCAGCTGAAAATGCTGAGCTCGACAAATTAATATCAATGACAGTCAGCAAGAGATTAAGTTCCTTATCAGAAATCATGCTGCTACAGATTTATAGCATGTAAATGTTATTCAGATACTAACGGAACAAGTGAAGTTCAGTTTCTTTTTAGACATTCAGTTTCAGTACCGATATATGCAAAGATCATCCAATTCTCCAAATAGGACCTTTCAATTCTGTGCAAGCATTGCAAAAACAAAAGCACCGAATAATGGAAGACGTTTTGGCCACCCTTGCTACCACAAGTGAATCCACCACTCAAAGGATGCAAATATCCATCGAAGGAGGGCATATGGTGCAGCTATAGCAGCCATTTTCACCGGCACAAGCAATAAAAGATTTAATCAGAATAAAATTACTTTTAACGTCATTATACCAATAGGAATCTAATGTGGGTGTTTATACCTACTGCGTTGCAAGCCATCAGTTCATAGATCGTTCCTTTTGTGCACTCCCTTTGCACTTGACTTCAACAAAAATCAATATGCTTGGATACTCAGGACCCCTCCTTCGAACCAAAAGAACATTATGTTGAAATAGAAACCAATTATCAGAGGATTATAAAAAAACTATAAATAACATACAGGAAGTTCACAAAGCATGACTAAGTTTTTTCTTTACCATATCTTTGGATTTCCAATAGTCCATAGTAGCAATCCATATCTCCATTGCAAGAAACTCCATCTTGTCCACGGATCTAGAATAAATAAAACATTACAGTAGAAAACTATTAATATATTCTAGTCAATAAAGAACTATCAATCCCAAATAAAAGCATGACAATGGCCCTCGCGTTCCCTTCCCGCCTAAGAAATTCTTATAATAAAGGGGAATTCTAAGACTGGGGAATTTCTCCAATCATTAAAGAGGCATCAAATACTGGCAATCCCAAACAGAGACATAAAATTGCTCCTTACATTCCTGCATTTTTCTTATGATACACACACATTCTTAGTTGAAGTAATAAGCTTTCATATGCCACTCCAAGATGTCTAGCAAAATATCACAAGATACACAAATGGATAAGTTCACTAATACCACCCAAGGACCACCCAACTCTGTTCAACATTGCTAGACCTTTACCATCCATTATGTTACAAAGATATAAGTCCTTCCTGACATTCTGATCAAAGATTATAATTTTATACAAAAAGTATAATTCATGATTATACCTCAAACATATATTCAAACGGAAATGAGATCAAAGCTGTATAAAACGAGGACTTATGTTTGGAGTCTAGAGGTAGTACACAAGAAGATAAACTTTCCTGCACTTCGATCCTAACATCACCGGTCCTACGATCACCCAAGATCTCACTGTAGCCACTAACAAATTAGTGACAGAAAGACGATCAGCATTCCTGTGAGTCTGCCAACTCATCAGTGGCAGCCATGAAAAATAGCAGAACAGATCAATTTTTCAAGCAATTCAAAATTAATTAGTTAATTACATCTGTTGATATTGAGGTCACACTAAAACTATTTCTACTGTTCTAATGCAAGATTGTAATTCATAACTTCAACATCCCTGATCCTTAGTTCCCTTACTCATTCTACTATTTCCAGCCATCCTCACGTTATTCTCCGCATCCAACGCAAGGACATTTGCTTCTGATTTCTCCAGATTGAGGAACCTAATATACATGAGAAGTAAAAGATACCCCAATCTTGTTAAGTCTCAGCGCCTGCTGCTCATGTAATGTTTCAGTGCTCTGCAACCAGATGGTCCTGGCAGTTGCCGACCACAATTAATTAGTAAACAAAAGCCTATATTGGGCACTCTGCCACGGCGAGGAGACAACGCACAAGGAATTAGATCCGAGGTTCTGAAGTCCCACAATTGGATAAACCCTCAAACATTACCAAATAAAACCAGTTAATCCGATAGGCCAGGTCGGCGAGGGGATTGGTACCTGTTGATGCCCATGAATTGGTTAATATCGATGCTCTGGAAGACGGTGTCGGAGTTGGTGCTGTCGATGTGGATAAGCCCGACGGAGCAGCCGGGGCTGGTGCTGGAGTCCCCGGATTTCCTCCTCGACGGTGGCAGTCTCGTCACGGCGGAGATTTGAGGGCGAGGAGAGGGAGCGGTGCCGGAGTGGGGTGGGCAGAGGCAGAGGGAGGGGACCGGCACACTCGAGGTCATGGCGGAGGAGGTCTTCGATCCAACTTGGAGACACGAAGCAACACGGGATCGAGAAAGACCAACCGACCGACGGGTTTTACGTCATGGTGTAGAAGACCTCACCACAATTATAATATTGGGTATAGATTCTACCAATTGCCGTAGAGTAGGAACTACACACTAGCGCACTGAAGTCAAGCACTCCCAGCACGCATATCTCCTGTAGCCATCCGAATTAGTTTTTTTACTGAAGTCAGTAGGGAAGATCCCTACCTAATTTTTTGTATTAACTTAAACAAAATATTTACAAGTTATATAGTCGCAGACCAAAAGGAAAAAAAAGGTATATAAAAATATTGTAAATTACTAAGGAAACTGTTCAGCAGTGTCTTAACAGAAGGCTTCGCCTTAATTGGAACTAAGCTGAATTCCTCCTTAAAGCAATGCTTCCATCTGTCAAAACTAGGACTAGCTCCTTGAAAGATGATGCTATTCCGATGGCACCAAATTGTCCAGTAGCCGACAATCATAACTTCCCTGAATGTTACTAAATCAAATGCCCGTCTAGCATGTATGAGCATCTCATCCGACTCAAGGTGCAAATGCCATTGAATATTGTCACACCCGATTTCAATAACCGAAATCGAATTCATCCGTATGCGTGCCCAGTATCAAGTTTTCACGCAAATAGGACAAATTATGTGATAAAAGAACAATATCTTTATTATTTCATTAAATAATTATATCAAGGACCCGTAGGTCTAAAGTAAAAGATTACATTGCAGTGGAAATTAAACTAAACGTTGGCGTCCTTCAGCTCCCACAGAAGTCGATCGGAAGACCACACGCCTAGATCACCACTTCATTGTCTCCTTGAATGATGTACCTTCGCCCTTCACTTCTGAATTGTGGCATGATGCAAAAAGAGAGGCAACAAACGTATGAGTACATTACGTACTCAGCAAGTGGGGAAAGTATGACATGTTGGCCGATCAATTAAGGTCGACACGGGGTTTAAGGCATAGAAGCACCTATGTCTAGTTCATTAATTAAGCAGGCTATTTACTATGTGAGGTAACTTCGGGGATCCATCAATTATCCAAACCACGAATGTCTCCTTCCCGAGAACCATGCATCCAAACAATTACCATCCCTCTAATCCGCGTGAGGGTCCATGCCGCTCTTAACCGTGAGCACGGCTGTCATGACGGTTTTCACTCTGCAGAGGTTGTACACAATTCACCACGAGAAAGTGATTCCATCCCCTGTTGCCGGGTGGACTAAAAACCTCCATTATGCCCGTGCCGGCCAAGCACTTACACACTTCCTTTGATGTGCGGCCGGAGATCACTTCCATGGTGGTTCACGGGTTCCTCCAGCTTTGTACGCGCCCACTAGGATTTCCACTCACCCGACGTGTAAACCCGTCATCGGGTAGCTTCCTTCCCTTGAGCCGGATGGTTCCGAGACCTTGTCTCTTCACCACACCTCCCGTGTGACTACCGGTATAACACCAGCCATAGCCCCCTCTCCTTCACGCGTACTCGACCGGTCTCGATCGCATACTACGTCAAGCCGCGCCCATACTTGGCTCGTAGTTGTACGGTTTAACATGGATGGTCGCTCCATGAACCGGTCCTTATGATTCGGGTGATCGCATTCCATGGAACTACCGGTACACCCCAGCCATAGTTCCTCCACCCGTCACCAAAATCAATGATCCATATATAAACAAGCAACCATGATCATTATGTTCAACTGGATCATTAACAAGATTAACATTTATCAAATCTTAAACCCAATTAAGGCAACTAAGCATGATCTACCCAAGTCTACAACTAATACCACCCAAGTGACAAGGACAAGTATGGAACAAGACATGACACATAGGATTCATATTTAACAACAATGCAATCATGTGCGAGATAGAAAGAAGTACGTGCAAGATGTGTCAAGGACACTTGCCTCTTTCTCTCTCTGCTCCTAATTATATCTTCGACTCTTGCTCTTTGAATCCCGTGCTTCGATCGTCTTCTAATTATGTCACGTCAATCAAGCATGCAAATAAACACACAAATAACTAAGAAAAAGAACAGTACACCATACAAATAGACTATAAAAACATTACTAAAAAGAAGTACGCGTCGCTATGATTCCGTGAGCGCAAGAATCACTTTAATCGGAGCTACGAGCGAGAAGTTACGAATGTTTGAGGTCTTAGGGGCTAAAACGTAAAAATAGCTACGGTAGAGGCTAATTTGTAAATATGGAAAAGTTTAGGGACTAAAGTGTAAAAGGATAAGGGCTAAAATATAATTTTATAAAACATTAAGGTTATTTTTGTAACAAGTACAAGATATAGTGTTATTTGAGTAGACGCGGGCTAAAACGTAATTTTAGAAAAGGGAAGGGGTGTTTATGTAAAAAAAGGTTCAATGGACAAAACATTACTGTAAAATAGTTTAGGGAGTTAAAAGTTAATTTACAATTTAAATATAAAGTTTATTGCAAAAGACTAGGATTAAAACAGAATTAAAACAAAGCTTAGGGCTTCTTTATGAAATAAAGGGCCTATTCATAATTAACCATAGACTACGAGGGCTAGCGTGTAATTTTCATAGTAACAAAAACATATGTGCGCAAAATTTATAAACTACAGGGTCTAAAATGCAAAAGATATTGTCCTTACGCAGAGCGGGGACTAAAATAGAAATACGTATAAACCTAGGGTCGCTCATGTAAAAAGATAAGGACCTATTCGCTATTAAACAATGCTGCAGGGGCCTATATGCAAACTTCTGAATTACCATGGATTAAACGAATTATTTTAAATCGGAAATAAGGTAGACCGGGTCTATGGTCCTGTGGACCGCGACGGGGCAACGAGGTCCACCGATCCACGGTGGACTAGGACCATACCCCTTCTGGGGAACCTAATCGTGGTCGTTCTTTTCGGATCGGACAGCTGGGGGCTTCCTGGCTGGGTTTTGGTCGCCGGCGGCGAGGTCGGACGGCGGCGCTCCATGGGAGCTCACCGGAGGTCCTCGATCTCGTGCCCTAGTGGCCGGATTTCGATGGCGTTTGCGGCAAAAGAGAGAGGGGCATGCGGGGAACCTCACCAGGGCGTTGCGATGGCTCGGTGGGGTCGAGGAGGAGCTCGCGGAGGTTGGACAGGGGCGGCGACGACCGGCAATGGCGCACGTTCTCGTCGAGCCGCCGTTCTTCATCGCGTGAGCAGGGTAGGAGGCGGAGCGTGGGGGCGGTCCTCGTCGTGGGTTCGCGCACTAGCGGGGTGGCCCGGGACAGGTGGTCGACGGGGAACGGGGAGGCGGCGGCAATGGCGACGGCGGCGCGAGGTGATGCGGAGGCGAGGGCCGGCGGCGGAGTGGGGGAAAGGGAGCGCGGGGCCTAGGGGTCAGCCTCTTATAGGGCGCGGTGCCCTAGGCACGGCACGAACGTCGAGGCAGAGATGACGTCGGCGGTGGGACGCGGTTAGGGTTAGGGGCGGGCTCGGTTGGGCCGGCTGGCGGGCTGCGGGGCGGGTCGGGGAGAGGGAGAGAGAGGGAAGGAGATGGGCCAAGGGGTGAATTTGGCCCAGCTGGCTGTTTCTTTTCTTTTCTTTTTTCTATTTTCTATTTCATATTTATACACTATTCCAAATCAATTCAAAACGAGATTTTAAATGCATTTTTCACACGATAAAAACCTACATGCAACTATTCAACATGGATGCATTCGGAGGACACATAAAACCTATATTAATTCATTTAATTTAGAAAAATACTATAATTTGCACAATTAGGTTCATAAATTGTCTTTTAGAACCAAAGCTCATAGAAATAATTAAACCCCATTTTATTTGTTGAAAATGCTTTGGTACTCCAAAATAAAATACTTTAAACTAAAATAATTATTATTAAATAAATTCTTTTATAAATCACATGTATTTTGTAAAGTAAATCAAAGGCAATTATTCAATGAGCCATCTTCACAATCAAAGGCATTTTCTTAACATAGATTATTTTTCATAAATTAATTATATTTGTTACATAAATCATTTTCACAAGTTAAATGCATTTATTAAATAAAACACTTTCACAATAAAACAAATCCTTGGTAAATTTATAAATTCAAACAATTTAGCTTTCTTTTTGGGTGAAAATAAAGGATTTCATTAAAAGCGGTTCACATTCCAAAACTAGAATTTTGGGATGTGACAAATATTCAGATAATTCCAGCAGCTGGCACTGAAGGGACACTCAAAGAGCAGGTGCATAATGGTTTCCTCTATCTGAGAGGAGCAAAGGACACAATTAAAGGAATCAAGTTGTCTTTGTTTGTACATTAAGAAATTTCTTGTGTTGATCCTATCTTTGAGCACCAACCAAAAGAATAATTTGAATCTACTCCGACAACAGGATTTCCACAACCACTTAAACCAAAGTGAAGCACTTGCATTGCCAATTAAGTGGAGATATGCTATCTGCACTTTGAAAATTTGATCACCCCAAATGTATATCCATATGTCATGCTGATCAGGAGATAGTTGAATTCCATGCAACTGATTTTGTAGCTGCTGGTATTCCTGAGACGCCATAAGAGACAGAGGCAACCAGAAGGCACACTGTGCATCCAAGTTTAGAAATTGCTTCATTTTATCTTTTTATTCAAATCATAAGAAAGCAATTCTGGATAGGTTAACTTTGGCACACCTAGATTCCAAGAATCATGCCAAAAACTTGTTGTGTCACCACTAAAAGTCTGACAGGAGGCCATCATTGTGAATTGTGTGAATAGTCTGATGACTGATTTCCACCAAAAAGAACCTTTAGCCTTAAGAAGGTGAGGTGGAGTTGGCCTACTATAAAGCTGTGACCAGGTCAGATCAACTCAAGGTAGATCCATTCTGTTATAAAATTTATGCAGGAATTTCAGAAGGGAAAGCAGTATTATGAGCTCGAAGGTTAACAATTCCCAAACCTCCTTGATACCTCTCAATCTTCTTCTTCTGAGTTTTTACCATCCCTTTTTGCCTCCTGTGCAGCAATCCAGCCTGGCATGGCGGACATGGTGGCTTCGGGCCTTCGGCCGTTATCCAGGACGTGGTGAGCCGAGCCATATCTCCTTCATGTTCGGCAACAGCGCCTGACCTGTACAGCGCGGAGCAGCTCGAGGTGGCCGTCCGCGAGCAGGGACATGCCGATCACAGACATGTCCCAGCGTCGCCGCCGGAGATCTTCATACTCGCCAACGCCGACGGCACTCACCTGCTCAACGCGCACCGGCAACGCCACCATGCTCCTCCTCCCTGGGCTGACGCAGATGAAGAGTCGCATGCCAGGTACAATTCAAAGCCTTCGCCCGGATCCATAATGCTGCAAAGATTATTGCGATAACAATGTTTCATCATCGGAGCTGTCGCACACGATCCCAGAGCAGGTTACTCTTTGCAGCTTCGGATGCTATATTATTTCAGCACACAACCAGGCGCCACCTCTGGAGCTGACAGCGATCTTCGCGCCGCATTTCGCGTATAAGGAGGATCAGCCGCAAGAGGGTTACGCACAGGAGAAACTGGGAGGCAGTGTGGAACGTAGATACGTTGGCGTACAAGAAGTCAAGAAGTGGCCGAGACAGTAAGGTCAAAGGCGACAGACTGTCTCTTGAATCAGTCAGAGCGGACGGGCTATGCAGTCTCATGGATTGCTAGACATGGCTTTGCAGGCTTTGATGTTCAAAAGGCAAGAGCTGAAATAGGCCCTCAAACCAGCGGCAGGTCCCGGAGATTCTAAGAGAAAGCGGTAGAACGAAGTGAGTCGTTTGTCCTTGAACTGCACCCTGGTACGGTGCTGCAAGGCTCTCAACCTTTGCCAGTGTCACTGTTTCTGATTTTGACACTGCATCCCGGAGCAGAACCATGATGTCTGTCTTGCAATAATCATGCAAGTTCTGAAACGCCAATCCTCATTCCATGGCAGAGAGCACTACTAGAATTAATAACGCTATGTAGTGCGAACGTAATTTTTTTGTCAATGGCAGATATTTAAAAAATCGTCGCTATTTTTAGTCAAAGGATAAGGTCCGCTACTACGCGCACAAAATAGTGGCGAGCACCACCAGCCCATTACTACTCTCTTAGAAAATAGTAGCGGTCACATTGAGCCCGCTACTACCGCTACTATATTGTGGCCTCAGCTCATTACGCATAGAAAATGACTCCAAACAGTAACCCTCACCCACACCCAGCTGCCATCTCTCTCTCTCTCTCTCTCTCTCTCTCCCGGCCCTCCCCTTGGCGATGTCCTCCCGCCGGATCAGTGGCGGGCGCGGTGGCTCCCAGACGGCGGCCCTGCCCTTGTCCCCACCGGATCTGTGGCGGCACAGTGGCCCCTCCACGGCTTCACCCTCCCACCAGCCCTCCTCCGTGCCATCATTTCTCGCTCGTAGTGACAGGGGCTTAGTTGTCACTTTTAGCCCGTCGCTGTAGAGCTCGACTGTAGTAGTGGAGCTTGATTCATTTTTATTAAAAGAACACTGGTTGTATCTTTAGCTCCTATATAGTGGGTGTGAATAGTGATGATCTCAACCAAGCAACCAACTAAACATGACAAAACAAAAGACTCCCAATACTGTATCCAATCTGACATACTTACAAACCTTGTGTGGAATTATACAAAAAATTGAAATTGTAATCGATTATGAAGGGCTGAAAGTATAATCATCACTCCGAAGGTGGGAGTTAACCGAGGTATGTTTTTACTAAAAGTGAAATGCAACCCGCACGTGCAGGCATTAGACGTTCAGCACACACGCGAAATTGGGAAGCCCGCATCAGCCCTTTCCATTCCTAACGCGCAGCTACCGTTATCTCGGTATCCTGGAGCGGACTTTCGAGATCTCGGTGAAAGCTCCAAACCCGTCCCGCTAGGGTTTCCCCTCCGCCGCCGCCTCCGGGCCCCCCACCCCCTCCTACCCTCCCCCGGCGGTCTCGTCGGCGGCGAGAAGGAGAGGGAAGCCCCCTTTTCCCTTCCACATAGGACTAGTAGTAGTACCTAGGTTGTTTGGAGATCTTCCCCCGATGGCGACATGCCGCATCCGGCTCCTCCTCCGGGTCGCCCTGCTCGCCGTCTCCGGTCTCCGACCGGTCGACGGTGGTGATTTTCTCCTCCATGGCATCCTGGAGCTGCAAGTAAGCCCCAATAACGTAGATGTAGGTCTTATCCTTCCCTCCGCCGCCCCGCTCCGCTCGCCAGTTCCCCTTCCCCTCCGTCTCCGCTGCCGGCACCTTTTGGCCAGGGCAACACCACCGGTAGTTCTCTCGCAAGATCTGCGTGCTACCGCGTGAGATCTGGTGAGGTCGAGACCGGTGGCAATGTCTCGGACCGCCTCCCCACCTCCGCCACTCTTCCACTTCCCCCTCCCTCCCAGTGCCGAGATTCACCGCATCGAGCCGGATCCACCGGATCCGGCGCCCCCGCTCGTCGACCTGCTCTTCCGGCTCCTCCGCGGCCGGAGGAGTAGCAGTCCGCTCTCCCCTGGTCGCGCCCTCGGGCCTAGGCCGCTCTTCCTCTCCGAACCTCGGCACCCCGCCGGATCTCGAGGAAGAGGGCCCCGGCGCCGTCGTGGGAGACCGCCCCGCCGGCCCTGCCTCCGTGGGACCCGCTTCGTCCTGGTGGCCCGGTCACTCAGCTGGGTCGTGATCTACCGTTTGTCCCCCTCAACCAAGATGCCCCCGACCCACCGTCAACTCTGTGCTTCATGATCGGCACTCGAGCACCTCTACTTGTAGCAGTTCTACTTGGCAGCCATGCCTCAATGCAAACAACAGCTCGACCCAAGCTTGTCGGCGGTACTTGTTCCCTCGACGACCACGATGACGGCATGCCGTACTCGCCATCTACAGAAAGGTGGTGACCGCTACGGGTGACCCGTTTCGTGTGAATCGGGAACAGCTTGCATGGCTGCTGAAGATTCACCACCCAAAGGTCCAAGTTTAGCCTCCATTATGCGTCATGATGTATCACACCAAAATCTACTTTCATCGACGATGGTTTTCCACGAAGGCTGCTTCGACCAACCTCTGCAATGATTGTGAGGCCCTCGCTCATCGTCAGCTGCTTTCGTCCTGCTGTTGCTACTTCTTAGGCTCAATTGATGTTATGTGCTCAACATGTCCATCTATATGTTGTACCGATGAACTTGCGATCCCTTGGCCAAGTGTTGTGCATAGGTCTTCTACACTCTACCAGTTAGAGTGCTATTTCACTGCTATGCTTTAAGTTAATATATTTCCAGTTATAAAAAAAAGCCCTTTCCAGTCCTGGCATCCTTTTGTCGTGTAGCGCAGGGAAGCACCGGATGAAAGCTGCGCGAGCAGGAATTAAACATGGTGGTCCCTCCCTCGTAACCAAGCAAGGTGTTGCATATTGCTTTCTAAAAAGCAAAAACACTTAATAATGCAAAAAGCATCTGTAACAAATTGCTTCGCCCCAAAGCAAAATGCAGTCAACTAAAATAGCAGCAAAAACAAGCTTGCTCTTATACACTAGCATATAGTAATGTCAGAATTACATAAATCTAATATGGTAGTGCTCATCTACTTTCAGCATGCTTGTGCCTTCCCTATGTGCTGCATGCTTCCATGCCTTCATCTTTATGTCACATGTTGCATCCTTAAAATTAAGTGGACCTGCAGAAAAGTTGAAGGGCTGATGCAAGTCAGCATAGTAGTAAAAAGGCTTATATTATAAGCATGGTCTAAGTACTTGTATATATTAACATGCTTTCAGCATAAATGCTTATTATATATATATATATATATATATATATATATATAACTCGACCTGCAGGGGTAAGACAGCCCACGGGCATTGCATTAAGAAGAAGACCTTCTCACGCAGGTCGAGAAAACCCCCGAACCCCTACCCCACCCTTACACAGCGGCACTAGGGCCCATGTGACACGACCAACGACCTAGGCCGGGCCTTAGACTTGTGCTTTGGTTGTGGGATAGACGAGGGGATTTGTTTAACCTCAACCTGAAATTCGCTCCCACCAGGAATCGAACTCAGGACCTGAGGAGTGCTACCGAGACCACCTAAGGCCAGTCTCAATGGAAGTTTCATGGGCACACAATTACCTAGAGCGACACGTGATCTAAAACTATTTGAAACTAGGATGAAACACCCTTCAACCAATGCATAGTTTCATCTATTCTTGTTTTCTAGGTTACATGCAAGACACAAGTTGTCTAGGTAACTGTGTATGCAGGGTTTCATCCTCATGAAACTCATTTCACCTCTCTCATCATTAATACATCGTCACATCATCGAAAATGCCTACATGGCACTCTATTTATTGCCCATAAAACTCCCACTGAGACTGGCCTAACCAGTTCAACTAGAGGCCCTTTCGCTTAAATGCTTATTATTAGTATCTAGAACAACCTTATGCACAAAATGATTTGAAAATTTATTGAATGATTTGGAATGATGGACCTTGATAAACTAACAAAGAAGCAAAACTTGATCTGCTGCGACAAGCTTTGAAGCCACAATTCTGCACCCACGAAGATTAGTCATGCTCACCTACCAAACTATAACTGGTCTATGCAATTGGAAGTGAGACTTTTACTATAGAAGAATTGACTCAGTAAACAGATCATAATAATAGATTTGCAATCGTTGATTGCGTACTTGCTTATCCATAATTACTAACTAGCTAAATTGTAATGCTAAACTTGCTTTTAGCATATCCAGAAAAATGCTTTCAGGGTGAATTATACTGCTTTTGATAATTCACAAAAAAAAAATCTTTCTATTGGTCTGCAATAGTTAAACTGTTTTGAATACTCTAGACAAATGTGTTCTGGTTTTACCTATATTCTTATTTTTCTGTATATAAATATGCTTTGTAGTGTATATCAAGGAATAGAAGTTGGACTAGAGGGTGAGAATACCTCTAGAAAACGTGTGATTTAGAAGGTAATAAAGGCATTGCAACATAAAATGATCTGCAAGAAAAAGGCAGAAAAGTATATATACAAACTTCAAAGCAATAATGCTTATCAAGTTCATCAACTAAAAACATCTCACCGTTTAATGTGAGAACCACAACAGATCTGAACAAAACTTTACATTACTTTTTCAACTATTTCAAAAATGTGGCATGTTAACCAGAAACACAATTGGTTAGATATCTTTGCATTCCTTTTTCAACTAGACAGTATAGGTACCATATCAAAAGGTATGGCTACATAGGTTCACATGTCATTTACACCATTCACAATTTGATCCAAGAAATGCTACAAACACTTTAGCATCTATAGAGGATAAATAATGCAGCACAAAAATGACTAAAGGTCAAACTAGGCAGTTTATAGGTACCATATCTTGCTATACAGAATATTGTGCTACTAAAAGAAAAGTTCAAAACTTAGTAGCTAGGCTGCTATCTTTTTCAATCTGATATTGTTTTTACATACATCGAATTGCCATTCATACACTCTTATTTACTGTTTTAACAAATAACATGTATGCTTTTTTAGGTACCATTAATGGCTTTTATACACACATGATATACCATTAACATATAACATGAAGTGCATGCTGAGATGAAACATGTAACGCAAAAAGGAACTGCTACAATTGAATGGAACAAATTGTTTGACCATATCAATGTGAAAGGGAGATGTAACTTCTAAGGGCATGTACAACCCACAGACTTCTACGGGCATGTACAACCCCCAGACAGGGTGCGTCTCTAATTACCTCGAAGTTATCATGCAGACAGTATAAAGATAACTCATACAACCCACAGACGAAGAGTTTGTCTGTAAGCTATTTAAATGCTTTGCATGTCTACAAATGTTTTTGTGTATATCATTGTGTAGCTATTTGAGTGAATATTATCAAAAGCATGAATAAGAGAAGCATGATCACAATATTATTTAGGAACAATAAATATAATAATTATATTATATATAGATATGATGTCTTTTGTCTATTTTTCTTTGTTGCCATAGGATTACCATATTTGCTCGATTAGATCTTTCTTGAGCTTCCTATGTGTTGGTCGATCTTTCATAGCCGAATTTCTATGAAGTGCTTATGTGAGGATTGGATTAGGGCTGTCATTTGTACGCACTTCTGGTGGAATCACTATTGCCGCACTTGGTTTGTAATGTAAATTTGATCTGTGTATCATTTATACCAAGTTGAGACTGCTCTCATAGATGACACTTGATGTTACAACAATATACCGGTAGACTTGATTTTCAAGTACCAATTTGTTGCTTGTTTTAGAGGGAAAAAATCAAGAGCTTTCTCATATGTCTCTCTAGTACCATGTTTACCTATCTCTTTTTGGACTGTTTCTATCCACTTGTCAGAGACCAGAAAGCTACTGCAGTCTGTAGAAAGGTTGTCAAAGTGGAGCGGCTGCAGGCCACGATACGGCTCAAGCGCCTGAGAAGATGCACAACACACAACAGAGAGGATACGGCTCAAGCGCCTGAGAAGATGCACAACACACAACAGAGAGGCGCGACGAGAGAGGCAGACCGGCGGTGCTGTAGGAGGTGGCCGGGGAGGCAAGCGCAAGCGCAAGAGACCAGCATCGGCGCATCAAGCTGTAGGACGCAGGCACAAGAAAACGGAGTTGCACGGCGGGAAGGCAGGATACTCCGCCTAAGGCAACCACTGTAGCCACGAACGAGGGCGATCTCCGGCGAGGCAGTGCAGATACATGGTGATCACCCGGTTCACCACCTCGGACTGGCCGTCCGTCTGGGGATGGAATGCTGAACTCATGTGCAAGGCGACGCCGGCGAGCTTGAACAGTTCGCGCCATAAACTGCTGGTGAAGATGGTGTCCCTGTCATTGACAATAGAACACGGGAAACCATGGAGCCGAACGATATGCTCAAAGAATGCACGAGCCACGGATGAAGCAGAGTACGGGTGGTCAAGTCGAATAAAATGTGCGAACTTGGAGAATCGATTCACCACCGTTAGCACCACAGACTTGCCCCCAACACGCGGAAATCCCCTCAATAAAAACCATTGAAATGTCACTCCATACCTCAGACGGAACTGGAAGGGGCTGCAGAAGACCGGCAGGGTGCAAGTGCGTTGTTTTGTTCCGCTGGCACACCTCACAACTCTTGATGAAATCCAGAACACGGCGAGCGGCGTTTGCACTGTAAAACGCTGATCGCTCGCGGTGGAGCATCTTCTGGCTTCCTTCATGACCTACCTCGTGCGCGCTAGCCAGAACGGCAGGCCACAGCAAGGACGCGTCGGGCACGAACAATCCAGCCGGCGTCCACCTCGCCGGCTGCCAGCTTGGCGCGGATGTCGCACGCCTGTACGTCGGAGCGCAGTTCATCGCGGAGCTGGTTGTAGAACTGGAACGACGGTGAAGATATCGTCGCTGTACTGGCGTTGTCATCTTCCATGTCGCGGCGAGACAGGGCATCTGCCGCTGCCGCTGCATTCTGTTTGCGCAGCCTGTACTCCACCGTGAAGTCCTAGCCGAACCGCTTGCTCACCCAAGTGTGCTGCAGGATCGTAGAAAGCCGCTGATCCGATGTACTTCAAGCAGAAGTGGTCGGTGCGCACTATAAAGGACCGGCCCCAAAGATATACCGGAGAAAATTGCTCGATTCCCACGGCGGGGAAAAGGAAGGGGACGCCATGAGAAGCTATAGGAGGTTCGCGCGCAGCTCCAGACGGCCTTGGTTCGAGCGGAGGTGGCCGGATACGGTCAGGCGACGAGGTTGGGCGGGCGGCAGTGGTGGCGATGGCGGGGCTGGCTCTGGTGTGTTTGAGCGAGAGAGGGAAAGATGGGCACGGCACGGCCGGCCTTATCCCGAAAATAGGCTCATTCCGGATGTAACTTAATAAAATAGGCTCCTCACGAATCTTGTTAATAAGATAGGCTCTTCCCAAAATTTTTTTAACAAAATAGGACTCTAGTGTCATATAAGCAACTTTTTGTGCCACGTAACATAGATAAAATGCCAAGATGATGTGAAATGACATTTTTGCCCCTTTACTACATAAACATTGTCACGCTCGCCGCGCTCGCTCCCGAACGCGCACCCGAGCTGCCGGCACGACGGCGACGCCGCGCACCGTGCCACGATCTACGACCGGATCGACTATGCATGCGGCGGTACGCGTGCCTCACCAACGACTCCGCTGCATCGGACGTCGTGTTCGTCCCGTTCTATGCGGGCTTCGAGTTCGCTGCGCACATCTTGGGATTCGACGCCGCCGCGCGCGAGACCTGGTGCCGTGGCTCGTGCGGCGGCCTGAGTGGCAAAAGGCCGGCGGGCAGGACCACTTCATCGTGGGGCGGGCGCACTATGTGGGACTTCTTGCGCGCCGATCCCAACTCTGCGTGGGGCAACGCGTTCCTCCTATCCCCGGCGGCCAAGAACTTGACATTCCTCGCCATGGAGACGGTCACGATCGGCTGGGGCAACAACTTCGCCGTGCCATGCCACTCGACGGGAGACGAGAAGTCGATCTGGTCGCAGATCGTGGTGCAGTGCGTGGCGTCACCGTCGTGCCGGAAGCTCGGGTGTGCGTGTTGGGACATCATGGTGTTGTTCATGAGCTCCACGTTGAATCGCACTGTGAACGCGATGCTGCTCTGCGTGCTCAGCCTGCAGGGCAACGTGCTCTGCAGCGGCGTCTTCGCGTACCTCTGCTTCCTGAGGTGGAGGAAGGCCAAGCAGGACGGCCAGCCGCCGGGGAAGGAGAGCCGTAGCATCGGGCGGCGCGGACGTCGTTGGGGATGGCGGCACAATGAGTGAACCTACAAAGGATGCAGAAGAAGGTGGGCTTTTGTGTGCCGACGGGAGGAGCAGCCACGGGAGGCGCTGTCGTGCCGGCAGCTCGGGTGCGCGTTCGGGAGCGAGCGTGGCAATGTTTATGTGGTAAAGGAGCAAAAATGTCATTTCACATCAGCTTGGCATGCCATCTATGTTACGTGGCACAAAAAATTACTTATATGGCACTAGAGTCCTATTTTATTAAAACAATTTTGGAAAGAGCCTATTTTATTAAGAAGATCCGGGAGGGGCCTATTTTATTAAGTTACATCCGGAAGGAGCGTATTTTATTAAATCCCCCTCAGGCGGTGGGTCCCATGCAGATCGTGTCCCGAGGAGGGCCGCCTTATCCCGTTGCGGGCGGCGGTCGGCGCAAAGACGGCAACAGCCGACTGCTGGACCTACTCCGCCGGCCACTTAGGCAAAAAGCCCTCCGCAAATACATAATTTAGTAAAGCTATTTCTATACACCAAAAATTATGGGAAAATTCCAGGTGGTGAAAAAACGTATTTTGAGAACTTTTTGTCATTGGCAAAAGTTCACGTTTTACTTCCTAATTTCATACAAATTGTATAATTAATCTGTTTTCTGGTTTTTCTTTTATTGTTTTAGGCTTTTCTCCGTTAAGGAAAATTCCAGCAAATTCCCCAAAATTCTCTTTTCTTAGGCCCAAACCAGAACAATTATGATATTCGTATACTTTTGTTGGGGAAATGCATATTTTTGCAAACCCTAGCTTTAAACTTTATTTTGCCACTTTCTTGCCATGAAATCCAAATATTTGATTTCAAAAGTTTGTGAACTATGGAAAGCAAAATTAATAGCAATCATTTATGAGTAGTACACTTTGTGACACTGCGGTGCGGCGATAGATCTGTCTTCTACGGCGGTAGTGCTACTGGTTGGTTTGATCTACCTTTTGCTATAGGCACCTAGTATCCAACCACTAGTGCCGGTGACCGGTGTCGTGGATGACGCTTCATAATTGGCCGCATATATGAATTTTTCATCTCTGTCTCCAGTGGCGGACCTAGAATTTGAACTAAGGGTATGTCGTAAAAAAATCAAAAGTAATGTGTTGTAGCTGGGAAATGAACTCATGACCTCCATATTTATAAACTCACATTGGCTGAGAAACCACTTGAGCTATGCCTATTTCCTTGATTTTGATAAGCAAATTATTATTTTTATCCTAAAACTAGGCTATATGTATTGATGTTTGCCGAAATCTTAGGGTGTCCCATGGCATATAGGGCATACCCTCTAGGTCCGTCCCTGTCTGTCTCTAGACGAGCGATTTTCCGTTCTTAGTGTCATTGTTAATAATAAAGTTAGGGGGCATATGCCCCTATGCACACGTAAGTCACTCTCCTTTTTTTATCTCCACTCGGTTCATGTCCTACATTTTTCACTTCTGTTGGAACTGCGTCGAGCTATTAGGATGTTTGGAAAGTGCGTAACAGTAAGAATGAGAATTCCATTATAGATTTTGCCTCGTCTTCTGGCTCCGATGAAGCCAGTGTCGGATTTGATTAGCCGCGCTCGCCATGATCTATCTTCATCTTTCTTTTTTTCAAAAAAAAATCAACGATAGTTTAGAGGAACATGGTCATTTTTTTGCGAAGGACATCAACCAAATCTAACAAGTTTAAAAATGACATGCGTAAAGGTGAGTGAACCTCAGTTCAGCTCTGCCTACTGCGTCGGTACCAGCACGGAAAACACCACCAAAGAAAAATATGTGTGGCACGATTCACGTGCCTACTGATCGCCGGATCCACTTGGAGTCCGACACGCGATGCTGTCACTACTAGAATAAAGTGCTATAGCGGCGGAAGCCATTTTTACCACAATGGCGGTCTTTTGAAGCGTCCGCTGCTAACTGACTGGACAATGCGGTGTCCGTGACTAAGGATTGAAAATAGTTGTGGACATCGTGGGCCCACGGCAAACGTGGCAAAAACCCCGCGGCTAATGAGCGCGGGGCAGTAGCGGACACTGTCAGGCCCGCAGCTAAGGTCCGTAGCACATTTAGCTGCGGGCCTAATAGTCCGGCCCGCTGCAGCCGACCGCACCCTCCTATAAATAGGTCGGGGGTGCAGCGCCGAACCGCAACTTATCCGCGCAGCACCGCCACCTCTATGGTTAGGGTTTATGGTCGGTGGCAGCGCCGCCACTCATCTCCTCTTCTCCTCCGCCTCTGGTCCGGCCATTGATCGCCGCGGTGGGGGCGTCCGCCGCTCCTGGACCAGCGGGCGTTGGTCCTCGCCAACGCTCCGCCGAGCGTCCGGTCGACGCTGCCTCCTCCGGCGGCTCCTACTCCTCCGCCGCCGCCTGTATTTGGCGGCGGCTTGAAGGCGGTGGCCGTGGAGGACTCTCCGGCTCCGGGCACGGCGGCCGCTCCTCCTCTGTCGGCTCCAGCTCCGACAGCGGCTCCGGTTCCTCCTCCGGTGGGGCTCGTGCCGCAGCACGCACCGCGTGAAGCAGTGAGACAGGGACGATGCGGCGGCGAGACGGGGACGGCGCAGGACGGGACGGCGGCGTCTAGGGCGGGTCTCACCTGGGGCCCGCCTTCTTTGTTAGTAGATTAACGACGCTAGTCCCGGTTTCTAGACCGCAACTTGTGCCTTATTAGACTAATGCGCCCTGGCGGTCCCTAGACCGTGACTAATTTTTACTGTAATTAGTGACAGAGTCTGAGTGACGTTTAATGTGTCCACTAGTAAGACTCTTTTTAGCCCGTCGCGATAGAGCGTAATTGTAGTAGTGTGTATCGATCAGATCGAAGTAAAGCCACAGGCAGAATGGTAACACCGAACTGGCGAAACCAGAATGATGGCTCGTTGAGAAGATCAAAGTACAGGCAGAACGGCGGCAAGGACGAGTTCGGGTCAGGTGCATTAGCAAAGCACCAGATTCTCCGCCCACCCTCGAGGGCCCTACGCCTGAACCGGACCAACCACCATTGTTTTATGCCAGATCGTACCAAATCGGCGACCAAAAAACCCAGCATTCTGTAGGCTCCAGGCTTGTTTTGAGCGTCGATTTTAACAACTAGTTCATGAAGTTCATATTTTGACATACATACCCTTTTTAACATGTATATTAAGTTTCCTCTGACACATATATCCAAAACTGAACAAAGGGGGGATATTTTCAGCTCCAACCGTACACCCAATATTTGGACACAAGAAATACAAAGAATCTTTGATAAACATTATGAAACCTACTACGATAAAATAAATATATAATGCCTTTCAAAGAGACTATCATGTATGAGTTAATGCTAACTACATTCTTACCAGTTGCGCCACCTTGCCTGAACACTCTGAGGTATACAGCCAGTAAGACAACTGAAAATTTCACAAACAATGCCATTCATCTACGCTTTGTGGGAGTAACTCCAGAAACAAACAAAATTATTTTATAAGGCAGGCCGGAGCCTATCGCTTATCCAAGCAGAAATGTCTCATAAAAGCACCACTATAATAGACCATAAAAATCTTAACTGGGAAACATTTTTTTAGATAAAAAAAACAGAACTACAAGAATAACATTAAGTTGTCCAACAAACATTATGACACAAATGACTAGTATGTCGCAACCCCTAAGAGACAATGAGATAACTGTCAAGCACTGTAAGCCCAGACTTGATTATTACAACATACAACATCACATGAATATCTAGGAAGCAATTCCATCATCATTCGCTTGATTATTACATACAACATCACATGCATATCTAGAAAGCAATTCCAGTGTATCATCCGTGCTACTCTCCCAAAGGGAAACCGATTTCAAAACGAGGCAACTGTCGAGTTTCAGTGCCTTCATACTTTGAAGCTTCCCGGCTATCGTCATCTGTAACATAATCCAGTGAAGCAGCATAAATACTTGATTAATAATCAGTACAATACAAGAAAAATGATTCCCCATTAAACCACCAAAGGCAAAGATATAAGGTCGTTTCCATTAACATGGCCTACTGACCGGTTATGTTTCTCCAGATCCACAATAATATAGCGACAGAAACAAAAGCAAAAATAACACGAAAAGAATTTTGAGGGAGCGATGTAGGTGTCAACATCAACACAGTAAATGTGCAGACTGACAGAAGCCAAGGCCGGATAATCAGGTTGATCATTCATCTAATTGACTAGTGTTAATTCCTTGTATCAGTATAATCATCCAATCCATTATTTGGAACCTATGGATTCTAACTAGCCAAGTAAAAGCAGGATTTACTGTTATTCTCAAATAAGAATTAATTACAGACATATACCTTCAGGGAAGAGAACCCTAGCCTCTGGTTCGATATACCTGCTGATGTTACTAGGGAAATACACGACGCCGGCACCCCAAATCCTTTCAGTCGCAAACTCTGTTGAATTTATGGGTAGTGACCCACTACAATTAGAAATTCCAAAAGGCTCATTAATTATTGTGTGTGAGATATTGGAACAATATAAAAAAGAGAATAATACATGTGCATGCATGCATTGAGTTAGTGAAGACATTCATGCACAAAGATAAAACCTTTGTGCACTAATGAAACTCACAAAACTCTTTCCTTTCATCATCTAATTAACTCAACTAAATTTTCCATTAACAATGGTTGTAACTCCTATGAGTTACTCTCACGTGAGGTGCTTGAGCTTCAAATCTAGCACCTATAAAAGGAGAGCCATAGCTCATGGAAACACGTAACACAACACATATTCTCTCTTTCTCACAATATTAGCTACTACGGTTTGTATCCTCGTCCCGATGTTTGCGAGCATGATTGTTGGGAGAGCAGGCCTCTGAAACCTTCTCCCACGTGAGACTCCTACTCGGGGGTTGCGGGCGATCAAGTTTTTGGGGAGCGACATCGCGACTGCTCGATCGATCCCCTACTTTGACTACTTTCGGTGCGCCGACTTCCTGAAGGCCAATCGAGGGACTGCACTTCGTACATCTTCCTGCGTCGATTAAGATCGGCTACATCGAACATACTCACGAAAATAACTCGTGAGAATGGAGTCACCAGCGCCTTCGGCGCAGGTCCCTCCGCTGGGTACATCTCTATCCTAAA
The DNA here is from genome assembly GCA_031894775.1 of Chloris gayana. NCBI lineage: Eukaryota > Viridiplantae > Streptophyta > Magnoliopsida > Poales > Poaceae > Chloris > Chloris gayana. Next base: position 439,914 of record JAUNZO010004139.1, read on the forward strand.
TCCTTTCTAGTTCAGTATGTTCATAGTTATCATCACCAACCTGAATTTCTGGATTAATTTTATCATGAAAATGTCTAATTACTTAACAAACTAAACTGTGCCTAGCAGTATGTTATCCTTGGTGTCAAGAGCGAGAACAAACACCTTGGTGTCCATGTATTTGATCCTGGGCTGCAAGTAAACAACATTGCCATCCATGCCAAGAGCTGGGAAGGACACCAAGAGATTCTGAAAGGCTCGCTCCGGCATTCCTCGTACGGATGAGGATAGCAATCCGGATTGGGACATCTTCCATTTGAGCTTGTCGTTGATGTTGGTCTTGGATGCTTGGACAGTGCAGTTGATTTTCTGGTCATTCCAAGAGGTGATCATCTGTTGTTGCTTCATGTGGTGATCTTCCAGTCACGCATCACCCAGTCAAGAACCTCTTCTTCATCATCGCTATCTTCAATACAAATTGGAATGGCAATGGGTCCAAATGAACAAATCTGAGGCAGGGCTCCATGCCAGGTTAATCGACAAAGGTGATGCTACAGAGTGATCTTGGGCAGCGTAGTTCGGCCCCCTGCACATAGTCGCTGTATAGAAGCTCCGTTGGCAACGGCACTGGTACGCCGCGGAGCTTGGGTTCCAGGCTGAGCACATCGCAGAGAAGGATGCCACGCTAGAGATCAACCCAGCCCATGGTGCCACCATCGTCGCCGATTGGGATCACGACGGGCTTGAGATGGAAGAGCATCCGACTCAACTTCCTGGGCATCCTGCGGAGAACTTGCACTATAGCAAAAACTCACTTTAATCACGGTTGGAGGATCTACAGCCACGGTCAGCCGCAACCGTGGCTATGTTTCCGAGACTAAAAAATCATCTGTAGCCTCGGAAAACAGGTCACCCGTGGCTATAGTATGCCACTATAGCCACGGTTAACTATGTCAACCGTGGCTATAGTAGTTTACTATAGCCCCGGTTCACTAACCCGACCGTGGCAATAGTGACATATTATAGCCACGGTTCACTAACCTAATCCTGGCTATAGGACACCACTAGCCACGGTTGCCAAAATGAACCGTGGCTATTTACTTTTTTAACAATAAAAAAATAAATACGCATTAGAAATAATAAATTATAATTACATAACATTAACCGTAATTACATCACATTAACATTAAAGTATTACATCACATTAATATTTACAAATATTTACAAAATCCATCAAAGGTTTAATAACGTGAGCATGACAATATTTTTTCAAACTAAGTCTACACTATACGAATCTTCAACAACATCGGGCTCGTACGGTCGTTTCGAGCCGCACCACTCGAAAAGTGCCCGATGCTCCTTCGTCACTTCACTTTACTCGTCAAAGAACCGACCACGAGGACTGATGACATCCCTAAGCAAGAAACGGCACATCCTAGCGACAATGTAGTACATGCCTTCTCTATCGTTGTCAAGTTATCAAGCCCTCTTGTTGTCCCTGCATTGAGTAAAACTTGCGGCTCAACATGACATAACAATTCCGTAACATCAAAATCAGTACATTGTTCTTCTTCGACATGAAAATCAAAAGTCTCATCAACTTGGACAAACTGTTCTTCTTCAACTTCAATCGGCTGCAACTCAACTTCGACCGGCTCGTCTTCTCCATGCATTGTCCACCTCGTATAATTCTCCAGAAACCCCTCCTCACTAAGTGAGATTTGATTACAAGTGTATATGTCCACAATTTTTTATTCTTGCAGTCCACGCATGGACAGTATATTTCTTGTCTTTCTATACGCTTAGCATGCTCGGCAGCCCTCTTGAGAAATACATCGACTTGACCTCGAAAATATGCACTTAATCTTGACTCTCCGTACATCCATGTTTTGTCCACCTAAACAAGCATTACCCGATTATAAACTATAATAAATTAATTACTAAATCAAATAATTACTAGTATGAATATTAAGTATTTATAGAAAATATAAGGAAACTAATATATTGCATAACATAATGTGCTAGAATTAATAATTATTAAATAATTACTAAATAATTTATTTACCATTATGAATATTATATATTTATAGAAAATATAAGGGAACTAATATATTGCATAAGACAATGTGCTATCATATATAAAAACCCACTATACAAATTATTATTAATTGACTCGAATATTTTAATAATTAAACTGTGCTCTAGGGGTCTCTCTCAAGAGAGCATAAAGTAGATCTTAAATTGATTGACATGAAAAAGGCTTGTAAGACATGATTTTTTGTATGCAACACAAGCACATGATATATGAGCTTATTATACACAATTCAAACCAACAACAAACCTACAAACATGGAGGAATTTGACAAATCGAAATCAAAACCTAGGTCTAATGGTAATCCAAAATTCTCCATGATTACAACATTATAGCAACAAATAATACATGGGATGAGTTTCCTTACCATGGAGAACAAATTTCTGCAAAAAAAAAAACGAGATCAAAACCTTCCCCTTGGTTTTTATTTTTTTCCTCAATTTTCGAGCCGTCACACTTGGACTGAGCTCCTGTTCGGTCCGAACGCGGCCTTTTATATTGTGCAAAACAATAGCCACGGTCCACTTCTTCAACCGTGGCTATAGAAGAAACTATAGCCACGGTTGGTGACATGGACCGTGACTATTGGTGGAGGCCACTATAGCCACGGTTCACAAAGCCAACCGTGGCTATAGTGGCCTCTATGGTCACGGTCCAAGAGCACAGTAGCCCGCACCCAACTATAGCCACGGTCGATTTTGCTTGCCGTGGCTATAGGGTTTTGGGTTGCGTGACTACGATGAGTTATTGTTATAGTGTTGTCCTACGGATCCACCAAACTATAGCCACGGTTGGTGACATGGACCGTGACTATTGGTGGAGGCCACTATAGCCATGGTTCACAAAGCCAACCGTGGCTATAGTGGCCTCTATGGTCACGGTCCAAGAGCACAGTAGCCCGCACCCAACTATAGCCACGGTCGATTTTGCTTGCCGTGGCTATAGGGTTTTGGGTTGCGTGACTACGAGTGAGTTATTGTTATAGTGTTGTCCTACGGATCCACCAACGGCACCTCATCGGTGCTCCACCTCTTGGTCGCGGAGTCGAAACACCGGAGCTCGTACATGGTGCACTTACTCGTGGCGTGCAACGCGGCGACGATGTAGTGCCCGTTCCCGCGGCGAAGGAGGCCGACGTCTTCGTCGCGGGAGCTAGTGGGCGAGCGCGACAGGAGCTCAAGCTACGCGCCCTGCCTGCCGCCAAGCCGGTAGATGAAGTATTAGTGCTCGTGCAGAGAGGCGAATTCCCCTGCGGGATAAGGGGGAGGTGAAAAAGGATGAGGTCTTCCGCGGTGCGGAGGATGCGGGGAGCGGAGCCTCCTCCGACCCGAGGATGCTCACGAAGAGCATTGTGGAGAGAAGCAGACTTCCAGGGCAGCTCGGTGATACCTCGATAGTGGAACCCGGACTGGTGGTGGCAGTGGCCATGGTGGTGTCGTGATGGAAAAGGTTGTCACGTTACGGAAGCCATCGCCGTGGAGAAGGACGCAGTCGAAGGCGCATCGGATTACTTACCTTCTACAACCTTCTCTCTTTGAATTCATCTCTAAAAATAGAAAAGCTTCTTTCTTCTGGATTCAGTGTTCAGATGAGCTTCCTTCAGAAAGCAAGTATACCGAGCATTCATTTGATGACATCTAGGTCCTAAATACAAAACCTTAAACACTATATCACCGGCATACCTAGCGTAAAAGAAGAGTTGCTGCCCATTTGCATGTTCCATTGCTTTTTCAAGAGCTGGTTCTAATGGAATTCAATTCATTAATCTACTTATCTTTTAAAAGTGCAACCCACTAACAATCACTAAATGCTATTTGTCTCTTCTCTCGGTGCATCCACATCATCACTATTATTTCAACCATCCGATTACTTAAGATTATTACTTCTCTCTTAGATCAAGCCGTCCACACCCACTGTAGAACAATGCAACCGAACAGCTACCAACCCACAAAAAGAAAATGAAAATGACGCTTTCCTCTTCATCAAATCCTTTTGAAACTGCTGATCGATCAATTATTATAAAAACTGCTGGCCAATTATTATAATAATAACACTACAACAATAATGCACTATAGCCACGCCTCCCAAAACTCAGTAGCCACGGCAAGCAAAATGGACCGTGGCTACAGTAGAGAAAGAAGCCAACCGTGGCTATAGTGCCCTCTATAGCCACGGTTGAAAAAGTGAACCGTGACTATTAAGGCCTTTAACAAGAGCCACGGTTCGCTTCTTCAACCGTGGCTGTTGAGGCCACTATAGCCACGGTTGAAGAAGCCAACCGTGGCTATAGTGGTGAAGCGCGTCACAGGGTCACTCCCCTATATAAATCAAAGTATTATCAAACCCTAACCCCCACTCCCCTCCTCACTTCCTCTCTCCAGCCGCCGCCTCCTCACTAACTCTCTATGTCTCTCTCTCTCTCTCTCTCTCTCTCTCTCCACCAACCGGCCGCGCGCCCACCTCCTCCGCCACCGACCAGCCTCCCCGAAGGCTCCTGCTCCCCGGGCCGCGTGCTCCACCAATTGCCGCCGCTCTCCACCGTTCGGCCGGATCCAGCGCCGGCGAGGCCGGAGCCACGCGACGCGTGGGCCGGGAGGAGGGGCATCGACCTTGCCTCCGGCGGGGTCCCTCCTCATCCCTCTCCGGAGACCGACGCCTCCACAACGACCGGCTCTCGGCGACCACGGGCAGCGGCAAGGGGTGGCCGGATCGAAGCCACCCCTCTCCGGCGTGGCGGTGGGGCGGTCGGATCCGCAGCCACCCCTCTTCGGCGGGCCATGGGCGGCGGCGTGGCGGCCGGATCCGGGGCCGCCCCCTCCGGTGGCCGGGCGGCGGAGAGGGGCGTCGAATCCGCCGTCTCTCCCTCTCCTCTCCCGGTGGTGCGTGGAGACTCCATAGCAGGCGGCGCGGATGAGGCTGGAATAGGCGGGCTGGCGGGTCACACAGGCCCGCTCGGCCCGTCCATGCTTTTTTTGTTTTTTAATTTCCACCGTAGCGGCGGTTGAAGACTTCGACCGTGGCTATAGTTGTAGCACTATAGACACGGTTGACATTGTCAGCCGTGGCTATAGTGATACACTATAGCCACGGTGGGTCTTGTTTGCGAGGCTACGGATGATTATCTGTAGCCTCGGAAAGATAGCCACGGTTGGGTTGACCCGCGGCTATAGAGGTCTCCCAACCGTGGCTATAGTGCTTTATTGTTATTGTATAAGAAACTGTTGGTCAATTAATGCACATGATCTCTTCATTCCACTCAATCGAATTTTGTTGAAGCGTTTCCTGGTGCATTATTGTTCTATTTCCCTCCTCATTTGAGAAACATTCAATTATACTTGCATAAATAGCCATCTATAGTGCTGGGACGGATACCTTCTTTCTTGCTTGCGAGGCCTCTCTCTCTCTCTCTCTCTCTCTCCTGCAGTTCGCACTTCATTTCTGATCTATTTCTTTTGATATGTGTTTCATGTTTCTTATGTCTAGACATTTTACTTTTCATGATACACGTCATTCCTTTTTCGCAATTGATATGTGCCTCAAAAATGAAATCAAGATTTATGATCCTAATGATGATCACTCTTGCTTTATTTTTCCTGTGCAGCTTGAGAGAAGAATAGAGCGGTCTATGAGGTGGAGTTGTGTTCCACCCAACCGCAAATATGAGCTGTTATTGTCTCCATTAATTACCTCACGTTGTCTGGTTGTGATGCTTCTGAAATCACTTTATAAGGCTCTATCTTCATATTACATGTAGCAATCAGAATATATTATGTAGGCCTTCCCATCATCAAAATGTTGCACTGCATGTTGGGATAATTAATTCCCATATATACATTTGACAAAAATGCTAAGCTAAGTGCAGACACCTTTTTTCTAGAGAATTTTTCATTGCTTCAGGCAATTTTGTGACAGTTTAGTCCCACTTAAATTTTCACCATTGTAACTCACCAACCATATTAGATTCCCAATAATTTATGCTGGACTCCAATAAAAGCTAATATTCTCATACCTGAAATCTAAACCGTGACACAACTCACAAGTAATCTCAGGGTAAAGGCAACAGAAAAACCTCCATCTGAACAATAAGAGGATCATTGTTATCCAGATAAGGAATTAATGGAGAACCATACCTCCACACAAGATTCAGCAAAGAGCAATGCAGGAAAAAAAATGAAAATTAGCTAATCAACATTCTATTCTAATTTCTCAATTAACATCTTTCTATAGCAAACCACATATCTATTGTAAAACGTATATTATAATAAATGACCTATCTTAATTTAGAGTTTGTCATAAATATTTTTTTCTCAGCTTTGAAGTGTCGCAACAAATTTTTTTTCTCAGCTTTGAAGTGTCGCAACAACGTGTGGGGTATCAACTAGTAATGGTGAAAAGGGCTCCCTCACACTCATCTGTCTTTCCCTTCTTCTACCCGCAATCAATGTTGTACTCAAATCCTCTCTGGCCCGAGAGGGGATCTCTTAAGCAGAGTATTCCGAGTCTAGGGCTAGCGGAAGCTCCTTCTCCACGGCGATGGCTTCCGTTCTAGGTAGATTTTTACTATAGGTGTTTTTTGGTTCACAATACTGGCAAGTAGTTTTTGCCCGAGGTATTTTTGTAATTACACTTTTAATCAAATGATTTATATTTTTTATAAAATAAAATTTGGGGATATCAACCATAACATTCTTGAAATAATAATATTGAACATATTAATTAACATAAAAGATTATTTGAAACACTAATTTTGGTTTGTATTATGATTAAAAATAAAAATTTATCATTGTCACTCAATCACTTTGACTATATTACCCTCAACATGGTGAAATAATGCCCAGTATTTATTGTTATTCAATATTAAATATATACCGTTCGATCAAACAACTGGCTAATAGTATAGCAAAACTACTGGCCAGTATTGTGGACCGAAAAACTCCCCTTTTACTATCGTGCCCATCGAAGCGATGGGATATAACTTAGACTTTTTAAACGGAAAACCTTGTGCATGACCGCTTGGGTTGAAGCGCGAACGTGGGACCCGTCAAAGTCCAGCCCGCGAGCAAATGCACCCACTCGCTAGTAGATACGGTGTTGAGCGGGCAGCGCAGCCGGAGCATGAAGAGAGGCGAGGCGCGTGGCGTTGGTGGCAGAGAATGGACTGCTGCGGACGTCGTTGTGCATCTGGGCCATGGTTATTGCTCGCAGTGGAGCTCTCGGTTAGGCTGACTTCAACAGATGAGGCATCTGGCAATGCAAATGCAAAATGCATCTCGATGCTTTACTGTGCATGCCTAGCAGCTTCTCCAACAGATGATGTAAAAGGAGGAGCAAACTGCCTTGCTAGGAGAGAGGAGATGTAAAAATACACTCCCTCTCTCCTCAAAGGCAAATGGCCACGGCGCTAGGGAGCAACGCGTGGCGGCTAGGGAGCTTAGCGGCCGGGTCTACTTCTCCGGGCCGGATGCGCTGTGCGAGCGGCACGGCGCCAGCGACGCGCAGGGCGGTGGCGGGGTCGGGCGAGCGCGTGAGCGGCAGTGGGGCTGAGCGGCGGCAGCGCGAGCAACGCGGGGACGACGCAGCGTGCGGGACGACGCAGCGTGCGGGACAGGTGCACTGGGCGGTGGCCATGGAGCAGCGGCCGGCCCTGCTTCTGCGGGCGGCGTGAGCGGCACGACGTCGACGATGCGCGAGGCCGCGACTGGTATTGTTTCGCCACGGCGGCGGGAGGCGAGCGTGCGACTGGCGGATGGTGACCGGGAGGCCGAGACGGAGCGGAGCGCGAAGAAGCGCTGCACGGAGTCAGTAGTGGGAGTGGGAGGCGAGGGCCCGCGTAGAGGCGGGAGGCGAGCACGGCATGGACCGGGAGGCCGAGGTAGCGAGACGGAGCGGATCGAGCGCGGCATGTGTAATCGGCGGCGTGAGGGGCCACAGTGGGGAGCCGAGGAGGCGAGCGACCTGCGCGTGCTACGCGGGTGCGAACGGAGTCGGCGGCATACGGGACCAGCGGCGATCCGAGGCGGGCATGCGCGTGGCAGCAGGCGCGACAGCCAGAGCGCCCAGGCGGCGTGCACGATTTCGACGGCGCGCGTGTCGAGCGGCTCCGGCGGCGTGCAGACCGAGCGGCGTGATGGGCACCGAGGCGATGGGCGGTCAGGGCACTACTCCGGCGGCGTGCGGTTCGAGCGGCACCGGCAGCAGCCAGCAGGTGCGCGCAGCATGCGGGCTGGCGCGCGGGATGACCTGCGTGCGGCCTCCGGAAGAAGAGGAAAAAGAATGGTCTCTTGGAAACAGCCAGTTTTGCATTCTTTCCTCTGTACTGTTCATGTTATGCAAACACCATTTTGCCTTTCAAAATTGCAATGGCTTGTTGAAGTCAGTCTTACTCGGGAGAAGGGAGACAAGGGGGTAGCCAGTGGCAGAGCACGGTGGTCGGGTGGGCAGTGTGGCATGGCGGCGAGGACACGTCGGTCCGTGATTATTGTCGCTGGGCCGGTGGAGATTCTGGGTTGGCTATCACCACCGGTCGGTTTTCCTTTTTGGAAAAATTGATGTCACTAGTGTAAAGTAGCAGTTTCATACTTTTGAGACTTTGTAGTGTTGTAATTTGAGGTGGACTCTCATTACCACAATGTTTGGTAACGATCTGGTACATTCTTAGCTGATGGCTAGTATTGTCAGAATTGCTGCCTCTGAACTGGCTACAAATTAGTGCTGATGGTGAAATGCATTTACTCAGAATTTCGTAAATTCCATCTTGGACTGAAACGAAAAAGGGGCCTATAAATCAGAGACATCAGATTTCAGATCAAACGAAAAGCTATGAACGTTCATAGTTTCTGTTTTCTTTAATCATCTAAGCAGAAAAAAGAAAAACTATTTCAAATGGCCAAGTCATTCCGAGTTTAGAAGCTGCGCCGACCCTGCTCGGCCTCCTCCACATATTCAAAGTCGTGGAAGAATACATGGGTGTGTATTGAGTTCCATGCACCAATCAGTTCACCCAAAAGCCTAAACTGATGACGAAAGGTGCATAATTCATTTATACTCTAACACTGCCCCTCACGTGCAGGCTCCCTCAGGCCGCAAACGTGGAATATTTTATTTAATAAACCGCGCCAGTCAGAATTCGAACTCGAGACCTCTCGCTCCGATACCGGAGAAATCTCCTTGGTGGTGACCACTAAAAGAGAAACTAGTGGTCACCCATAGACCACTAAAGGACAAAATAGAAATCATTTCCCCATTCTTTCCTTTTTTTTTCTCCTTCCTTTTTCTTCTTCCTTTCTTCTTCCTTCCTCCTCCCTTCCTTCCTGCCTCCTCTCCTGCACCCGATCCGCCTTCGTCCTCCGTGCTGCCGCGACCTCGCCGGCCTCCGTGCCACGCCTCTGCCTCCTCGGCCTCCGCGTCGCGCTGCCACCGAAGCCCACATCCCGACCTGCGCCACCGTGCCGCCGTCACCACGCCGCCACGTCGCCCCCGTCCTCCACGCGACTGCGCCGTCGGGCCGCCGCGCGCCATGAGCCCGTCGCTGCGCCACCGCCCCGGCCTCCGCGCCCCGCCGCCACGGCTCCACTCGTGGCCGTCGTGCCACCACGCCACGCCGCACCCCACACTCGTCGGCCCTTGAGCCCCGTGACACCCCTCCCTCGGAGGGTATCGTGCATCCCGTACCAATCCCTGGATCGGTAGTTGGTACGCACGGACGGATAGTCTCAAATCCATACAGTACTAAAATACGAACATTTACGAGAGAACTTACCAAACAAGGTTAAGTGACAATCTAGAGTATGTAGTGGAAAGCGGCAAAAGCTGAACACTTCAATCATCCACGGACAACTTGAGCATACGACGAAACTTAACCGTCTCTATCTCTTCGGAAGTTTGTCCACTAAAAACCACAATGAACAAACTGTGAGTACATAAGGTACTCAACAAGCTCTACCACTAGCAAAGGTTAATAATATACATGTATTTAGGATGGTAGTCAAGGATTGGATAAGGGTTTTACGGAAAGCGCGAATGCAAGGTCTCACTATAGAATCAGTGGGGTTTTCGTAAGAGGAAAACAATTTTGTATCTTTTAGTTGGTCGGACCTGCGGAAGATATTCATCGATCCCGACAATTCCCATAAATTTCAGTTGAGCCTTCCGACCGAAGGTCATAACAGCTCGGCACTCCGGGCCAACACCATTTCCAAAACTCACGGGCACAAGGCTGCCCACTCACACATCAAGGGCTTAGTATTTGTGGCTAATCAATGAGACCTCAAGGTTTGGCGTGTCAATATACCGTGACAACGGACATTCGGATAGTTTTATACACTCTGCAGAGGTTGGTACACTTTACCCACAGGCTATACGCCCTTTGCAAGTAAGCTCATAACGCTGCCACCGCAACTAGGCACGCCCACAAATCCACCCCGAAAGCCCAGGGATCCGACGCGTATGACACAAGCATACCGTCCACCATATACGTGCCAAGTACTGGACTTCACCAAATAAACGATCCCTGGACCTCCGTCATCTACTACATCCGGTGGAACTTCTTGCTGCGTAACCCAAGGTTCGGTGCACAGTCCTGCCCATAACAGGTTCCGTGGTTGTACACTAAATCACCAATTTGGGGTCCGAAGAACCGGTCCTTATATGGCAGGACAAACACTCGATCATCGCAAATGGACAACACCTAAACATCAAGTACTCTATACCAGTACTAGGAGTTTCGCCCACGGCCGGTATCATTTCCCACCCAACTTCACCTTAACACAGCTTGGTCTAATTACCCACCCAATCAACACACACCACCAAACATATTTTCACACATTTTCATAAACAGGGTGTATGATGAAAGATAGTAATAGTTTCTAAGCATGATACTAATATATCATTAACATAGTTAACAATACATCTCGGTTGATTCTAGTGATCTAATGGCAATCAAGGGTATAATGTTCGCATCTATAGTGATTTGAACATTATCATACAACAATTGGGCTCTAGCAAAATATTTGCAAGGATAAATGCATATAAGAGTAGCTTCCTATATAGGTGCGAGAATAAGCAGTGAAATTAGGATCAATTATGATCAAGGAATTGATAGAGCTTGCCCGGCAACGCTAAATCCATTAGGAGTCGTGCCTCACGTCGTTACTCTACTTGGCGTCTATGACACTCCGTGCCATAATCTTTCGAGTTAGCATTTTTAAAACTCATCTCGAGTCTGGATTAACCTACCCAAGAAGAATCATTGACATGCAAAGTGTTTTCGGCATCAAATAAATTCGAAAACACTTTGGTTTGAACTACAACTCAAATTTCTACAACACAAGTATGGTCCACCAAAAATATATGTTGTAGGGCATGTCAAATGAAAAATCTAGGATAAAACCCCACTGGATTTCTTCAAGGTTTGATACCCCAAATAATTCCGATAAACCCAGCATTTAACCCTTTTCTCTGAATTTTCAGAATTAATCCAAAAAGAATTTTGGAGCAAACTCTTCGTGCATGTCACTTTCTGGCGTTATACTTTGCAACAAAATTCTCCACTTAAATTTTCGAACGTGGGAAGACCCTGTATTTGATTTTTCAAATTCGAATTGGGCCACTTTTGGAAATTGGAAGAAAAAGGGAAGATATCAGGGAATATGCCGCGGGCCCCGCCTGTCAGCCCCAGGGCCGCGCCCCGCGCCCGATCGGGCCGTACGCCGGCGCCGCGTGGCGCCGAGCCCCGGCCGCGGTTCTCCTGGTCGGGGGCAAAGGGAGGAGCCCAAGGCCGGTCGAAACCCACCCCCCCCCATTTTCTCTCCCTCTCTCTCTCCCGAGCTCCCACCCCCACCTGCCATTCCCGCCGCCCTAAGAGCTCGCCGCCCCGCCAAGTCCGGCAGCCGCGGCTCGAGCCAAGCACGCCCCAAGCTCCGCCCCACCCCCACCCTACTCCACGCCAAGAACCCCTAAAAATGGCGGAGTAAAACCGGCCAATTTCGAAGAATTCCGCGAAGAGCTCCGCCCCGGCCGTCACGCCGTCGCGGCCAAATTGCCGCCTCTCCGGTGAGCTTCTCCCGGCCAATCTTGTTCCGTTGGGTGCGCATGTTCATGGAGCTTTTTCCCAAACCCTAACCTCCCTCTTTTGTTTCGCGAGGTCGTCGGAATCCTTGTTTTTCCCGGCCGCGGAACTCCGGCCACCGCCACCTCCACGCCGACGGCCATCCACGGTCGAGCTCATCCCCAGCCAAGGTCGTGCCGAGGAAACCCACGCTCCGGTGAAGCTCCACGGCCAAGCCAACCCCCATCCACCCTTCCTCGTGCCCGTGCGCCGCCGCCGAACCACCTCGCCACCACCGTCGCCGTCGCGCCACCTCTCCGGTGAGATCCCGACCGCGTGAGACCCACTCCCGGGTCCACCGCATCACGCGGAGTCCCGTGGACCCTCGCTCGGCCGCGCGCGAGCTCCGGACGCCGTCCCGGCCACCGCGCCGCCGCTCGCCGGCCATGCGCCGGTGAGGCCACGAGGCGGGCCACACGGCCCGGATCCCGTGTGGCCATAGCCACACGCGGATCCGGAACCCCGTGGTCCACGGTGTGGCACGGAGCGCGGAGATTTAAATTTAAATCCCGAATGGCATTTTCGTAATTAGACCCTAAATTCATTTAAACTTAGAAAATTCGTATCTAGAGTTCTAGACCTCCAAAAATTGCAAACTAAATTTTGTTGGACTCCTTGAGAAATGTACTATTTTATGAAGCTTTTAGTTTGGCATTATCAGAAGCAATTTATTTAGGTTAAATTCTTTTTAGGGGACTTAAGCTAAATACTTAGTTGATTAATTAATTACCCCAAATTATGAAGACTAATTTAATTATTATCTTTATCATGTGACTAAGGACCAGAAGCAATTTATTTGCTATTTTACCTAGTTTTTCTAGGATTATTGAATTATTTTTCTTGCACATGTGATAATGATTTAAATGCTTCATGGGAGTTGATGAAGGAGATAAAATTAAATAATCACCTTAAATCATTCCACCCCGCTGGACACCAAGTTAATTTATACTCATGAATTAAATGTATTTGATGAAATTCGCACGTATTCTATAAAATAATTAATATCATGATTTCATCAAAATTTACACATCACCCTTGCATCATGTAGCTGCGGTGGTGAACGTGGTGACCGGCGAGGAGGAGCCCGAAGCCGCTGCTGTTGTTGACCCAGCTATTCAGGGTCAAGCTCAAGGCAAGCCCCGGTGCACAACCTTTTAATTTAAGTATTTTAATTTCATCACTATGTTTGTAGGTCCGTATTGTGCATTAGGTCTACAGGAGTTGTGATGAAAACCCTAGCATGTAGTAGGACCCCGTTTATCCCGGTTCGATCACCCTACGCTAGATGCTTGCTTAATTAGGGCGATGATCCGTCGCGTGGTACGGAGACCACTCGTAGATAGGATAATCACTTTTTTTTGACACGATGCTAAGTAATGTGAAGAGAATGGAAAATTGGAGGCCGGACGGGCAACTAGGTGGAAAGTGAAGGACTGAAAGAGTCTTCAAGGTTGTAGCCCCGTCTCGTGCACACAAGGACCGCGTCGTGTCCGGCCCATGTGGATTAAGCTTGAACGTACTGCTTGCATGCTGGTGTTGATGGGCCCGAGAAACCGACGTACCGATGGTCGTCGTATGTTAGAGAGATACCCTACTCCCTTGATTACTTGGCAGGAATTTGGGAGGAGAGAAGGGAGCACTCTACTCACGGATGACGTCCGGGACGGCATCGCGTGGGGACCCTTCTCGGGGAGCTAGGCCCGACTAACACTATAGTACCGGCTGGGAAAGGTTGTCTCATGCGGCTTCGGGTAGCGCGTATGTGACGTGCAGTCAGAGTTGCTCCTACAGGATGTAAATCGATTCGAATCGCTGCCCCTCACGATAACGAGTACCACTTGTCCCTGCGCCGGAACGTAGTAAGAAGAGAAACAGTGATGATGATGATTATGATTAATTTGCTGTATCGCTTAATTACTTGTTTGGAAACATGTAATGCAGTAGCTTAGTGCAAATTAAATTTATTCTTTCTTGCAACTTAATTAAATTGCTAAAAGTTGAAAGTAAGGATTCACTTGTAGGCCAGCTTAGTGCTTAATGTACCCCCCCCGGCCTTTGCATGTCTAGGAGTCGGCTGTAGATAGCCAACTTGACGGGTCGGTCTTGCTGAGCTCTAGTTGCTCGGGGCTTTGCTCTATGTGGTTTTCGGAGGATCCCACCGGACAGGACTTAGGTGCTTGGAGATGACGCCTGGCAGGATCGGACTCGGGTGACGGCCACTACACTTGGGAGTGGTGCGGCCCGAATGAATAGAGAAGTTGATGTGCCGGTAAGATGTTCGAGGGCAAGAACATCTGTCTCCACCGGGTGCCCGTGATGTTTCGCCGAGAGTGCGATCGTATCTTTTCGCTTCCGCTGTTTAATTGTTTTCTAAACTTATTAGCTTCCGATGCTCATCGGACTCGATGTACTAAGGTACTTGGGATGAATGTAAGAGACTTGTACTTATATTCATTGTGCTATGCTTATGTTTGTATGTTGTAATATCGGGTATCACAGCGCGTGATGCCACCCATGATGATCCCGGAGATGAAAACGCCTCTTCGTGAGGCGGGTCCGTCACAGCGTGGTATCGGAGCCGTCTTGGGGATATTACAACACCTTAAGCAGCCTATTTTCGAAAACCAGGACGTTATCGTGAGAGGACGTGCCCGTAAGGACTATATTAGTTGTAACAGTGGCAATGCTAACCCTGGGTTATGATTGTTTAATTACTTGCATCTACGGCTGTGGCTCGGGTATGTCCGCATTTAAATTAGCGGTCCGCGCCCGCGGACGGAGAATACGGGACAATGTTGGCTCGTGGCATACCACGGGCGATCCTTTCTATGGATCGTAACTTGTAGAACTGTGCTTCTTTTTGTAGTTTCTTTTGAATTTGATGTACTCGTTTCCGGAATGAATCTTCTGCAGGTACATAACAACGTTAGTAGGTGTGTGTCGGTAAATTTAGACTGACTTACGTGCTCGAGTGCGGGTCACCACCCCGAAATCCGTACACCGTTGAGACGGTATATTTATTTTGTTTCTTTCGTGGTGAGGACGAATAGGATGACTAAGGTGCATTCATGATAAAAATGGCAAAACTAAAAGTCTGAGTTTTTATAACCTGATAATGTTCAGCAACTCGCTAAGCAAAGGAAATTCACAACTTTATGCTCAAATCTCGGATATGAGTAATTCCAGATGTTCTGGAAACCTTAAGAAGTCAACTAATTTTTGAACATGGTTTTGTGATGTTTGGATCCAGAGCGAGGGAGCTATGCCCTGCCTTGTCAGAGGTGCTGTTTCTGTTTTTCAGAACGACAGCCTGGTTGGTTTTAACCATAACTCCCAGCTCCATTGTCGGAATGGGGCAAATGGGTACTTTCTGGAAAGCTTGAATCATGATCTATAACTTTGGTAGTCTGAGGAAAGGCTGGTTTTGAGGTTGAAGGGTCGAAAATCTCAGATTCCTCCCTCTGGACTGGAAATGCCTCAATCCTGTTTTCAGAATCGTA
Source organism: Chloris gayana (assembly GCA_031894775.1). Classification (NCBI taxonomy): domain Eukaryota; kingdom Viridiplantae; phylum Streptophyta; class Magnoliopsida; order Poales; family Poaceae; genus Chloris; species Chloris gayana. Next base: position 455,590 of record JAUNZO010004139.1, read on the forward strand.
TGCCGGTACTGTTTTGACCATATCTTTGTGCTCACGAATTGGGTACTGGTGATCTTGTACTCGTTGGAAAGGTTGAAACATGGGTCACAACTTTTGTATTCTTTTGGAGGACCAGTTTTGAACCGATCTGGCCCTTTTTGGTCAGTTTTTACCCACTGTACAGATTGCGGTTCAGAATGGACAACCGTCGAGTAAGTCTCATAACTTTTCGCTCGCTTGGAGAAAAGGGTTGATCAAGTACTCGATGGAAAGCTGAGGTGATACTCTACATTATTGTTATTAGGAGGAAAGACCAATTCTGTCATTTTCTGGGGTAAAATGTACAGTTTTGTTGGCTGTACGGCGTTGGACCGCCGGGACAGAATTTGATTTAATATGGAAACTTGCCGTTCGATAATCGTTACCATTTGTTTGCTCACATAATGCTTTTGGCTTAACATCCTTATTCGGTGCGTCATGCTTACGTGGTAAAAATGTTTTCTACCCTTCGCAGATGCCGTCCAACAGTGAGTCTGACCGCGGTCACGCCGACGTCACGTGGTCCGCTGGGGAGGAGGCTTTGACAGAGGCTCTCCCTGGTATGCTGTGGGCGCTGTTGGAGACTCTTGGACACACCCAGCCCCCGCTGTACTTCATACAGCGCGTTCGAGTTTCTGGGGTCCTCCTTCACAAGGTGAAGGCGGAGGTTGCTAACCACCCCGACGAGCAGGCAGGGTGCACGGAGTTCCAAGTGTTCTCCAGGGACACCCACGAGGGCCGAGCTAAAATAGCTCAGCTCATTTTGACGGAGTTTGTGAGCTCTCACAGGGACTCTTTGTCGGGCACCCCTTTAAGCTGATCCCGACACTCGACTACTTCGACAAGGTAGTCGAGCGACGTCTCAGGAGGATTGCCCGCACGGAGTTGGGTTATCACGGCGTCTCTCGTTACGCTCGCGAGGCTTTCTGGATACACCGGGACGCGGACGTGATGGCTTCGCGCCTCCGGGACCGTGTGACCCAGTTGTCCATGGTCCGTCGCGAGCTGAGGGAATGCATGGACACTCTCGCACAGGAGCGTTCCGACGCGATCCGGAGTCTGCAGAGCAAGACTCCGGAGGCCGCGAGAGTCACGGACGAGCGTGATGACCTCGCCCGTGAGAGAGATGCCATGTTGGTTCAGCGTAACCTCTTGCTGGAGGAGCGAGACGAGCTCCGGCAGGAGAGGGACGACCGGACCCGAGAGCGCGATGAGGCACGCCAGCAGCTGGTGGGCCGCAACGCGCGAGTGGCTCAGCAGGAGCACTATATCCACCACCTCCGGACTAACTTGATGGTTGCCCAGCAGTTGGAGCAGGAGCAGCTCCACGACATTCGGGCGTTGGAGCAGCAGGTCGCGCAGTTGCAACAGCAATTGCAGGCTGCCCTGGCACCCCCTCCACCACACGACGACGCGTCCGACGTCGACGACCCGTAGGAGTGACCTCCTTCGGCAGGAGGGTGTTAGGAGTAGATTGACCGGCAGCTGGTAGCAGATTATTTTTGATGCTCGATAGCTGTATTAAATCGAGTAGTACCCATCTAGTGGGGGATATTTGGAGGTGTGATCGTAAGTGTATGACGAGTCGATGACTAATGTATGAACCATGGATATTATGGAAATTGTGGCACTTTTGTGCTAGTTTGTGAGCTTTGTGATGTATTTTATTTCCATACGAGGCTTTCTTTCTTTTAAATGTTCATACTATATCGCAAGTCGTTATTAACAGTGGGGATCTTGTTTCCTTACGGATGGCCGATAACGTTGAGATTTTGGACAACGGTTGGATGTGGTCCGATTGCTCGCACCGCGACGGTTTACCTGCGATGCTATGGCAGGCCATGCAGACGCTAGGGTACACCGAGCCCCGGCCTACGTAGGGAAGGAGTTCGTGGAGCGAGGAATGCTCACTTGTACCATGCACGTGGTGGTGCCGGGTAAGGCGGTACCCCCACGCCAGGAGTCGTGGATGGTGACCACGACGGGCCTCGCGATCTTCAGCGCATGGGACTTGGCAGCGCTGGAGGCTCTCACCAAACTTTGTGAGCTTCACGCACTGACCTTGTAGGGACACCTTACCTATACTTACCGGTCGGTGACCCCTACGACAGCCGCTGGAGACGCCGCATGGCAGTGTTGAGTGACCCCACTACACCCCACTTCAACCCCATGCTCGGCAAACACCGCGTGCTATGCGGACGTCCTGTTTCGGCAGCACGAGTATCGGAACCGCGAGGTGAGCCTCCTCATGGAGGCCATGCGAGGGAACGACGCCGGGGTCGTTCGGAGGGACCAGCAGGTCACCTCGCTCACCGCGGAGAACGCGGCCCTCCGTGAGCAGCCACAGCAGCGAGAGGCCACCGCAGTAGCAGGTGGGACAGTGTGCTCCAGCACCCCGTCCTGCTCGGAATGCTGCAGGGAACCGTCCGCCGCCACCGGAGCCCCTTGTTTTGGTTGTGGCCGCCCAGGACACTTTGTTAGGGATTGCCCCTACCAGCAGCGGGGCAGTGCTCCTAACCAGCAGCGCGGGAACAACAACAGGGCCCCAGCAAAGACAGGGCGTGTGAATTACACATCTACCATGGAGATTCCGGACGACGCTCCCGTGATGGCGGGTATGTTTTCTGTTCGAGATCATCCTGCCCTCATATTATTTGATTATGGAGCATCGCATAATTTTATCAGTAGCATGTTTGTGGAAAAGTTTGGGTTATGCCGTAGCGCGATGAGATCTTCGTATTTGATAAAGTCGGCTAGTGGTCGGATCACCGCTAGAGATGAGGTTAGATGGGCATCGGTCACCCTACGGACTAAGGTATACCCCACGGATTGCATCGTTCTTCCTGGCAGTAATATTGATGTGATATTGGGCATGATGTGGATGAAACACCACAAGGCGGTATTAGATATAGATGGGTTCACCTGTCGGCTTGAATTCTCCATTGCATGGTCAAGATGTCCTTCGACCGACCTACCCTAAGAATTGTACTCCCGCAGTACATCAAGCTATTATCGAGGGCCCGACCGATATTCCGGTTGTCCGTGAGTTTCCTGATGTATTTCCTGAGGATCTTCCGGGAATGCCTCCGGACAGGGATATCGAGTTCAAGATTGAGTTGCAGCCGGGCACGGCTCCGATCTCGAAGAGACCATACAAAATGGCACCCAAGGAATCGGCAGAATTGAAAGAGCAATTACAGGAACTGTTGGACAAAGGTTATATTAGACCTAGTTCCTCACCTTGGGGATGTCCGGCTCTATTTGTCAAGAAGAAGGACAAATCTTTGCGCTTATGCGTAGATTACCGCCCTCTCAATGCAGTCACTATCAAGAACAAGTATCCCTTGCCTCGCATTGATATCTTGTTTGATCGGTTGATGGGAGCCAAGGTAGTCTCAAAGATTGATTTGCGCTCGAGCTATCACCGAGATCAAGATCAGGGCGAGAAGATGTGCCTAAGACAGCCTTCTCTACACGGTATGGCCTCGTATGAGTATTTGATGATGTCTTTTGGGTTGACAAATGCACCGACACACTTCATGTATCTTATGAATTCGGTATTCATGCCCGAACTTGACAAGTTTGTGGTGGTCTTTATTGATGACATCCTGGTGTACTCCAAGTCCGAGGAAGAGCATGCCGAGCATCTTCGCATTGTTCTCCAAAGATTGCGAGATCACCAGCTGTATGCGAAATTCAGCAAGTGCGAATTTTGGCTTAAGGAAGTTCCATTCTTGGGTCACGTCATTTCGAGGAGGGCATCTCCGTTGATCCAAGCAAAGTGCAGGACGTACTTAAATGGGAAGCTCCTAAGTCTGTACCACGGATTCGCAGTTTCCTAGGATTGGCAGGCTATTATCGGAGGTTCATTCCGAACTTCTCCAGAATTGCCAAACCTATGACCGAGCTTCGAAGAAGGAGAAGAAGTTTGAGTGGAGTCGGGCTTGTCGGGAAGCCTTTGAGACTTTGAAGAAATTGTTGACATCCGCCCGATGCTAGCACAGCCGGACCTTGAGAAGCCCTTTGACATTTTCTCGTGGCGCATCGGGCAAAGGTTTGGGTGGAGTTCTCATGCAGGAGGGTCGAGTTGTTGCTTATACCTCCCGGCAGCTCCGGAAGCACGAGCAGAACTACCCTACTCATGATCTCGAATTAGCGGCAGTTGTACTCGCTCCGAAGGTGTGGAGGCATTATCTGTTGGGTAATCTCGTTCGCATCTACACCGATCACAAGAGCTTGAAGTACATATTCACTCAGGATGACCTGAATATGAGGCAACGCCGTTGGTTGGAGTTGATTAAGGACTATGAGTTGGAAGTGCACTACCACCCCGGGAAAGCAAATGTCGTTGCAGATGCACTTAGCAGGAAAGCACATTGCAACCTCCTTCAGGCCACTCGGTCAGCCAAGGATGGGCACTACATCCAGGTTGTACCCCATGGGTCGCTCTACAACTTGGCTTTGATACCCACCTTGCGAGAGGAAGTGGTGGAAGCGCGAAAGCGGATACTTGCATTGCTCACCTCAAGAGGAGGATAAAAGAGGGAGATAGGCAAGTGGCATGTTTCCGTGAGGACGATGCGGGAGTCGTTTGGTTCAAAGACCGCATCGTAGTGCCGAAAGTTCCCGAGCTACGTAAGAAGATATTGGATGAGGCTCACCTAGCCAAGTATGCTATGCATCCCGGCAGCAATAAGATGTACCATGATCTTAGGACGAGGTATTGGTGGACAAGGATGAAAAGAGAGATTGCTCGCTACGTCGCTGAGTGTGACACTTGTCGTCGGGTCAAGGCTGATCATTTGAGACCCGCCGGGCCGTTGCAGCCACTCGGTGTACCATCTTGGAAGTGGGATGACATCAGCATGGACTTTATTGTTGGGTTACCCGCCACAGTACGGAAGCTTGATTCTATTTGGGTGATCGTCGATCGATTGACCAAAGTGGCACATTTCATACCCGTGAGCACCCGATTTACAACTCGGAAGTATGCTCGGTTATACATCGAGAGGATCCTGTGTTTACATGGTGTGCCAAGGACAATCGTTTCCGATCGAAGAACACAGTTTGTGGGACGTTTCGGGAGCAACTTCATGCGTCCCTAGGAACGAAATTAATTCGAAGCTCAGCTTACCACCCACGGACCGACGGTCAAACGGAAAGAGTAAACCAGATATTGGAAGACATGTTGAGAGCATATGTCCTAAATCACGACAAGAAATGGGATGAATGCTTACCCTTAGCAGAGTTTGCTTATAACAATAGCTACCAAGAGAGCATTAAGATGGCACCGTTTGAGGCTTTCTATGGTCGCCGATGCCGTACTCCACTCGGTTGGTCCGAGTCCGGAGAGAGAACGATCTTTGTCCCGGAGCTTGTACAACAAGCCGAGGAACGAGTGTTGGAAATACAAGCAAACCTCAAGGCAGCGAAATCAAGACAAAAGAGCTATGCGGATAAAAGACGCCGACCGCTTGAGTTCAAAGTGGGTGATCTTGTATACCTTCGAGTCTCACCGACTAAGGGTGTACAAAGGTTTGGCGTGAGAGGCAAGCTCTCACCCCGCTACATCGGACCCTACCCCATTGTGGCCGGATGTGGTGCTTGTTGCTTACAAGCTTGAATTACCCGACACGCTCGCCGGTGTGTATGATGTCTTTCATGTCTCGCAACTGAAAAAGTGCCTCAAAGCGCCCGTTGATCGAGTGTTAGATGAAGTGGTACCATTGCAGTCTGATTTGTCATACTACGAGCAGCCGGTCAAGATTGTTGATACAAAGGAAAGAGTTACCCGAAATGGCACTCGAAGTTTTTCAAGGTTCGGTGGAGTCACCACTCCGCGAGGGAGGCTACGTGGGAGTCGGAAGATTTTCTTCGCACCCACTACCCAAAATTCCCGCTACAACCTAGAGGTACGTAAACCACCCCCTTCTTACTTGAGCTTAATCTCGGAACGAGATTCCTTCTATTTATCTTCATGCTTGAGCCCGAGTCTCCTGGGCGCGTCCATGTAAGCAGCCTGGCATGCGCACGTCGCTCCCGGGTATATAGGAATAGAAGGAGTCAAGTCAGTTGAGCGTCATTCGCGGCTCGCTCTCGCAGAGCGCGGCGTGCGGTGCGCGCGTCGTGGGCAAGTGCCCGGAGTGTCTCTTGTATCTATAAAAAAAGATCAAAACAGAAAACGCGGTCTAGCTTACAGCCGCACCAAAATTCCCTGTGTTCGCGTGTGTTAGTGTTGTCTACTTCGTCTCCGGCAGTCTCGCTCCACACCGGCGAGCTTGCTGTGTTCGGAACAGGTTGGCTGCGAGCTCGCTCTTGTTCATGGCGGTCTCGGGGCGAGCAGAGCGAGCTGTGCGCTGCCCGGCGGCGTTTGCGGCACGCGCATCCGTCGTGGATCGGGGAGGCGCGTCGCGAAGCGGGGAGGGCATCCCAGAGCAGCTGGGAGCAGCGTGGCGTGCGGAGGACGCCGGACGACGGCGAGGCACGAGCCAGTGCGTTCGGGCAGGCGGCGTGAGGAAGACGACAGGCGACGTGGCGCGACGAGGACCTTTCGTCCGGTCGTGAGCCGGCTGGGCCAGGTGGGCCGCGCAGAGGAGAGAATGGAAGGAAAATAAAAATAACGAGGAGAGAGCGACGGGCTGGGCCAGGGAAGGAAAAGAAGAAAGAGGCGGCCCGGGAAAGGGAAATTCCTTTTTTTTTCCCCAAGAATCAGCTTTTGAATTTTGTTTGATTTTTGGGAGGTATTTTGGAGTTTTAACTATTGGATCAACACACAAATAAAATAAAGAGGAGTAGAGCAACAACATTCAAACAAAATCAAGGAATTCAAATCAAACAAGCGCTCTCAAGATTTATTTTAGAATTTCCAAAATTTTATTTTCCCTCTAGTTTAATTAATTAATGGAGTTTTGTTTTCCGAAAATTTGTGAGTCGATAAATAAAATACTAAAATTCTAAATTTAGCTTGAATTTTCAATTTAATTTAGGTTTTAAATTTCAGGATTTTAGTGCCCTAACCCTAACCCTAACACTAGCATATGCAAAAAAAAAAGAGAGAAAAAAACAAAAATGTTGGATGCATATATGAAACTACTGGATGAAAAATAAAATGTTTCGCCAATATTTGAAAATGTTTCGTCAACACTTGAAAATGTCGGGTCAAAAAACCCAAATATCGAGCAAACACGTCGATATGTTGGTTGAACATCTCGAAATGTTGGTCAACATCCGAGAAAAGCCGGGAACAAAAAAGTCGTGTCAACATTTCGAAAAATGTCGTGTCAACATTCAAAAAAAGTTGAAAACAAAAAATGTTGTACCAACATTCGCAGAAATGTTGAATCAACATTTGAAAAACGTTTATGAGGAAAAACAATGTTGGGTCAAAAATTTTGAAAATTTCGAGACAACATTTGAAAAAAATGTTTGAAAAGAAAAAATGTTGAATGAACAAAAAATATGTCGTCGAAACGTTGGATCAACAAAAAACATGTTGTCTGAATTGTTGACCTGACTTTTCGTATTTGGCTATATCTAAAAACGAAAAGCTTCCGTAAAAAGAAACGACCGCTATAAGTAAAAAAGTGGTGACCGCCAATTAGTCTTCCCCCTCGGTGAGCGGTGGGGGAATTTGGCTGCGCCACGAGTCAGGCCATGTTAGCATCTTTTTTTCACCATCACGTGCTATGTTTGGCACGGCTTATGCATAAAGTGTTTATAGTGTTTATACTGCTTATATAATGCTTATTTTTTCAAAACTGTTTATAGTGCTTATGTAGCATAAGCAATCAACCCGTTTGGCAAAACTGCTTATATTTATTCATCAAAACTACTTATTCTCACATATAAACATATAAGCTACGTTTTGCTGCTTTGCCTAAAATGCTTATATGTAGTATAAAATGATAAAGTGCTTATAGGTGCTTAGACCTCATAAGCACTTTACTATTTTACCGTTTAACACTTCAAACTGCTTATTAAGCATAAATACTTTTAATAAACAGTTCAATAAACCGTGTCAAACATACACTTACTATCGTCTTCCCCTCTCTCTCTCTCTCCTCTTCCTTCCCAAACCCTAGCTTCCACCCAAATCCAGCCACTCGCTCCTCCTACAAGTAGCAAAACGGAGAGAGGACATCGCGGTGAGCCTTCTCCTATCCACGATAACTCCACGGACCATCACCGCTTGTGGTAGCTGCCGGAGGACATCGAGGTGGGGGCGATGGCAGTGCCTTGCGTCAAAGGCCGAGTGGCGGCGCGCCATCTACCAAGAGACGGTGTAGCCTCCTCCAGGTGAAAGGCGAGGTCTCTCTCTTGTTTTACTTTGGTTCACATCAGTGGCTCTCAACGGATTGATGCTCTTTACCATGCTAATCTTCATCTTTTGTGGGATTTTTGTGTGTACGAATTCACTGCTGAGGATTCGATTCCCTGGAACCTATGTTCTTTTTTCATGTTGAGATCAGCTATTAGTTCTTTCCTCTCGGTTTGTTGCCTTTGGTGTGTTATTGATTCTGCCCACTCTCTCTCTTGCATTTGGTTCTTGTTCCATGATTTTTTTCCCTTGCACCATCAGAGGTCACATTTGATTTGTTGATCAGATTTACTTGCACATGTGTGCCAGTTCTGGATTGCTCCATGTCTAGGATTTCTGATTCTTTATTTTTTCTGTTTAGTTGGTTGATATCTCAAGTCACTCCCTCACCCTATATGACCAGAGGTGCAAGATTGATGAGGTTGGTGCAACCAGGATGAGTTAATACTCTGTTTGGCGGTACGACGTCAGGAAAGGTACTATTTTTCCATCCTATTTTGTACTTCTTATTTCTGACTTCATCATAGAATAGTGTGTTAATTGTGTAGGTGCAGTTTGATGAGGTACAGTTCGATGAGAGATGGCAGAGGCTTCTCGTTGATGCAGATCGATCGTGTTGCTCACGCCTTTGGTTGGCTGATTAAATTCCATTTAAACGAGATCCGTTATGCATGAGCGAGTGAGTATATTACTAATGCAGTTTCTGTGGGAACAAGCCATTATTGAATTTATCTGCTACTGAATAGGTGACAAGGGTAAGCTGTGAGAACTGCTACACCCAGCAGCACTTTTATCATTATCATGAGCTGCAGGCATCGATGGCTCATGGATAGCTAGGTATGTGCTCCGGTCCAAGATTTACCTTGATTACTTGCATTGCTTATCCTAAAAACACTTTTCTTTCCATTGCTGGTGGCCGAAGCCTATTACGTATTTGCCTCTTTGATTTATGTTGGTGAAATCTGATCTACAACCTATATATTCATATTTATTCATACATCTGCATCCAGTTGATTTGATATTTGTTATTATTCTCTATTTGATAATTGGTCACATGAATACTCTGGGTCCTACAACTTCAGTGCATTGTGCTACCCAAGGCCGAGCATTCTTTTCATTGCAACCAATGAAATTGTTGTCGTTCATCTCCCGTGCAGTTGTATTGGTTGTTGGGTTTTCCGGTGGAGTTCAAGGAAATATGTTAAGGGCTTCAGCGAAAGTAAGTTTGATCCGTACCTAGCCACTGCACCTGCATGTTTGTTCTTAGTTCAAATTCTGTAACAAACAAAAAATGATTGTTCCAAGTAACTTTGCTAATTTATTTCACATGAAATTATATACTGGATCGCCCTATAATGGTACATCAATTATGTTGAAAAGCTTGACAGTTTCCTGTTGGCAACTTTGCTTAGAGTTGACCTTGAAGAAGATTTATAGGTGGAAATTTGTCCTTCTCTGCTGAAAATTTGTTAATCGTATGGTTGTCCATTCTATGGGTAGAGCCTTTTGATCACAGGAAAAAAAACGTTCACAACCATATCGCCTTTTGATCACAGAAAAAAAAACGTTCACAACCATATCAATATTTTTTTATCTGACCTGAACATAATTGCAATTTATTACCCCTTGACAATTTCCTTTTGGCAACTTTTCTCAGCGGTGATCTTGAAAAAGATTTATAGGTGGAGCCACTCTGCATTTGTCCTTCTCTGCTGAAAATTTGTTAATCATATGGTTGTCCATTATATGGGTAGAGCCTTTTGATGTCAGGAAAAAAACGTTGACAACCATATCAATATTTTTTTATTTGACCTCAACATAATTGCAATTTATTACCTCTTGACAATTTCCTTTTGGTAACTTTGCTTAGTGGTGACCTTGAAAAAGATTTATAGCTGGAGCCACTCTACATTTGGCCTCCTCTCGCTAAAAATTTGTTAATCATCTGGTTGTCCATTCTATGGGTAGAGCCTTTGATCTTAGAGAAAAAAATGTTGACAACCATATATGTCTAGGCAGGCACGTGACCGCACAAGGTATGTGTAACGACCCGATTTTCACCGGATAGTGAAAACCGTGCCTTGTACCTCAATGCCACTCCCAGGAGGGTGACACGTACATCTAATACAGTTAACATCATAAAAACCACAATAAAGAGTAAATGCAAGGCAAGATAATAGAATCTCCAAAGTACATCATCATAACTCAATGCTCAAATCTCATGGATACAAAACACGCGGCACGCAGGCCAGCGAGAGAACCTGAAGGAGACTAGCGGAAGCGTCTCACAAGTAGATCGGCGGTGAAGACCCAAAGCCCACAAGCACTCGTGTGTAGGCGAGAACGTCACTCCTCTCCGGCGGCTCCGTCGGTAGGCTCAGCGGGATCCTCCGAATCAGCGTCTCGAAAAACAAAGTGGGAAAGTCGTGAGTACAATATGTACTCAACAAGCCGCAACTACCTAGCAACAATATATGCATGTTGGGATTATTCAAGGAAAGGCAGGGGCTAGCACCTATAGCAATTAATCCTCAAGTCTATGAGATTCACATTTTATTATTAGTCAAATTTTATAAGTGGCCTTGCAGGAAACAACACAATCCTGCAAGGGTCAATATTTTATGTCCAAGCACACCTCCACTGGACCACAGCTCGAAGCCGGAAGTAAAACCTATCGAGGGGAGAAGTAGTAAATGCTAATCAAGCGTGTCGCTCAATGGTGTTGCCCCCTTACCCGAGGGCTAGGCTATACGTATAGATTATATATCTCTGCAGAGACGAGTAAGCAACCGTACCCACGTGAAGATGTACTATAACTACAACCACCGTCGTGGCTAAAGCACAAGCAATACTCACAAGATCAATAAACAAAGCATCGACCGGCGGGCGCCCGTCCCTCAGTGTCCGGGATCCCCAACCACAACGCAGAAGAGGGCCCCGAAGGTGTGAAAGGTCTACCACGGGCCAGGTGGGATATCCTCTACTCATGGGTCGAGACAAAAGCTCCAAAAACCCACTAACACTAACTCTACACCACGGCGGGCTCACCAGTCCTCCGCTAAGCGTCTCAATCCAGCTCGCCCATACGGGTCACGTGGTAAGCTAGTATACCAAAGAGCGAGCAACCAGGAACCGGTCCTTATGCTGCCGGGGCGAGTCACCATCCCTCTCCTCAAAACAACAGTCTCAACAAGTGTCACCACAACAGGGGCCCCATAACCCAAGGCCCCTACACAATCTGCGTCCGCAACAGGCGCTCTCCAAACAGAGACTCCCCAAAAGTCTCCCAAGCACCTAACCACCTACACTCGCCCCGCAAAAGTCCTACAGGGTATCTAGTACTGAAACTCGACACCTAAGAAACACCTACAATTTATTTTACACAAAAACATGTATAGTCATCATGGGGTTCAATTAAGCACTAAGCAGATTCTAAGCATGCGAGTAACAAGTAAAAACACCCTATGGCAAACAGTGGCAAAGATGGCATAGTATGGCATAGGTAAACTACGAGTGCAAGTAACCATTAATCATGCATGGATTAGTTTAATGCAATTGCAAAATAGGAGCAAGAGTGGTCAAGGATTGCGGCTTGCTCGCGAAACGCTGGTCCCAGTGCCGGGTCGGGGTACTCGTACGGCTGCTCCGGCGGGAACTCCTCAAACTGCGGCTCGGGCGGAAACTCCTCGTAGCTCTCCGCGCGACGTAACGTACGAAACGGGTTAGGCACGCAAAACGAGAAAAGTACGAGAGCAACGAAACAGACGACGGACTTTACGACACTAGAACATGGCTAACAACTACACTAACGTGTAGATCTTGTCGCTACGAATCCAACGCAACCAACCGCGTATTTTTCCGACGCTCCGATAAAAGATATGAATTTTCGACGGAAAAGGATTTATCGAAAATTCTGGAAAAAGGAAAAAGAAAATCCAGGGAATATTCCCCAGAATATTCTTTTGGAATATTCCGCCGGTCCACACTATGCTGTGGACCGGGCCCATCGTTGCGCATCTCTCCCCGGTCCACATGGACCAGGCCCATGCAAGAAATGGACGGACCCCTCATGGACCGAGGCGGGCCCGCGGCCGACGTCCGGTGACGTCGGCGTGACGCCACGCCACCGGAGACGGGCGGCGCCGCCACCACGATGACGCGGGGCTCGCCGGAATCGGAGCGTAGCGGCGCTACGGCTCGCCGCGGAGGGAATGGAGACCACCTACAGGTTCGTCGTGGCGGTGCGCACCGCCGCTGGCCTTCCCGAGCACTAGCTCGCACCTAGGCGGCGGCGCGAGCTCGCCGGAGCTAAGCTCCACGGCGGCGCGGGAGGAGGGAACTCCCCGCAGTGCAACGCACCACCTAAAACTAGCACAAAACAAAGCTTATCCACGCGCGAAGCTAACGAACCCCACGGCCGGCCAAAACGACGACGGGAGAGCCGCCGGCGGCGAGGTCCGCGGCGGCGACCATGGGGATGGCGACGGCATCTACAAAACCTAGGGTTTCTTCACTAGCGGACGCGCACACGAGTGACTACCGAGCGAGGCAAAGTTATTCCACCCCCAATTGCCCATGAGCTCGCCTCTAACCTAGAGCTCGCCGGCAATCATGGCGGAGCGGAGGCGGAGCATGGCGGGGAGGCACAATTCATGGCCAATCCACGGGGAAAAGGAGGGGAATGAGGGCGCCGACTCACCAGGGTCCTTGCGCGGCTCACGGGCGAGGCGGAGGAGGGCCGACGACGCCGTGCGACGAAGAGGGGCGGCGGCGGACGGAGAACGACGGGCACCGTGCGACGGTGACCATGCGCAGCCGGCGTTGCCGGGCTACGAGACGACAAGGGCACGGGGTCAACGCGAGGACGAAGTTTGAACGATGGGGACGGAGGAACGGAGCTCGAGCTTACTGGAAGGGCACCGCCGGCGACGAGCGGCGACGGAGACGATGACGGCTCCAAACTCTCTTTGCCTCGCTCGTCCTCCACCCTGCGCAAAACACGCAGCGGTGAGCACCAATGGGACAGGCACCGGACGCCGAGCAAGCCGAGGGCGGCCGGAGCGCAGCGGCGGAACTCACCTCGAGGCGGGACGCCGGTGGAGCTAGGGTTTGGGAACGCTCGGGCGGCGCGGCGCGGTTTAAATTGGAGGGAGCACGGGACGGAGGGGAACCCGCTAGAAAACAAGCGGAGTCGGTCGAGGCGGGGCCGGGTGATGCAGGGGCGGCGCTAGACGACGGCCGTCCGACGTGGAGTTCACGGGCGAGCGCGCGTACGGGCGAAGGTGGAAGAAAAACAGGAGTGGGCCGAGTCGGGCTGCTTGGGCTGGCTGGGCTGCGCGCGGGAGTGAAGAGAGGAAGGGAGAAAGAAGTGGGTTGCTTGGGCCGCGCGCGGTGAGAGGGAGTTGGGCTACGGCGGAGGATTCGGCCCACGCGCGAGTTTATTCGTTTTCGAATTTTTCTCTCTTCTCAAACTTGAACCAAATTCATCCACTTTTGATTTAATTCGAATTTTGAATATACACGGATACATGGGATGTTACGGACTCCCCCTTACAAGAATCTCGTCCTCAAGATTTCACTCCTCATCCTCAAACAAGTGTGGGAAGTCCTTCCTCAAGTTGTCCTCCATCTCCCAAGTGGCCTCACGCTCGGTGTGGTTACTCCACGGAACCTTGCAGAAATGGATCCTGCGACTCCTCGTCTCCTTGTAGGCCCTATCCAAGATCCTCAAGGGGTACTCCAAGTACTCCGGACCGTCCTGAATATCCAACACATCGGGAGATACCTGCTCCTCCGGCACACGCAAGCACTTCTTGAGCTGCGAAACATGGAACATATCATGCACTCCGGCAAGGTGTCCCGGCAACTCAAGCCGATAGGCGAGATCTCCAATCCTCCTCACCACTCCGAACGGTCCAATGAACCTCGGTGCCAACTTGCCACGCACGTGGAACCTGTGCGTCCCACGAAGTGGAGAGACCTTGAGATAGACAAAGTCATCCACAAAGAACTCCAAAGGTCTCCTCCTCTTATCTGCGTAGCTCTTCCGCCTGCTCTCGGGCAACACGGATATGCTCTCTCGACCTGCTCAACCTTCTCCTCGACCTCTCTAACAAGATCTGGGCCATAGAAAGACCTCTCTCCAACCTCCGACTACATGAGAGGTGTCCTGCACTTCCTCCCATACAAGAGCTCATTTGGCGACATCTTGATGCTAGCCTGGTAGAAGGTAGAGATCATAAGGAAAAAAAGGAGTGAAGAGAGTTAAGAGACAAGGAGAAGAAGACATCTAGATACTTGCACGGTAACTATTGTTGTAGGAGAACTCAGCAAACGACAGATCGTCCTCCCAACTCTTGCTGTAGGTGAGCACACAAGCTCTCAACATATCCTCCAAAGTCCGGTTCACCCTCTCTCGTCCGTCCATCCGTCCGAGGGTGATACGCCGTGTCTGTAGTCCAGCCTAGTGCCCATCGAAGCATGCAGACTCCTCCGAACTTAGCCACAAGCCGAGGACCACGATCGGACACTATGGTGAGTGGGGCACCATGTAGCCTCGGAATGTTGTCAATGTAGAGACGGGCAAGCTGCTCCACATTGTACTTGGCATTGACGGCAATGAAGTGAGCCGCCTTGGAGAAACGATCCACAATCACCCATATAGAATCATGACCCTTCCGTGAGTGAGGCAAACCATTGATGAAATCCATGCTGATGTTTTCCCACTTCCACTTCGGAATCTCAAGAGGCTTGAGCAAACCGGCCGGCTTCGATGCTCGCCTTGACCCTCCTGCAGATGTCATACCTCCCCACAAACCGAGCAATATCCATCTTCATACCTTCCCACCGGAACCGAGTGCGAAGATCCCGATACATCTTTGTGTTCCCCGGATGGATCGAGTAGCGAGAACAGTGAGCCTCTCTCAAAATCTCCTCTCGAATCCCAGCACCTCCAGGAACCACAATCCGATCCTTGTACCAAAGTACACCATCATCATCCACCCTAAAGCCAGGAGCCTTATCCACTCGCCATCTTAGCTTTGATCGATGCCACCAAGCTGTCATCCTTCTCGCTTCTCCTTGATCCGATCCCCAAGAAGGTGGGTGATCCTCAACTCGTGGAGATAGCCCTCGGGAATGAGCTCCACTCCATCCCTCATCATCTCCTCAAACACCTCGGACCGGCTCGTCATCGGACTAGTGCAATAGGCCTTGCGACTCGGCGCATCCGCAACAACATTGGCCTTGCCAGGGTGGTAGTTGATGCTCGAGATCATAATCCTTTATCAACTCAAGCCATCTCCTCTCGCCTCATGTTCAGCTCGGATCTGCGTGAAGATATACTTGAGGCTCTTGTGATCCGTGAAGATCTCACATCTGCCACTAATGAGACAGTGCCTCCAAATCTTCAAAGCATGAACCACCGCTGCAAGCTCAAGATCATGAGTGGGGTAATGCTTCTCATGCGTCTTCAACTGCCTCGATGCATAAGCCACAACCTTCCCGTTCTGCATGAGCACACAACCAATCCCGTGAGTGGAAGCATCACAAGTACACCTGGAAATCCCGACTAAGATCCGGCAAGGTGAGCACAGGTGCGGTGGTCAATCTAGTCTTGAGCTCCCGAAAGCTCCTCTCACGCTCCGGGGTCCACTCAAAGGTGACCTTATCCTGTAAGAGCTCCGTCATGGGACGAGCTATCCGAGAGAAATCCTCAACAAAGTGACGGTAGTAACCAGCCATTCCCAAGAATCTCCTCACATCCTTGACACACTGCGGTCTCTCGCCGACTCACAACCGTCCGAACCTTTCCAGGATCCACACACTCCCTTGGCATTGATGACATGCCCTAGGAAAGCCACTTCCTCAAGCCGAACTTGCACTTGCTGAACTTGGCATACAACCGATGCTCCTTCGGCCTCTCCAAGACAACCCTCAAGTGATGAGCATGCTCTTCGGCGGACTTTGAGTACACAAGAATATCATCAATGAACACCACCACAAACTTATCCAACTCTGCCATGAAGACCTTGTTCATCATGTTCATGAAGTAAGGCGGGGCATTTGTCAAGCCAAAGGAAGCAACAGTTAACTCAAACTGCCCGTGCACTGTTCGGGAAAGACAAGAAGCAAGTTTCGCGGGGGGATGGTTAGGCATGAGAGATAACAAATGGAATTGACAAGGCGGTAATAAAGATTCATACCTACTCACGAAGGCGGTCTTAGGAATGTCACACTCGCGGATTTTCATTTGATGATAGCCCGATCTCAAATCAATAGAGGAGAAATACTTGGCACCCTTCGACTGATCAAACAAATCATCAATCCGCGGCAAGGGGTACTTATTCTTGATGGTGACTTCGTTCAAGGAACGATAGTCAACACACATCCTGTCGGCACCATCCTTCTTCTTCACAAACAGAACGGGGATCCCCAACGTGAAGCGCTTGGGCGAATGAACCCCTTCCTCAACAGATCATCAATCTCCTCCTTCGGGAGGACCAACTCATCGGCGGACATCCGATACGGCCTCTTAGCAATGGGGGCCGTGCCGGGAGAAGATCAATCACAAACTCAACATCCCGATCAGGCGGATGCCCTGGCAAATCATCGGGAAAGACCTCGGGATACTCACAAACCACAGGAATCTGCTCCAAGGGCAAACGCTCAAAGTGACAAAGCTGCTCCGGCAAACGAGGTGCTACGGGGGTGAACCTCACGAGTAACCCCACGGTGACTCACCAAGGTCACTATCCTCTCTTCACACCTGAATCACACCCTTGTTCCTGGTCAACCAGTCCATACCCAAGATCACCTCAATACCACGCGAGGGCAAAAGAATCGAGTCGGCCAAGAACCGCTCTCCCTCAATCACAATCCGAACTCCTCTCGCAACCCAAGTGACACTTGGCTACCCCAAGTGGTGAAGTAGTGACAACAGGAAACCCAAGTAAGACAGTAGGAATCTTAAGCTTCGTAACGAACGCAGACGAGATAAACGATCTAGTCGCACCGGTATCGAAAAGAACAGAAGCTAAACAAGACTCAACCAAGAACTCACCAAGCACAACGTCGGGGCCTGCTGAGCGTCCTCTCGTGGTGACGTGGTGAAGCCTAGCACGGGAAGCACTCTGCTGCGGCTGCTGCCTAGCTGCTGACCGCACAGGACGGGGGCACTGCGGAACTGCTGCTGCTGTGGCTGTGCTGCTGGCCTCGGTGTGGCGAAGGTGGTAGGAACTCCTCGACCCAAGTTGGGACACGCGTAGAACTTGTGTCCCGGCTGCCCACACCGAAAGCACCTGTTGGCGAAGGGCATCCCACTGCTCGGGGGCCTCCACCCCGACTCGCTGTGGTGCTGGAGCACGCTGGTACTGCTGTCCCCGTGGTGCAAACCGCCTCTGCCCGAACCGCCAAACTGCCCCGTGGTGGACGTGCGAAGTGCTGCTGCTGCCCACCAAACCTCGGCCTCTCGCTGCCCTCCGGAACGGTCCGGCTGTCCTCCCGACCTCTTGTGTGCCTCCACCCTCTTGACCTTCTCAATGCTATCCTCAATCTCGATAGCCTTATCCACTAGCTCCTTCAGGGTAGAGCACCCCGCCACGTGGGGGCCAATCTCAGCCTTGAGACCCCTCTTGAAGTAGTAGATCTTGTCCTGCTCGGTGGAGAGATAGAAAATCACGAAGAGAAATGAGATGAAGAGAAAACAGAACGTGTTGAGCAAATCATTGAGAAGAGTAGATACTGATTATTTGAGAATAAAGGCTGGAAAAGAGAATTTTGACCTGCTCGGTGGACACATCACGATGTGAGTAGCGTGACAGCTCGGTCCACCCGTGGTAGTACTCGAGCACACCCATAGCTCCCATCTTCGGGTTCCGGAACTCGTCGGCCTTCCTGTCCATCACCCCCTTGGGGATGTGCTGTGCTCCGAACTCCTGCTCAAACTCGTCCCAAGTGATACTTGTCCGGGTCCCGGTGGTTGGCCACGTAAGTGTCCCACCACGCGCCGGCTGCACCTCCGAGCAAGTAAGTAGCAAGTGACACACACTCGGCGTCGGTGCACTCCATCATCACTAGCTGCTTGGACACCGTCCTGAGCCAGCTGTCGGCGTCCAAGGGATCGGTGCAGTGAGAGAACGTCTCTGGCTGCAGCCTGCGGAAGGCCTCCTTCCTCAAGTCGACCGGCTGCGACCTGCGTGCTGTGGCTGCTGCTGCTGCTGCTGCAAGATCTGCTCGTGGTGCTGCTGCTGCTGTAGCATCTGCATCGGACCTCCAAGGATGTGGGTCTGGTTCGCCATCACGTCGGCGAGAGTCCGAACAGGGGGAGGCGGTGGTGCCTCCGGCTGCTCGGCCTCCTCCTGCTGCCCTAGTGCCTCCTCCCGCTGCTCGGCACCCTCCTGCTGTCCAGCAGCCTCCGGCCCTCCTGCCGCGGGGCCGAGTGGTGCCTCTCCACCGCGACCACGCCCACGGCCACGAGCACCTACGGCTCCTCCTCCACGACCACGCCCTCTCGCACCGCGGCCTCGCGCAACTGCTGCGGGAGCTGCACGACCTCCGCCACGACCACGACCACGCCCACGGTCTCGGGGGCTGGCCGTCTCCGTCCATCGCAGCCTGCTCAAACTGCACGTGGAGACCCCTTCCTCTCGGCATCTGTTGTCAAGACGAAATCCAACGTTAGAGCGTTAATCAAGAATTATCTTCAAATCTTGAAATAAAACTATAATGCATGCTAGAATAATTGTCTAAGCAAACATAACAGCCTTTATCCGTTCGGTCCATCTTGCGTAGATAGCTTTGATCGACGAGAGATTTCAAAGTGTGATGAATTGGAGTTTAGCTGATTAGAGTACTAGATCATGTCCTTAAGCGTGGGTTCTACTAACGTCGGTTCTCGTTCCTACGGACAAGTATGGCTCGATACCAATCGTAACGATCCGATTTTCACCGGATAGTGAAAACCGTGCCTTGTACCTCAATGCCACTCCCGGAAGGGTGACACGTACATCCAATACAGTTAACATCATAAAAACCACAATAAAGAGTAAATGCAAGGCAAGATAATAGAATATCCAAAGTACATCATCATAACTCAATGCTCAAATCTCATGGATACAAAACACGCGGCACGCAGGCCAGCGAGAGAACATGAAGGAGACTAGCGGAAGCGTCTCACAAGTAGATCGGCGGTGAAGATCCAAAGCCCACAAGCACTCGTGTGTAGGCGAGAACATCACTCCTCTCCGGCGGCTCCGTCGGTAGGCTCGGTGGGATCCTCCGGATCAGCGTCTCGAAAAACAAAGTGGGAAAGCCGTGAGTACAACATGTACTCAACAAGCCGCAACTACCTAGCAACAATGTATGCATGTTGGGATTATTCAAGGAAAGGCAAGGGCTAGCACCTACAGCAATTAATCCTCAAGTCTATGAGATTCACATTTTATTATTAGTCAAATTTTATAAGTGGCCTTGCAGGAAACAACACAATCCTGCAAGGGTCAATATTTTATGTCCAAGCACACCTCCACCGGACCACAGCTCGAAGCCGGAAGTAAAACCTATCGAGGGGAGAAGTAGTAAATGCTAATCAAGCGTGTCGCTCAATGGTGTTGCCCCCTTACCCGAGGGCTAGGCTATACGTATAGATTATATATCTCTACAGAGAGAGTAAGCAATTGTACCCACGTGAAGAGGTACTATAACTACAACCACCGTCGTGGCTAAAGCACAGCAACACACACAAGATCAATAAACAAAGCATCGATCGGCGGGCGCCCGTCCCTCAGTGTCCGGGATCCCCAACCCCAACGCAGAAGAGGGCCCCGAAGGTGTGAAAGGTCTACCACGGGCCAGGTGGGATATCCTCTACTCATGGGTCGAGACTAAAGCTCCAAAAACCCACTAACACTAACTCTACACCACGGCGGGCCCACCGGTCCTCCGCTAAGCGTCTCAATCCAGCTCGCCCATACGGGTCACGTGGTAAGCTAGTATACCAAAGAGCGAGCAACCAGGAACCGGTCCTTATGCTGCCGGGGCGAGTCACCATCCCTCTCCTCAAAACAACGAGTCTCAACAAGTGTCACCACAATAGGGGCCCCATAACCCAAGGCCCCTACACAATCGCGCTCGCAACAGGCGCTCTCCAAACAGAGACTCCCCAAAAGTCTCCCAGCACCTAACCACCTACACTTGCCCCCGCAAAAGTCCTACAGGGTATCTAGTACGTAAACTCGACACCTAAGAAACACCTACAACTTATTTTACACAAAAACATATATAGTCATCATGGGGTTCAATTAAGCACTAAGCGATTCTAAGCATGCGAGTAACAGTAAAAACACCCTATGGCAAACAGTGGCAAAGATGGCATAGTATGGCATAGGTAAACTACAAGTGCAAGTAACCATTAATCATGCATGGATTAGTTTAATGCAATTGCTAAATAGGAGCAAGAGTGGTCAAGGATTGCGGCTTGCTCGCGAAACGCCGGTCCCGGGCCGGGTCGGGGTACTCGTACGGCTGCTCCGGCGGGAACTCCTCAAACTGCGGCTCAGGCGGAAACTCCTCGTAGCTCTCGGCGGACGTAACGTACGAAACGGGTTAGGCACGCAAAACGAGAAAAGTACGAGAGCAACGAAACAGACGACGGACTTTACGACACTAGAACATGGCTAACAACTACACTAACGCGTAGATCTTGTCGCTACGAATCCAACGCAACCAACCGCGTATTTTTCTCGACGCTCCGATAAAAAGATATGAATTTTCGACGGAAAAAGGATTTATCGAAAATTCTGGAAAAAGGAAAAGAAAAACCAGGGTATATTCCTTTGGAATATTCCTCCAGAATATTCTTTTGGAATATTCCGCCGATCCACACTATGCTCGTGGACCGGGCCCACCGTTGCGCATCTCTCCCCGGTCCACATGGACCAGGCCCATGCAAGAAATGGACGGACCCCTCATGGACCGGGGGGCCCGCGGCCGACGCCCGGGTGATGTCGGCGTGACGCCACGCCACCGGAGACGGGCGGCGCCGCCACCACGCTGGACGCGGGGCTCGCCGGAATCGGAGCGTAGCGGCGCTACGGCTCGCCGCGGAGGGAATGGAGACCACCTACAGGTTCGTCGTGGCGGTGCGCACCGCCGGTGGCCTTCCCGAGCACTAGCTCGCACCCGAGCGGCGGCGCGAGCTCGCCGGAGGTAAGCTCCACGGCGGCGCGGGAGGAGGGAACTCCCCGCAGTGCAACGCACCACCTAAAACTAGCACAAAACGAAGCTTATCCACGCGCGAAGCTAACGAACCCCACGGCCGGCCAAAACGACGACGGGAGAGCCGCCGGCGGCGAGGTCCGCGGCGGCGACCATGGGGATGGCGACGGCATCTACAAAACCTAGGGTTTCTTCACTAGCGTACGCGCGCATGAGTGACTACCGAGCGAGCCAAAGTTATTCCACCCACCAATTGCCCATGAGCTCGCCTCTAACCTAGAGCTCGCCGGCAATCATGGCGGAAGCAGAGGCGGAGCATGGCGGGAAGGCTCAATTCATGGCCAATCCACGGGGAAAAGGAGGGGAATGAGGGCGGCGACTCACCAGGGTCCTTGCGCGGCTCACGGGCGAGGCGGAGGAGGGCTGACGACGCCGTGCGACGAAGAGGCGGCGGCGGACGGAGAGCGACGGGCACCGTGCGACGGTGACCACGCGCAGCGGCGTTCGGGGCTACGAGACGACAAGGGCACGGGGGTCAGCGCGAGGACGAAGTTTGAACGATGGGGACGGAGGAACGGAGCTCGAGCTTACCGAGAAGGGCACCGCCGGCGACGAGCGGCGACGGAGACGATGACGGCTCCAAACTCTCTTTGCCTCGCTCGTCCTCCACCCTGCGCGAAACACGCAGCGGTGAGCACCAATGGGACAGGCATTGGACGCCGAGCAAGCTGAGGGCGGCCGGAGCGCAGCGGCGGAACTCACCTCGAGGCGGGACGCCGGTGGAGCTAGGGTTTGGGAACGCTCGGGCGGCGCGGCGCGGTTTAAGTGGAGGGAGCACGGGACGGAGGGGAACCCGCTAGAAAACAAGCGGAGTCGGTCGAGCGGGGCCGGGTGACGCGAGGGCGGCGCTAGGCGACGGCCGTCCGACGTGGAGTTCACGGGCGAGCGCGTACGGGCGAAGGTGGAAGAAAAACAGGAGTGGGCCGAGTCGGGCTGCTGGGCTGGCTGGGCTGTGCGCGGGAGTGAAGAGAGGAAGGGAGAAAGAAGTGGGTTGCTGGCCGCGCGCGGTGAGAGGGAGTTGGGCTGCGGCGGAGGATTCGGCCCACGCGCGAGTTTATTCGTTTTCGAATTTTTCTCTCTTCTCAAACTTGAACCAAATTCATCCACTTTTGATTTAATTCGAATTTTGAATATACACAGATACATGGGATGTTACAATATGTCTGAAACCCTGAATCCTAATTGAATCGGAAGACTAAAGACCCAAACACTAATAGGCTAGCCCATATAATGATTCGTCCATCCCGTGTGTCCCGTTCGTCTTCTTTCTCGCAAAGTCAGAGGCAACTACGCAAGAGCACAGGAGGCTTCGACTTTTGCTGAAAAAAAAAACGAATAGGAGCAGCGAGCAGAGGGTTGGGGTTTCGTCGGCACGAGGTATGGCGGCAGCCATGGCTTTCCATACTGGTGGCTTCGCCACTGCAACCATGTCAATATTTTTTTTCTGTTCTGAACATAATTACAATTTATTACCTGGTAATCTTACGCATACCATTTAATCATGTAGTAATTTTTGTACATCTATTTCATTTTCTCCTTAGCCAATATTGAGGATGTTCTGAATCACGTGGTCATGGCGATACAAAGTGTCACAAACTAGAAGTATCTTCCACTGTAAAGAAGATTATATGACCACATGTTCAAATGTTGTATGCGGTAAATTGAGGCACTTTGCTACTTTCAGGCTATATGAAGGTCGGAACGAATGAAGGCAAAGAAGTGCACTAGCATTACATGGTAATTGCTTCCAGGATTGTTATTGCACAGGGCGAGTCCAGAGGTCGCCGAAGAACTCTGTTTCAGGTATGTTGCAATGGAAGAAAAAAGCATGTTATGGAGGCTAATATCTTTTCCTGAGAAAAAGGTGTACCAAGATAAATCCTATTTGCCACTCTGCTTGCCATACTTTTTTTTTCATGTTTTACTTTTTATCCTGTACCTTAGCTGGAATGTAGTCATATTAGTTATTTGTATTGGTTCCTATGCATATACATTTTTCATATTTTTTCTTCTAATCGATACCAGCTATTTTAACAAGTAAATAAACTGTGTATGATTGGATAGGATGGGATGACTTCTCTTATGCTTTCTGATTGTGGTGCTTTTTGTTTATTTTTATTATGGGATTCATTTAAGAGTCCCTCTGCCAAAGAAAGAAAGTTTCATCTATCTTACTACTCCTAATTTCATAAGCAAATAATTTTGGACAGTCTTGCAAATAGCCCTTGATTTTAACAATTCTTAAACAATGGACACAATAGCAGTGCTTCAATTGAAAGTGAATAATATGGATCATGGATGTCTGATATGAAGCATGGCTGTTTTTTTCCTGCGACTATATGAAGCAGGGCTGTTGGAGGATATTCAGATCAACACTTTGACACGTTCTTTTCGATCTGCTCCTATTTCTGATAATGCAACATCACAAATAGTACTGTTCCATACTAATTTATGTTCTATTGCAGGGACATGGTCGGATAATGGCACCATATCAGGACGCTCCTATGTTTCTTTTAATCAGATTATTTATCAAATTAACAAAGACATGGCAATCTGATATGACAAAACCTTTTATTTAATAGTTGCCTTTCCTATGTACTTTATGATTAGAAGCAAGTGACTATCCATGTGGATATGGTGAGTTTCCTAAACTTTGTAGTCCAATATCGTTAGTTTAACATGTCACCCCCTATAGGATGAAAATTATGTACATTTTTTCTACTTTATAGGTTTCCGTTGATGTGCAAATCTTGTGGTTTCCAAACTTGATTTTGTTCTGAGGTATGTGCCATCATGCCCAACAACCCTTCTTAAGAAATTGTGTTGTTGTTATCCGGTTAGTGCTTAATCAGATTGATGTGTCTAAATCATCGTCGTTTGCAAAATGGCTTCCACAATGTAAGATGGCGTACTCAAAGTCTTCAGCCAGAAATAAAAGGTATCTCTGAGTCTTGTCTGTTTGTATATATACATTCTTAACTAACTTTTGTGGCTATATAATCTTTGCTCATTTTATTTTATGACTGATACTTAGGACCAGAGTACCCCACAAGGATCAAAGATTGCACCCTGTAACATAGGCAAGAGATATTCTGGAGTCCAATGACGGAGCCATTGCCAAGATTTTGTTATACGGTGCTTGGTCGTTGTGGTCTGGAATAAACGCAACCATGGAGCTAAATCCTGGAGTGTTGTAGCAGCTGCGAAGCATGTATCCAAGATGCCGGAGGATATGGTCTGTATGAAGGAAGAAAGACCAAAGTCTAAGGTGCCCGCACGGGTTCAGTGGCGCCCTCCTGGTTTGGGTTGTATTAAGATAAACACAGATGGAGCATTTGATTGTTAGTCGGGAACAGAGGAGCAACAGGGGTCATCCTAAGAAACGATTGGGGTGAGGTGTTACCAACGGAAGGCATATGGCTTGAGCACTTAGCGGATGCATCGACTACATAAGCGATGGCAGCCTGTCAAGGAGTATTGTTGGCGGTGGCACGACACAAGGTAATCCTCAAACTGGATAATGTATCTTTGACAAAAAAGCTATCTGGTCGGAGGAGGTCGACAGATCGAGTATCAGTAGTGTGGTGAGATCATGGAGCTTGAGAGGTGTTTTCTTTACTCCTTTTAAAATTCTGAGTTGGTGATGGTCTTGGTGGTTGGCGGTCCGTCGGCTGGCCTCAGCCCCGAGCCGACATGTGGGCCACCACATATCGATCAACCGTCCAGGGAAAAAGAGTCGGTTGTTCTTTTTATCTGTTCCGCCGCTCCGTACTCGCTACGGAGGACCGGCCACCGGCAACCTCCTGATGCAGACGGCAGCAGCATTCGGATGGAGCTCAAGGGCTAGAAATCGAGTCATGGCCCGACCTTCGGGCAATTTCCCCTACGGCCGTGGGAACCAGATAGCCCTCCACTGTCGGATCCGTAGGAGGCCGGTGGGTCTCCCGCGTGCCAGTGGCGCGCGTGGCTGTCGTGCGCATGTGCTTTGTGTTGGCTGGCCCGCAAGATCGGTGGAAGGAGGAGCTAGCGCATCTTAGCTGGTACTGGAAGTTTCGAGAAGGTAAGAGGTTCCTCACGGCCACCCCTCTTTAACCCTCCCTTTGCCCAGATTAAATTGGTCTACCAGATTAACACCGAAATTCAAATCTTATGTGCAAAAGACCACAACACCTGGAAATCATCATCCCTTCCCATTATAAATTATTACTCCCTCGTCATGCCTGTGAATAGGCTTGTTCATAATATTGCCATGCTATGGATGAAGATAGTTGTTGGCTGCAGTAAAGAAAAAGCAGCTTGAAACATTCTACGGTGTCAATACAACAAAATAATTCATTTAATAGCTGAGGGTTCATTGTGTAGTGAATAGCTTTTTGTTCCAATGGTGAAATTAATGTATCCTCCACTCTTTTACTGTGGTCTATTCTCCAAATGCTTCTGTTTGATCTAAACCAGCAATGCTTTTAATTAAAAAAAAGAAACAATGCTTAACTGAGAATTCTTGCACGATAGACAGGTGTCTTGTGATAGCATTTTGCTGTTGGCTCCCTTGAACTTCTCATGATGTGTGAGCATGCTGTCTCTTCTTTTTTCTGTTTCTTTTTTGGCCATGGAAGCATTTGCAGAAGAGGTTATACCTTCACATGTCATACTTGACGCTAAACAAATGGAGAATATTCATTGCACCATTGTAAAAAAAATGATCTCTAGAATCTTCTGAATGTTGATGAACCATACACCTTCGAAGATGTTAAGCTACCGAAGTCAGGACAATGAAAGATTTTTTTAGGGCACAATGGAAGGAAAAGTTCTGTATCTTGTCCTCTGCTATTATATTGAATTATTGAGCAGCTTTGTGAACGTAATTTTAGGGGATAAAGTAATGATACTTGCGTTTGGAAAAAAATATCAACCGTGGATGACCAAAATTGAGCAAAGAGATGTACTCTTAATTTCAAAACATGTATTCCAACGGGTCTTACAATATGTGAGCCATAAAATAATATAGTGTGTAGTTTTTTTAACAAAGTAATTACAGAGTGTCTATGTGGTTGTGTAATGTAACAAAATAATTTTTTTGCAAGGTGCAACAAAGTAATTACATAGTGTAATAGTGGAATCAAACTATAGTTGGAATAATTCTTTTGATCTGTGGCAACGCACAGGCATCGAACTAGTAGTGAGTTTAATGTTTCGGTTGTAAAACGGGTGGAAAATTGTGCAGCTCACCTGTGTGCGAAAATGCCTACCCAGATTGATAAACATTGGTCTTGTCATGGCTACCCCCCGGCTTGGATCGAGATCCACGGCAGTCAGCGGCTTCGGCAGTCGAACGAGCAGTCGATGTCCGCGCCGTTCATCCCGCACAAGCGAATCCTACGGCTTGCAGAATCTGTTCATAAAGCATGCCCAAACTTCC
Source organism: Chloris gayana (assembly GCA_031894775.1). Lineage (NCBI taxonomy): Eukaryota > Viridiplantae > Streptophyta > Magnoliopsida > Poales > Poaceae > Chloris > Chloris gayana. The sequence goes on from JAUNZO010004139.1 coordinate 482,619, forward strand.
GTCGCTCTCTCGGCCCAGTCAGGCCCAAAATCGCTCGATGAAGCGCCGGCATGAAAAAAACAGCACCTGCCCTAGTTATTACGACGTGGAGGGAAAACTGCGTTGGCTGGAGGGAAAAGTGAGATCGCTAGTCAGTTTTGCCGCCAAAAACATAGTCATCGCTCCACTCTCGTTTTCATCCGTGAGAGAAATTGTCCCCAATCTGAGTAGTGGTGCAACAAAGCTGGCTCTATTAGTCGATTGAAGCAAGACATGGCTGCAACGTTTGATTGAAAGCTGGTGAAGTTTTGGCTCATCGTACAGATGGAAGAAAAAGATGATGGAGAGCCTCACGGATTGAGCAGGTATTGTTCCATATTTGTATTTACCAGTATAATAGTTGCAAATTGGTTTAAGCATGTAAACTATTTCTGAACCTCCTGAAGAAAGACTGCACTCATCGTGTGTTCATAATTTTTCAGAGTGGAGGAGACAGGAATTCCTATTCAAATACCTCATTTGGGCATGATGTTTCACAGTGACATTGAGGCTTGGAACTTTTGGAATGCTTATGCAGTGAACACTTGCTTTGAGGTCAAAAAGAGGTATGCAAATAAGAGGAAAGATGGTAGGGTTAGATCATGTAGATTTGCTTGCTCAAATGAGGGTCATCGAAAACCAGATAAAAGAGATCATCTAACAAAGAACCCTCGAGCTGAAACAAGAACTGGGTGTGATGTACGCATGGGTCTTAGTCTAGATAAAGAGACGAACAAGTATGTAGTGATTAATCTTGTTCTAGAACACAATCATGACTGCTATTTACCTCATATGACCCACCTGATGTCATCACAAAGAAAAATTTCAGAATTACAAGCTGTTGAAATTGAAATGGCCGATGACTCTGGAATTGGGCCAAGAGCTGCACATGAGTTAGCTAGTCGTCAAGTCGGTGGATCATTGAATCTTAGCTACACTCTTCGTGACCACAAAAATTATTTACGCACGAAACGCCAACGTGAGATGGGATGTGGTCAGGCAGGAAGTATGTTGAAGTATTTTCATGATAAAATTGTTGATAACCCTTCATTTCAATATGTTTTGCAAATGGATTGTGAGGAACAAATATCAAATATTTTTTGGGCTGATGCTAAAATGATCATTGATTATGCACATTTTGGTGATGTTGTCACTTTTGACACTACCTTTGGAACAAACAAGGAGTCTAGGCCATTTGGTGTCTTCGTTGGATTCAATCATTTTAGAGAAACAGTTGTCTTTGGTGCAGCTCCTATGTATGATGAAACATTTGATTCCTTCAAATGGTTGTTTGAAACATTTTTGAAAACGCATAATGGCAAGTAGCCCAAAACAATTTTTACAGATCAAGATAGTGCAATGGGTAAAGCAGTCGAGGAAGTGTTTACGGATGCATGGCATGGTTTGTGCATATTTCACATAATGCAAAATGTTGTCAAGCATTTATCGCCATACGAAGGTTCAGGTATTTTATCTGATTTTAGTGCTTTGATCTATGAATATGAAGACAAGGAAAAATTTGAGAAAGAGTTTGAGATCATTAGAAGCAAGTTGCAGAAGAAAATTTGGTTGGACAGTATATACAAGGTCAAAGAAAAATGGGCTGAGTGTTGCATGATGAATGTTTACACATTGGGTATTAGAAGTACACAATTAAGTGAAAGTTTGAACAGCGACTTGAAAGATCATTTCAAATCTGGTTTTGATATGCTTCGTTTCCTTAAGCATTTTGAGCGGGTAGTGCAAGGAAAGAGAGATAAGGAGTTGGAGTCACATTTCAATTCAATGAAAAAGCAACCAAGAATATGGTTCAGGACAGCTATGTTGGTGCAAGCAGGCAATGTGTACACACCTATAATTTTTGAAGCTTTCCAAAAAGAATATGAACGATGTGTGGCAGCATGTGCTCGATCGCTAGGGGGAGAAAATGAATATCTTGTTGCAGTTGGGAATGAAGATTTAACATTTGAGAAGGAATACAAAGTCATTTGGTAATTCTTTGGAGCAGACTGTCGTGTGTACTTGCAACCAGTTAAAAAGGATTGGAATTTTGTGTGCTCATGCTTTGAAAGTTCTTGATTTGATGAACATCAAGTCCCTGCCATCGGAATATATTTTAAAGCGATGGACACGGGATGCACGCCATGGATCTGTACATGATATTCATGGACGAAGTATAATTGAGAATCCAAAGTTTGGTGCTTTGCGTCGTAAAAAACATCTTTGCCACAGATTTATCAGTTTGGTGGAGCAAGTAGCTAGTTCACCTGAATGTTGTTTGTTGATAGATAACAAGCTCAACATCCTTAGTAAAGAAGTTTTCGACCAATTTAATGCTTCTGGAAGTACTTCAAGGGAACTTTGTGCATCAGCTTTGGATGTGCAGACACCAAATATTGACTTGCTAAGGAATGCGCGTCTAAAGAAGAAAAAAGTTCAGATAAAAAGTTCAATGAGGAAAAAAACATGGTTAGATAATAAGCAAAAGGGAAGGAGCAGAACATGTAAAAATCCTAAGGTATACTGTCACAGCTTCAGTTGCAATACTAATATGAGGAGTAATGATTCTTTTCATCTCTTTTCTTTCTAGCTACAGAAGTGTAAGAATGATGGGGCACAACTAGCTGAAAATGACACTCTCATCAGAAGCAACATGACTGACTCCGGACAATACGGGGCTGTAAATAGCTTCACTCGATTATTGATGGTAATTTTATCTATAGACTATATACTACTAATTCAGTTAATATTGTGTTACTGATTTTTTTATTGCACTATTTCAGGGATCAGATTCTAATGTTATTGGAACTGAAGAACAGATTATGTTTTAAAGATTGCATTGCAAAACATTTCTATTGTTCTTGTCAGTACTAAAACTAGTGCTATTTTGTACTAAAACTAGTGTCACAGCTCCAGGCTATTCAACTCACTTCCGTGATATGGTTCAGATTGTCTTTCCCAGATTTAAACGAGCTTCAGTTTTCAGTTTTCAGACGTGTTGGAACAGAGTTGTATTTTATTTTGTAATGTTTCTACGTCTTCTAGGCCCTATAGACTGCTTTGGGCCGAAAATAATGATGCATCGCTAGGCTCTTTGCCAGTAAGAATGCTGGCCACGACGTAGAAGCGTAGGATTCGCTTGTGCGTGATGAACGGCGGGGAGAGCGACTGCTCGTTCGACTGCCGAGGCCGCTGACTGCCGTGGATCTCGATCCCCCCGGCTTAGGGATGTTGTAGCCAACGACTGTAATCCTCCTATAAATAAATATAAAGCTCGTGTTAAAAAAAAGAAACGTCTGCAAAAAGAACACAATCGATCGGTCGCTGACCTACCATATACCAACGCCTTATGGACTCTCAGAAAACCAGACCAGTCGAGTAAAACTCTGCCTAACCTGTATTATGATTTATGAGATATGTAAGCCCAACAACCCAGCTAACAAAGCCCAGAACTAAAGAGAAGCTTTTTCCTGGATAATCACCAACGATTACTTAGAGCATCTCCAACCATTTCCTATATGAGGTTTCTAAATGGGAATTTAGGATGTGATTAATAAAAACTATTCTCCAACCGTTCTCTATATGAGGTTGCTAAATTTACCAACTCCCAACCCATGGTCTAAAGGTTGTTATATTTAGCCACGTAATTCTTACTCCCCAAAGGATATTTGAACTATTTAGGAAACGATTATTGGAAACGGTTGGAGTGCATTCTTCTTTTTACTTCCAATAGATATAGCAACTCTCTAAAGCCAGTCTTTTGGAAGTAAAATTATTGAGAACGGTTAGAGATGCTCTTACCTGCTAGAGTAAACGACGCGCGCAGGGTTATACTAGAGAGTTCTATGCAATGCCGGACACTAGAATCACTCCACCAGCTCAACTATGGTCACTACCACTACATGATTATTTGAAAGTTAATATTAATGGATCTTTTCATGCGAATTCTAGATCGGGCGGATAGGCCGGGTTGATAATCCGTGATCACCAGGGCTATGTGGTGGGGTCTGGTGCGGGCTGAATCAAACATTGCAGGGATGCTGCTCAGGCAGAGGTTGTCGCTGCACTAAAAGGGCTTGCAGTATGCACTGAGTTGGGCATAGGAAAAATCGAATTGGAGACTGATGCTCTAAACTTGAGGACGGTGTTGGAATCAGAACGGCTTGACTTAGCACCAGAAGGCTTCACTATGGGAGATAGATTATATGTCGTGTAACACTAGCACACGGCACAAGCCATATAACACACGGCACAAACTGTGTCGTGTGTGGCACACGGCACATAGCACACGGCATATTTTTAGACGGCACAAAAATTATGTCGTGTGTAATTTATTTCAACTGTGCCGTGTGCCGTTTTAGCCCACGGCACAGTTTCTCACTATGCCGTGTGCCAGGACCTTGGCACTTGCAACTGTGCCGTGTGCCAGGACCTTAGCACACGGCACAGATTGCAACTGTGCTAAAAAAATAGTGCAGTCAGCAAATTTCAGCACAAAAAATAGTACATATCATAGGCTAAAAGCATGTAGCAAGTTTCAGCACAACTAATTGATAGTCAGAACCTTCTTGGTCAGTATTGGCTCTTAATTATCATCAAGCTTCATAATTGAGAGGCTCAATAAGATGTTGAAGTACTGTGCTCATAAAAAGTTACTGAAATTAGTATCCTGAGTTATGTACTTGCACTATGATCAAAAGATACTAAGAATATGCATCAGACTAAAAAAAATGAACATCATCAGCTAACCAATGACCAGGGGACATGACATACCTATCCCATATAAATGAACATATGCTTCTCCTTCCAAAATTCAGCACGAAGATAAATACCATAGCTTTATAAGTGAATCTGGTTGCCTAGGAAAGATATAATAAAATTTCAAGACTATATTTGGAATACAGATGTCACGCCTGGTAAAAGAGTGTATTTGGTAGACCCAATCTAACACTTGCAGATATTAGTCACAAGCGTATATATGCTTGCTAGCATTGCAACATGGGCATCAGCGCATCACTAATTGAAAAATCAGTCCAATACTGACACCATTGGTACACTTTCCAATCACCTTTCTCAAGCGCCACCGTCACAACTGCAGCAAGAGATCGAATATTAAAACAAAAAAATTCTTAGCAAAATAAAAGGCAACTACAGCACCATGCCAAAGTTTTTAAGCTAACAGATAGTAAGGTGCCCACTGTATAAAAAAAGGATAAAACCTCTACAGAAATTTACAAAAAATGTGCAGATGAAAAAAACTAATCCTCCTACTGTCCCGAATTCACCTAACTGCACGTGTCTAAGCAAAGATCATTGGAGCAACCAATCCCAAATTATAGCGAGAATAGCACCTAGTGCAGTTGGTTCTGCAAATCACAATTAAGGAAAACCAATTTCATTGACCTGTCAATCAAATTGAATAATTTTGTAATACATTAGTCGTAGTTCTTTATCGGTACCTGATAGCTATTCCTAAATAAGTCACCAAAATTCTATCTAGCACTCCAGATTTGAAACCAGAATATCATCTAGAAGAATCCCAAAACTAAGAATAATCATCAAGCATCGCAGGTACCAATAAGGCATCCTATAAAATGCTCGGCTACTACCATGAATCATATACCCGGACGGCAAGCACGGCTGCCTGGAAGCAAGGTAAGATCATTTTCGCATAAAATAAACAAAATGAGCATGGAGGTGAGCATGGAGATCAAAATTTTACTTAGTGAAGTCAGAAATAGCAGAGTCTAGTTCTCCTTGAAATGCATATGCTTGGTCGTACCTTCCTTCGTCTACCTAAAAAGATATTGTAGTAATCATCAACCTGGTTTCAATTGTTACGCTACCACTCAGCTCATGTCTCATAAATAGCTTGCATTTGGCTATGGTAGATAATAACCACAAATGATGTCTCATAAATATTTCGATTCGGGCCATCAGAGAGGAAATTAAATTAACTGAAGATGCAACATAATGACCAACTTTGAATATAACAACAATGAGTAAACCAGAGACTCCCATATTATACTCAGTTTATATATCTAGAGATGAGAATGTTACTCAATGTACAAAAAAGAATATGGAACAGATTACACCATCAGATCTTAGAAATCAACTGTATACATCTGAAGTATAAGCCTAGGAAAAGTCTGAATGCACAAGATGCAGTCATATTGTGAGGGATCATTTAAAATCTAGCCAACAAAAACGACCTAGTAGGAGCCCAGAATTATTAATCAGTACAATTTTCCTGAGCTGTACCTACAACATAATGATTATTGGAGCCTCTGTTACTCAGAAATAAAATGTCCATAAACATATTGACCTGTAATAAGCATAATTATGACTAAGCACTTTCTATGTCACATTAACATGAAGAAGCAAGTTTGGTGGGCACGATCTGCAGTTGATCGATTTGCAGTTTCATGAGTACATTGTCCGCAATGAAATTGCCAGAGATATATGATAGCCATCGGTGCATTTCAGTCTAATACAACCTACCTTCCATTTGTTTCTTTTCTTTCCTTCCATTGTTTAGGCCATCCATATATATCAATGCATGTAAAATTAATCCTCACGACCAACGTAATATAGCTATCTCTAGTCAATATCTTAGCAACACACACAAAGTCAATTACTTTGAAAATTTTGAAAGAGTCAATATCTTAACCCTACATGAGTCACGATGGCAGAATACTTGTAGCGTAAAATCAATCAGGATCTCGAATCGGAGGCCACGAAAATTAATCAAAAACAGGCATATTGTAGAACGAGGACACTGCAATTCTAGACGGATGGATCTACTGAGAGGGCTTGTACCTTTGACGAGGTGAGAGAGAGCCTTCGCCTCGATTGCTAGATTGCCGACGCTGCGAGGATACGGCGAAGAGGAGGCCCGCGAGGCCGCATGCAAAGGGCGACGCCGGCTTGGGGCCCGCACTCGGGCTTGGGCGGGAGGGGGCAGGCGACGAAGAAGCAACGGTGTCCGCGGCGGGCCTGGAGATTGCGGATGTGGCGGAAGTTGGAGGAGGCGGGTCCCTTGAAATCGTCGAAGTGGGAGGAGCTAGCATCGGGCGGGCGTAGGGCCATGGGGGCGGCAGGGGCGGTCGGCGGTGGCGCCCGGCAGGGCGGAGGCGGGGTTGACGGGTCGTGGCGATGTGGGCATGAAGAAGGCCTCGCGGCGACGAGGGTTATTTGCCTCAATACCACTCCTAAGGAGTGCCCTGTCCCCAATAGCATTAGTAAACTGCACCCTGTCCTCAATACCACTCATAAGCTAAAACACTCTCTCCAATAGCAAAAACTGGGACAACACACAGTTTTGTGCCCATTTTACCCTTGTGTATCTTTTTACTGTGATAGAACCCAAAAATACTTAATAAAAATTAAAAAATACGAAAAATTGAAAATATGGCATTTAATGATTAAAAATTTCCAAAATTTCCAGAATCTTTATTAATCCGAAATATGAATTAAAATTTGAAAAATTGGCCATAACCTCTTTAACATGTGTGTGGTTTCAGCAGTTATAAAAATAGTCCAGCCATTAAACTTGGAAAGCACACAAATCACAAATTAACTGACCATACAAATTTTCACCATACACATTATCCGACCATACAAGTTTTCATCATACACATTATCCGACCATACAAGTTTTCACCATACACATTATTAGACCATACAAGTTATCAAAGCATACAAATCACAAGTATTGGATCAATTTATTGGGAAGCACCAACTGTTGGCTCATTTGTAGGCTCTTTAGATGCAGCATCACCTCCTTGATCCTCAGAAAGCACCAACAACCGCTTAGCTGAGATGGTAGAAGTAGATGTACCAACTTCGTCATCCCCACGTGATAAATTGACAATTCTTCTAGTGATAGATCCAGGTGAAATAGCATCAGCTGGGATTGTCTTAGGCATTTTTGGTTTCCGTGGAGGGTATGCCTTTTTCTTCCTACATGATAAATAATATGTAAGTTGTATAGGGCATAAATTTAGCAAGGTACATGAGAACAATTGTGACTAAATTTACCTTTTCTTTGTGTCATTGTGAGGACAATTGCCATTTTCTCGATGTCCAAACTCTCCACATTTACGACATCTTTGTTGTTTTCTTGCTCCCGGCTCATGACTAGCTTTAAACCTGTTCTTCCTTTGTCTTCTAGGGGCTCTTTTCAATGGTGGAGGCAGCAGCTTGAAACCCATGTCCACTTCCGGCCATTGTGTTTTATCAGTTATATGCGGGATGGAGCCACTATATGCTGTCCTAAATCTCTCTACGCTGTAGTAATCATGAACAAAGGTGGCCATGTCAACATTTGGAAACATCGAAATGAAAGCCAAGGCATGTGGACAAGGTTTCCCCGTCATTTCCCACTCCCCACAAGTACAAGTTTGAACATTCAAATCTACCACATGGCCCCAAGGTGTCATATCATGATACAAACCAAACACTTCAGCAGTGTTATGATTTTTATGAACCTTCATATGACCCAAACCTCTTGTCTTAGCATTGAGTTGCTTAATTATTGTTGGTAGAATGGTTCCGTGAAGCTTGCTCCCTATTCTTCTTCTTTTCTCCCATAAGTCCATGATCATCAACCTCAATGCATTGATCAAATCAATAGGAGGCAAATCCTTTATCTTCTTGACCCAGTTGTTGAAACTCTCGGAAAGATTATTATTCACATAGTCGCATTTCACATCATTTGAGAACATTGATCTGCTCCATTTGCGATTATGGTGTTGGTTCATGTATGTCACAACTTCCGGATTTGCATCAACAACTTTATTCCAATGATACTCAAATTTTCTAGACTTGTAAGCTCTCGCTGCTGGCCACATATTCTTGTCATAAACTTCTCCACGATAATATTTTTTGAAGTTTGCCCACAAGTGCCTCATGCATTCCCTATGTTCGATGCCAGGAAACACCTCTTTGATAGCAGCATCAAGGCCTTTGCATGCATCTGTGCATATAGCTAAAGATGGTGGATGGCCAATTGCCTTCTCCAACTGCCTCATAAACCATGTCCAACTATCAGAAGTTTCAGACTCAAAGAAAGCCCATGCAACAGGATACATCCAATTATTACCATCAAGTGCAGTGGCAGTTGCCAACTGTCCTTTATACCTTCCATTCAGGGCGGTTGAATCAATACCAAGGTAAGGTCGACATCCTTGTAAGAATCCATCAACACATGGCTTCATTGCTATGAACAATTTGTCAAACATTACACCATCTTCAGTTGGCTTGGTTGTAATTTCAAATATGGTGTCCGGAGACCTTTCAAGAAGTGCTGCCCTGAAAGCGAATAAATTCTTAAAGCTATCTTCCCAAGAGCCATAAATTGATTCCATTGCAATCTGCTTCCCCTTCCAAACAGTGTGATAACCAACCTCAACACCATACTTCTCTAACAACTTGTCTTGCAAATCAGATGGCCCGAGACCTGGTTTCTTCCTAAGCCATGCAACAACTCTCTCAGCAACCCAATACTTAGATGCCATTCTGCTCACTAGCTTGCCAGTGCCCATGCAATTATGCTCATTAGGAATCCTAGTGATCTACAAGAAAGAACGATACATGAAGAAAGAATTAGTTATTTCACACATATAACATAATTAAAATGCACATAAGATGCAAAGGTACATACCTCCACAGTTGCTTCTCCGACAAGATTATTAGCAACAATCCTCCAGGGGCATCCATTTGCCTTGCATTCAGCCCTATATCTTTTTGTACAAGTCACAACTTTGTGCACCTCAAACTCATTTAGGATGCAATATTGCTTTAGAGCCATCCTAAAATCCACCATGCAAGGGAATTTCTCACCCTTCCTGATGTTTGGCTTCTCCTTATCAACTGCAAACCTTGGTTCATTTTCAGCATTGTCATCTACAAACATTTCCGCCTCGTTCAATCCAACACCATCATTTCCTAAATTCATCCTTGCAGCCACATCCTCAGCCCTTAAACCTAAAGACACAAACACCTCATCATCCTCCATGAATATGTCATCATCTTCCATCCAAGTAGGGTCAACATTTTCCTCAATCTCATCACCACTTTCCTCATCTGACTCGGCTGAAGTATGTGCTGCCCGAGGTAAATTTGGATTCCTCTTCACAGGTAATTTATCCATTTTTGACTCCAATGTCATACTACTCTTATAAGCAGGTTTAATTGGAAATTCAACAACAAATGACACCATTTTGTAGGGCAGGAATTTCTGAAATACGCTATTCAAATCATCATCTGTTGAAACAACTTGTAACCCTCGTTTTTCAATATCCCAATACCAAAATGTTGGCTGTTGACATATACCCCACTTAGTTTTAGTAGCCAAATCATCTATTAATTTAGACATTGAATAGCCATCGGTCTCATATACTTCAACAATATACTCCTTAGCTTCTAGTTCCAACCTAGTGTCCTCATCCAAAAATGCAGTGTACGCAGGAACTTTACATTTGATTTCCATCATTGGCTGTGAATAATTCCTATACATAACACAACGAACTAATTTATCTGGGTACTATTCATCTCTAAGACAATAAAAATTTTAATGATGAATGACACGCACCTTCCGGCGAAGCTTCTGTTGCTCCCGGCTTCGTCCATGTGACTACCTGAACCTGCATCACCGATGACTTCCCCAACCGCACAATCTCCCTTCGTATTGGACTGCATCTTCCCCTCCCGCTCGTGTCCCCTGCGCCGCACCTGCCACGCGCCCGGCCCGCGCGCCGCAGCTCGCCCAGCGCCTGGCCCGCGCGCCGCAGCTCGCCCAGCGCCGCTCGCGTGCCCGGCCCGCGCGCTCCGCGAGCCCGCGCCGCAGCTGGCCCGAGCGCTCCCCGCAGGCAGGCGCTGCAGCTCACACGCGCGCTCCGCAGGCCCGCGCCCGCCCGCGCGCTCCGCTCGCCCGGCCGGCTCGCGCGCCGGCCCGCGCCGCTCCGCCGCTCGCCCGCTGGCTCGCCCGCGCCACCGGCCCGCGCACCTCCCTGCGCGCCCGCTGCGCTCGCCCGCGCCGCTGGCCCGCGCACCTCCCCGCTCGCCCGCTGGCTCGCGCAGCTCCCCGCCGTGCGTAGATCTGCCGCCGCTTCTTTTTTTTTTTCTCGATAAGGTTTCAACCGTGTTGTGTGGGAATAACGGGGGAGGGGGTAAAACGGGTACAGATTTTACTCAACATAGAGTTTTTGGTATTGAGGAGAATAGGACTAGATTAGAAGTGGTATTGGGGACATGACTCATTTACTAATGCTATTGGGGACAGGGCACCCCTTAGGAGTGGTATTGAGGCAAATAACCCCGGCGACGATGGGGGCGTGGGGAAGGGCACGCGATGCGGGTGGGGGTGGACGGAGGCTGTAACACCCCAAAGTTTTGACCAAATTAAAAATTACTAAATAAATCATTTTATTTTATTCAGGAAAAATATTTACGAAAATTAACTAGGAATTTAAAACCTAATTATATACATAGGAAAACAACACATAGAATTTTTGAAATAAAAACCTAACTCTTGCAAACTTGGTTGTTTCTATTTTATTTGCTTTACTTTTATTTTTCTTTGTTTATTTTTGACTCATTGGAATTTATTTGATTTTTATTTATTTATTTATTATTTTGACATAAGGAGTGAAGAAAGGAAAATAGAAAATGAAATAATTCCCTATCGGGCCGCCCTACTCTCTTTTCCCTCCCCCGGCCCGACCTCTCTCTCTCTCTCTCTCTCTCTCTCTCTCTCTCTCTCTCTCTCCGGCCCGGACCAGCCCAACGCCCTCCCTCTTCTTCCTCGCCGCGCACGAGAGCGCGCGACGCGCGTCGGGCGCCGGCCGCCCCTCCGCACTCTCGCGCGCACCGCCACGGCCGTAACCCGCCGAAGCCACCGCCCCCTCCTTGGCCTCACCCCCTCCCTTATCCCCATGGTCACCACACCGCACGCCCGAGCTCCGCCGTACCCCCCCCCCTCCCCCTCTCCCCGTCGCACCCGAGCCAAGCGGTCGGGCCGGCGATCGTTTGTGTCGACCGACCGCCATCGCTCCCCCCCGCTCGCCGTACGCGATCCCCCTCCCCGCCTCGCCGCGCATCGCGTCGCATCGCCCGCCGCGTCGCCATGGCCGCACCTCCCCTCCTCCACCTATAAAAAGCCCCCTTTTTCCTCTCCTACTCACCGCACCACCCTCCGGAGAAACAAGGCAAGCTCCTTCCCCCTTGGCTTCCCTCCTCCCTCCCCTCCTCGCTCTCGCCACCGTCCGCCATCCGCCTCCCTCTCCCTCTCTCACCGTCCGGTCCTCACCGACCCCCTCTACCCAAGCCACCGTGCCGCCTAGGCTGCGCCGAGAGCACGCGCACCTCCCCGAGCCCCTTTCCCCTCAATCCCGAGCCCGCACGGTCATCTCCGCATAGCGCCACCGCCGCCCGAGTCTTCGGTGGACTCGCGCGTCCTCCTCCCTCATCCCCACGCACGCGCACTCCCACTCCTCGCTCCGCCGTGGTCTCTAGACCACCGACGTGCCCCTAGCTACCCCTCTCCACCCCCGAGCCGTCGGAAGGCTCGATTCCGACGAGCTCTCCTGCAGCGCTGCCCCTCTCGCCGCCGTCGCACACGCCGGTAGCCACCCGCCGTCCGATCTCGGCTAAACGGCTGAGATTAAATCGGGGCATACCCCTTCGCTTATTTAAATCTCGGCCGTAGACCCACGGATCAACGCCCCTGGATTTTCCCGCCTATTCCCTCTAGAAAATAAATCCCTAATTCCAGGAAAAGCCACTTTTACATAAAACCCCCGACCTTTTCCTATATCAGCTAAGAGCCCTTAGATTTTTACATAAAGCCCCCTAAACTTTTCAAATATTACAAATAGGTCCCTGGCCAGCCCGAAAATGCATTTTTGCATTTCAGCCCCTCCACTTCTCCAAAATTACCAAAATTTATTTATTCTTTTATAGAGACCCTAGCTGATTTTTACAAAAATACCCCCGGACTTTCCACAACCATATATTTTCACCCGTAGCTCTGTTTTTGACGATTCGACGCCGTTGGAATCGTCATGACGAACCCTAACCCCTGAAACCTTCCTCTTCACTCCATTTTATTTGGTTTTTCCTCGCTATTACTTTTTACTTCCATTATTTTATGTGACGTAGCTTACGTAATCTAACGTCGTCCGTAGACGAGGAGAACCAGGAGCGAGAGTCGGAAGACCCCGACTACGAGGAAGACTTCGAGAACGCGTTAGGAGGCAAGCTCTATCAATTCCTTGATCATAATTGATCCTATTACTCTGCTTATTCTCGCACCTATATAGGAAGGTACTCTTATATGCATTTATCCTTGCAAATATTTTGCTAGAGCCCAATTGTTATGTGATAATGTTCAAATGACTATAGATAGGAACGTTATACCCTTGATTGCCATTAGATCACTAGAATCAACCTAGATGTATTGTTAACTATGTTAATGATATATTAGTATCTTGCTTAGGAACTGTTACTATTTTCACCATGCACCATGTTTATGAAAATATGTGAAAATGTGTTTGGTGGTGTGTGTTGATGGTTGGGTGATTAGACCAACTGTGTTAAGGTGAAGTTGGATGGGAAATGATACCGGCCGTGGGCGAAACTCCTAGTACTTGGTGTAGAGTACTTGATGTTAGGTGATGTCCATTTATGATGGACGAGTGTTTGCCTGCCATATAAGGACCGGTTCTTCGGACCCAAATTGGTGATTTAGTGTACAACCACATAACCTTGTTATGGGCAGGACTGTGCACCAAACCTCGGGTTACGCAACAAGAAGTTTCACCGGGTGTAGTAGATGACGGAGGTACAGGGATCGTTGTTTTGGTGAAAGTCCTATACTTGGCACATATATGGTGGACGGTATGCTTGCGTCATACGCGTCGGATCCCTGAGCATTCGGGGTGGACTTGTGAGCGTGGCTAGTTGCGGTGACAGCGTTATGCGTTCCGTAGCTAAGAACATGTAGCTTGTGGGTAAAGTGTACCAACCTTTGCAGAGTGTAAAACTATCCGGATGTCCGTTGTCATCTGTATATTGACACGCCAAATCTTGAGCTCACGTTGATTAGCCACAAATACTAAACCCTTGATGTGTGAGTGGACAGCCTTGTGCCCGTGCGTTTGAAAATGGTGTTGGCACTGGAGTGCCGAGCTGCTAAAACTCCGACCTTGCCTTGAACACGACCAGATTGCATAAATAATACCCCTTGCTAGTGGTAGAGCTTGTTGAGTATCTTATGTACTCACCCGTTGCTTATTTTTTCGGATGAAGATGGAGAATACCACGAGGATGAGGAGTAGGTCGCGTCCTTCGCTCGATATTGCTTGTGGAGTTTATGATGCTTTCCGAGTGTGTTTTCTTTTATGTGAGGTTGGCCTATCCACCTCTTTGAATGTAATCCAGACCATGTATTCCCTAGCTACTATCCCTATGAGGATTGAATAAAGGTTGTTGTATCGGATCTGTATCATCTATGTGTGTACCAACTACTGTTCTAGGGATTGATACGTATACACGGTGTAGTCCCGAAGGCGGGCGCCGCAGAGGCGCGGACGTCGGTGGGAGGCGAGATTGGATCGAGCTAAGAGAGAGAGAGAGAGAGAGAGAGAGAGAGAGAGAGAGAGAGAGAGAGAGGAGGAGGAGGAAGGCCCGCGTGCGCGACTAAGTCCCGCGATGCTTTGTGTCGTGTGTTTGGATAAAGTGCACACGACACAAATTGCCTTGACCAACCGTGTCGTAAGCAAAAGCACGGCACACGACACAATGTCAATGGTACATTGCCCACCTTAGCGTGGCTCTACAACGTGCCGTGTGCCTGATCTATGGCACGGCCGTGTGCCATAGATCACGGCACACGACTACGATTGTTCCGAAATTCAAAAAATTCTTTGTTTGTTCGAATATCTCCAGAAAAAATTTGATATATTTTGAACATCACTTTGTGCATTCTATGTTTGTTCATATCTTTGGCTTGATCAACACAAATATATTATTTTATGTATTTTTTCGCTCAATTTCAATTTCTATCATCTGAAACACTATATTTGCAGAAAAATTAAATTTTCAAACGAATCCGAAAAATACCAAAACTTTGCCATGACACATTTCATGTGATGTGTGACCTACATAAAAAGGATTGCCTTCAAAATCAAATGGACCATCAAATTATTTCTAAATCATATAGAATCCTTCTCATCAACTCTAAAACCTCTAAAGAGATTGTCTCGTTAGTAAGTAACATATGTGGCAACTTGTGTGAAACTTCTTCAACTTCGACCATCACATCCATGCATAGAATAAGGATGGTAGGACAAAAATCATGATTTTTAGACTTTATTTGTATTTTCTACAATTTAAACACCCTCGGACAACACGGTATTCGCAATATTTCATGTACAATATGAGCGACATTTACTCTTTATTGCCTGTGTACGTCTCAAATCGGTCTTACAAACATGAATATAAAGTTTGTTTGCAATATATTTCAATATTTCAAACACTTCTAGTTCAAATTTTAATTATCACGAGAAAATACCAATAATGAAATAAATGCACTAAATATACCAAAATTTCCTAAAAATACACACATTTGCAACATGATGTACACATATACAATCTTTATAGTAAATAAAATAATTGGCAAAGAAAAGAGCTAAAAAATAAAATTATTATGCCGTGTGTCAAGAAATACACACGACGAGTTATGTTTGTGCCGTGTGTCTCGGCTTGGCACACGGCACGAGTGGTGTTTGTGCCGTGTGTCACGGTTTGGCACACGACACGAGACATTTATGCCGTGTGCAATATTTATGTCGTGTATAATCCTGAAGGCACACGACACGAGAGAGAACTGTGTCGTACAAATTTTAGCACGTGGCATATACGGTGTCTCCCGTAGTGCTTGCTGTATCGTGAAGCTAGGTTGTTGATGTTTGCTGATTTCATTCATGTTAAAGTGTTGCATAAACCTCGCTCTTGTAATGTGGTGGCTGATAAACTGGCTGATATAGGTGCCGAGTTTAGTAGGGGTGGTGAGTTGTTACGGCCGGATAGTTATCCGCCTAGTGTAATCAATTACTACCTCTGTCCCATTGAAAGTGTCGTTCTCGCTTTTCAAGAAGTCAAACTTTTTCAACTTTGACCAGAAATATATTAAAAAAATTATAAATATTTATTGATTATAATTAGTATCATTAGATAGATAATTGAATCTACTTTTATAAACAACTTATTTAGAGATACAAATATTACTAATATTTTGTACAAATCTAGTCAAAGTTTAAAAAGTTTGACTGACACGGATACCATAGCAACATTTTCAATGGGACGGAGGGAGTATGTGACTGCTGACCTCCAGTCAGTCTAAATTAGTTTCCCTTAAAAAAAATGATCGAAACTGTTTCTAAAGAAAAAAGAGAGAAAGAAACCTAACATTATATCGTACAAGAACAATTTGTAGCCACCAGATCTACATCCAGCGGTCGTGTACCCCTACACCTTCTTCTTTGGCGTTCTCGCGTGCCGCCGCCACATCGACCTCAGAAGCACCGCCCTCTCGGCGCAAACCCTCTCGCGCGCCGCCACCATCCACCTGGCCACCTCAGAAGCGCCGCCCCGCAAACCCTCGTCTTCCCCCGCATCCAGCTCGTCTCCACCGTCAAACCTTCGTTTCCGCTATGGGTCTCATCTGATCTGGGCCGACGACGTGGACACCCTCCGATCTGATGGCCGAGACGGCGCCGGACCTGCCTTCGCGGCCGTGGCTGTTGCTACCGTCCGTCCCAGCAGCGGCGGCGATATCCGGCCTCCTCTCTAGAGACTCCACCGGCAACGGAAACAGCCCCCTGCACCCGTACATCGCCGCCGCCGACTCCTCTGGTATTGTCCTCCTTTGCGTGACCTATCCAGACAGTGTTAGATGCTTTATCTGGAATGCAACAACTCACACGGCTTCCGAGCTACCCGGATTGGCTCCGAACTACAAGATCCATAGCCCGTATGGCGTAGGGCTCCTCCGCCACGAAGCTGACGGCCAGATCCTGGTTGCCGATCTGCAGTTGGTAGCAAGAAACAACAAATTCGTCATGCTGTTTTACAACAGTGAAACGGCGAGATGGGATGCCAAGACGATCCGCAGCTCTGAACCCATTGCCAAATGGTTCTCGCACTGTGCCGTCTCCTATGCTGGAAGGATATGGTGGGCTGATTTCAGTCAGGGCGTCCTCAGCTGCGATCCCTTCAGCAGTGAGCCAGAACTTCACTACGTGGGGTTCCCTGATGGCTGCCAGCTGCCACTGGAGTTCACTAGCACCAAGGACATCACCAAGCATCGCTGCCTAAAGGTGAGCGGCGGCCAAATCAGATACATGAAATTGCATCAGGTGAACAGTGGCGTTTCAGTAAGTTCATGGACGCTTGCAGTTGATCTGGGAAACAACAACCCTTGGAGCTTCAGTTACACTGTATCTTTGGATGATGTGCTACAGTATGGAAGCTTCCGGACTCTGTCGCAAGGCCAGCTTCCTGTATTGGGCCTCCCGCATCCATACGACCCAACGATTGTATATTTGTGGCACTCTTCACAGATAGTGGCAGTTGACCTCCTGTCGAACAAGGTGATTGAGTGCAAGTACCTTGCCATGGATAGCACCTCCTGTGCAATTCACTCGTGGGACATTTCTGCAATTGTTAAAGGTATGTGATATTGTAATGTTCCTATAATGTACTATTGCAAATAGAGATGTTGTATGCATGCCTATATTATAGTTTTGTTGTTTCTTACCAATGTAGGTGTTGATGACATCCTTACTGCATTGATTGGAATCACCGGATTTATCAAGCTTTCCACTCGGCTATGGCAGGAGGAGATGGTCTTTGATACCTACACTCTTATGGATATTTTGGCAGGCACAAACTTTACCACTGTCATTCGTATGGCATCCACTTGCAAGTTGGTCAGGCAATGCATTCTCCAGCGTTCATTCTTGTTCTCCTTAAATTTAAAGCCGGCTTTTGCACCATCACTGCTGCTAGGACATTTTCTTACATTCCGAGACAATCTTCACACAATGCCACAGTTTGTAAAATCACCATTTGCAGAAAACAGATTTGTAACAGATATTAAGGAGAACTTGGATGAGGAAGTTTCAAGCCTACACGACAGCCTCGATGATTTTTCTGCAATGGGTCAAGATGGATCCTATATGGTCCTCCGGAAGCATGAGGAACCTTTTCTCTGTGTTTGGAACCCACTGACCAATGTGAGGGTATTTCTGCCAATGGTGCCTGGAATAGCCCGCAGAAGCTCATGCATCCTGAGAGTTAATGGTGGATCCTTCGAGCTTGTCCTGGTCAGGTTGTGCCTTAACCGGAAACACCTCGAAACCCAAACCTACACCTCAGCCATAGACATATTTGCTTGTAGGAAGAGAAGTGGCAGGGATAGACCTGTTTCTAGTGGCACATGGACAGAGGTGGCCACGAGGCCAATACCTTTGCTGACTGCGAAGATTGCTAAGCCAAAGGACTACCCGATTGTCTTAGCTGGTGTCGCGTATTGGCTATGTAAGTCAGGTGGTATGTATTGCATCTTGAAGGTCAAGCTAGATGTTGAGGAAGAGCCTACATTTCTTGCTGTGCCCGATGACTGCTCATTGGTTGCTCAATTCCCCCGCAGTTGTGTCCTACTGGTGCCAGCCTGCAAAGGGGGTAGGATTGGTCTGATCAAAGCATCTTCATCGGATGGCCTTCTTGGGCTTGTTGCTGTTGACAATGACAGTTTCAAAATTTGGGTCATGTCAGATGTTGAGCATTGGACACTCCTCAAGGTTATTCCGAAGGATCTGAGCTTTCAGCTGCTCCATCTCCAGCCTTCCAGGAAGCCAGTCAAAGTTGAACTTGTGTGGTGTGCAAAAATGAGTGGTCTTATTCTGGTTAACATTGCAGGTAGGTTTGCTATCTTAAGCCTGAACACATTGGAGGCTACGTTCGTGGAGAAGACCAAGGTTGAGGAAAAATCACGCTCGGTTAGGTTACGTGGTGTCTGCCCTTTTGAGTTTGACATTGTTACCTGCCTCTCAGGCATGAGGAGGTTCTGAATTCTGAGATTGTTGAGCTTCTCCTCTTGGAGTTTCTTTAGAAATCTGAATGTGTGGAATCACAGTCGTAGTCTTTAATTTAAGTGAAACACTTACCTGATGAATCTTTTGGAGTTCCTTTAGAAATCTGAATGTGTGGAGTACCAGTCGTAGTCTTTAATTTAAGTGAAACACTTACCTGATGAATCTGTAAGCGTAATCATGACCTTAATTTTTTATGTGTTGCTTAGCATTTTGAGCTTGTGCTATGGAAGTTTCTTTTTGAAATCTGAATGTGTGGATCTCAGTCCTAACCTGTATGCGATGTGAAAACACTTATCTGAATGTGTAGGCCTGATATGACCTTAATTTTCCGGGTGTTGCTAAACAGCTATGGTACTCTCTTTTGATATCTGAATGTATGGAACATGTCCTAATTTATAATGCAATGTGAAATCTTTACTTGAATCTGTAGGCGTTGTAGTGAAGCTAAAATTGTTTGATAACCCTCTACCTTCAGAACCCCTAGGTGACACCACAAAAACTCTAGTTCTCTTGTTGAATTCTTAGGATTCATGGTCATTATGTGTCTGTTTCATGGTTGCGAAGCTAACTATATTTGAACTTCAATCTCGAAGATTAATTAGGACCTTTGAGCAAGGTGCCAACTTATGCCTTTTTTATACATAGTTTAGTCACACCGACAAATTATTGGTTAGTTTCCAATGATATTTAGCTACGGCTGGGGATGCTTCCGAGAGCTCGACTGCCCATGGCGGCACGAGGTGTTGATTCGGGTACGGAGGAGTCGAGCACAGAGGCATTGAATCAGGGCTTTCTAATGCGCGTGTGAGGAACCGTAGTTGCAAACCTAGGACAGGTACGTGATAAGGTCGGGGGATCCCGCATTGACTGCTCCCGCACCCGATTCTCTTTCCCTCGCGGTGTGAAACAGCCTCTCTCCTTCCCGTGCGGCGTGTTTCCGTCGCCAAATTTTGTATGCTGTGAGACGTGATTTGCAGCAGCCCACAACCGTTTCTCTTTTTCCGTGTTTCCGTGCGAAGCGCCGTGAATTTTTCTACCCTGTTAGACGTGGGTCCCGGTAGCGCACGGTTTGTGTATTTTTCCTTTTTCGGCGCGAACTGCTTTGTTCGCCTTGCCGTGAGACCCGGGATGCTTTCCTGCGGCTTAACCTGGTAGTCCCTTTAGGGGTAGAATTTCCGCAAGTGCTCTATGTTCTAGGCGCTGGGCTCTGGTATGCCATCTTCGGACGAAAGGCGCACGGAGCCGGGTTGTGCCATGTGCGTAACGAGGAAGGGACCCTCCCACATGGGCGAGAGATTGTCTTTGCCTTCGCGCGTTAGGGCGCGACGTAAGACTAAGTCGCCCACCTACGGTGCTCGGCGTCGCACCCGCCATTCGTGGTATTGTCGGAGATTTTGTTGGTAGCGGGCGTGTCGGATGACCACCCGATGCCTGCATTCTTCGAGGAGGTTGACGTCCTCCATGCGCCGATTTTCTTGGCTTGCTTCGTTGTAGTTGGCGATCCGTGGGGCGCCATGCATTAATTCCACCGGTAGGATTGCTTCTGCTCCGTAGACCATGAAAAATGGTGTTTCTCCGTGGCGCGGCTTGGAGTGGTGCGAATGGACCATAGCACCGAGTGCAATTCGGTGACCCATGTGGCTCCACGTTTCTTGAGCGAGTTGAAAGCCCGTGTTTTGAGGCCGTGCAGAATTTCTGCATTGGCGCGTTCGGCTTGACCGTTAATCTGTGGGTGAGCTACGAAGGCATAACGGACGCGTGTGTCGATTCCTTCACAGATAGTCGTGGCTTGTAAACTGCGTGCCGTTGTCCGTTATGATGCGGTTCGGGACTCCAAACCTGGAGACGAATCCTTTGATGAATTTAATGGCGGAATTTTTTCAATCTTAGTGACCGGCTCTGCCTCGGGCCACTTGGTGAATTTGTCGATGACAACGTAGAGGAACTTGTGTCCTCCTTGGGCCGTCGGAAAAGGACCTACAATGTTCAAACCCCATACTGCGAACGACCAAGATGAGGGGATGGTTTGTAGTGCTAAGGCTGGTTGATGTGTACTGTTTCGCGTGGAGCGGCACGCGTGACGGTGTTTTACCAGCTTGATGGCGTCCTCGAGGGTTGTCGGCCAGTAATAGCCCTGCCGAAAGGCTTTCCCGGCCAGCGTGCGGGAGGCTAGATGACTCCCACACTCGCCCCGTGGATTGTAACGAGGATGTCGTTACCCTCTCCCGGTGATGCATTTCGGGAGGACCCCGTTGGCGCCCTTCCGAGTAAAGATGGCCGTTGACTAGGATGTACCGTTTCGCTTGTTTTGCGAGCCGTTCGGCTTCTACATCATCCTCCGAAAGGTTGTTGTCGCACAAGTACTCTAGGATATCCGTGATCCGGGAGCGTGTTTGCGTGACGGTGGCAAGCTCGGCTTGACCGAGCTCCGCGTGACGCGGGTCGTATTGGGGGCTTGCGCTTGTTCATGCGCCCCGGCCCGCTATGGGCTTCGGGGGCTCGGGTCGGGGACCCGGGCGGAGGGTTTGTCGAGCTATTCCGGGAATGTTCCTGGTGGTGGGGATTGCCGGGAGGACGCAATCCTGGAAAGCTCATCTGCAATGGAGTTGTCCTTTCACGGGACGTGTCACGCCTCGATTCCGAGGAAGTGCCGTTCGAGGGTCGGACTTTCGCAAGATAGGCGGCCATCCGGGGGTCGTGCGCTCGGTATTCTTTGTTTGTCCGGTTGACAATGAGTTGTGAGTCGCCTTTGACCAGGAGTCGTTGGATGCCCATACCGGTCGCGACTCGGAGTCCGGCTATGAGTCCTTCATATTCCGCCATGTTATTGGTTGCTTTGAATAAGAGCTGGACGACATAGCGCAGTTCATCTCCGGTGGGTATTGTTTCCAAGGAGAACGACGTGACTATTGATCGGGTGGCTTTGGAAGTAGTGTCATAGCTTCCTTAAAAAGGTGAGCATGGCGTAGAGCATCTTTTGTTGTTGGGGGTATCGTGTCTTTGCATCCCTCAAGACTTCGCCGACGAAGTAAACGGGTCGTTGGACTTTCCGTAGTCGAGCTTCGGGTGGGACGTTGTTGACGAGTGTGGAACGGCTTCTCGCGGAGCCCCCGAGCGAGCCTTTGTAGTTACCCAAGTCGGAGTCGGAGCCCCGGGTCGCGTGGGACCTCGGGTGACTTGGACTCACCCGCTGCCGGACCGGCAGCCCCGGGTCGGACCCGGGGCCAGCCTCGAGCGGAGCCCCCGAGCGAGCCATAGAAGTTGACGAGGTCGGAGTTGGAGCCCCTGGCTCGGTTGGGGATGGAGCCCCCGGGTCGCGCGGGACCTGGAGTGACTTGGACGCACCCGCTGCCGGACCGGCAGCCCCGGGTCTCCCTCGTCCGCAAACCCCGGCTCCGCATCATCTCCGACCTCGGCTTCCGCCGCCACTACCGCTCCTTCCACCGGAGACCACCCCCGATGTGCTTCCTCTAGAGGCTCCGGGTCCTCGAAGGGCCACTTGCTTTCCGCTTCACTACCACCACAACAGTACCCCCTCACCCCCAACACCTCTTCGGCGATGGCACGGCAGCTGGACTGCCGCCATGGTCACGCCCTCCTCCGCCCGCGGGACGGTGATTGGCGTCTCATGATCTTGGACCCCTTCAAGGGTACGAAGCAGCGCTTGCCGGGGGTTGACATCGTTATCATGATCTACTCCGCTGCAATTTTCTGCACCGTGAGCGGTTGCGACCACCTCAACTGCCATGGTGGCCCCTTCCGAGTGGTCTTGGTGGCCGCCGATTACAACGAGCAATTCGTTAAGGCGTGTGTGTACTCATCGGAGACAGGTACGTGGAGCACACCGGTATTTGTTGGTGATGATTGTGATGTCTATGCCCAGCCGATGAGTGGTGGCGTCATTGGGATGAAACCTACTTCACACTTCGGTGGGCTAATGCAATCGTCGGGTACAACGAGGGTAAAGAATTGCATTTCTATGATTAATCTGCTGTCAAAAGATGTGTCCTATATTGCCCTCAAGGAGATGGAGGGCGCACTGGGGTTCATTTGCGTTGAGGATTTTTATTTTTTATTTTTTGAAGAAAACTAGAGGAGTCAGGCTCCTACAACACTTTATTTATAACCATGAAGTAGAAAGAACACCACGAAACAAAACAAAAGAAGGAAAAAGAACCAAAAGAAAATACAAGAAAAAAAGGAGATTGAGAACCCCCAAAGTTCTAAAATCAGGAATTGTGTTCTATCCATGCTTGCAATCCTTCTAGATGCTTTGCCTTTACTCTATGTTTGACCATTTGAATTTCCTTGAAAAATTTGGCCCTCATCTGTTGTGACCAGTGGATCCACTCCATTGAAAATCCAATTATTCCTTGTTGTCCAAATGCTCCATGCCATTAGAATGATAATATCCATGAAGAAGGGCACAACTAGTCTTGATTTAATCCACTGAATTGTTTGATAGATTGGCCTATGCCTTGGTATTTCACTTCCAATTGATTCCCAGCATCTTTTAGCAAAATTGCACCTTATGAATAAATGTCTTAAGATTTCTTCTCTTTGTAGAGTACACAGATCACATGTATATGATTCCAGCACCATATTCTTTCTTTTCAAAAGTCCCCTTGTATTTAATCTATCGTGCAAGAGTAACCAAAAGAACACCGTATGCTTAGGTTGATATGAAGAATTCCATAGCCATCGAAAAGATGAGTGTACTAGCATATGACCCATTAAGTTTTTATATATGATTGAAGAAGAGAACCTTGCTTTATGTCCCATATGTTTCCAAAAATCCTTGCCCTGACCTAGAATGATGCTTTGTATGAGATCTTCTACTAGATGCAATTGTTCATATGCTTCTAGGCTCAGTGGAAAGTTGAATAGGGTAGTAAGATTTTCAGTGGCCACTGCATCTGAAAGAAGTATATTTGGACTTTTTGCATAAGAAAATAGATGTGGCATTTGAATTTGAAGGGGTGGACCATTGAACGTATCCAACCGGATAAGAATGGTTGTGCCATCACCTGGCAGTACTGAGTTCAAACCATTTAATGTGTGATAAGCTTTGTAATATTTCGCCACCAAAAGGAACCCTTCTTGCAGTTATCAGTTATCAAGTGAACCCAAGGCAAATCCTCCTTATTATAAAACTTGTGTAGTGACTTCATAAGCAAAGCCTCATTCTGTGTTAGTTTGAGAACTCCCAAACTCCCTTCTTTCTTTGGCCTTGTCACTAGATGTCAGCCAGCTAATGGAGGGTTTTTTCATTGATGTCTGCTCCTATCCATAAGCCATGCCTTCTATAACTGTCTACCTGGTTAATGATTTATATTGGTATCTTCAGAGTGCACATAAAAAAAGTGGGCGAGAGAGGTCAGCATAGTATCCACTATTTCGAGTTTTCCAGCTTGAGTTAAAAACTGAGCACATCCAACCAGTCGTGTTTCTATTCTCCGAGCCAAAGGCAAAAAGTCTGCTACCGATGGCTTTGTGATTCCTAGGGGCAAACCCAGGTAAGGGAATGGCATTGTCCCAATCCGACAATTCAGAGTAGCTGCTAGGATTTCCATCTTGCTTGCTTCAACATTAATTGGAAGCATGATTAATTTATTAACCTTCAAGCCAGTTGAGTCCGTAAAAGTGTGAAGTAAAGCTTTGAGAGCCACCAACTGTCTTGGACGTGCCTCCATCACCAATAAAGTGTCATCAGCATATTGTACAATTGAGAAATTAGTTCTTGCCCTAACTGGTATCGGGAGGTTAAATAATCCCATGTCCTTTCATTTATTCATTATTGATTGTTGCAAGTCAGCAGCTAGGACAAATAGAAGGGGTGAAAGTGGATCACCTTGCCTCGCCCCTCTTTTGCAATGAAAAACCTTCCCTAGAACACCATTTAAAAGAATAGATGAGGTTCCTGAAGTAAAGATGGCCTCCATCCATTGTATCCACGTGTGTCCTAATCCTTTAGCTTTTAGGATATTAACGATTGCTTGGTGTTCAATTTTATCAAAAGCTTTCTCAAAATCAAGCTTCAAGAAGATTATTTCCCTTTTTGACTTGTGACAGATATGCAGATATTCATATGCCCAGAGCTAGGCAATCCTGAATACTTCTGGCTTTGATAAATCCATACTGATTTTGATGCACTAGTTGTAGAATGACCACTTGTAGTCGATTTGGCAGAAGCTTGGTGATAAGTTTAATGGAGGAGTTGAGTAAAGAAATGGGTTTGTAATCATTAACACCAATTGGGGATTCAGTTTTTGGGATCAGTGTGACATGGGAGCCATTGGTGCTTTTCAGACATATTTCTCCATCAAAGAAAGAGTTGATCAATTGGTAAAAATCCCCTGCAATTATAGGCCAGCCTTTATGTGGTCTAGAAGGGTGAGCTCAGAAGAAGCTGTAGAATGGGTTAAATGCAAGGTCATCGAGCTGGAGGAATCGATACCAATTGCTGGTCCTAATGATAAAGCACTCATGGTTGGTTCTGCAAAGGGTGTGGATGTCATCTTCGTGGCCACAGGTGCTGGCTTATTCACCTTTGAGCTGAAGTCAGGGCGGGTGAGGAAGATTGATGAACCAGGGATCTACTTCAGCACCTTGACCTATATGAGCTTCCACACCCCTGGTCCTGGTACTGTGCTTACTACTCAATCGTTAATTCCACCATTCATTTTACATTACAAACTATATATATGTTTATTTACTTGGTTTCGGTTTATGAAAAGTTTCGTGTGATGTAACAAATTTTTGGCTATATTCATATAAAGACTGTCAGAGACAATAGGTTTGCACTAGTGGCATTCGAATAAATATTGGAAAGTGAACATGATTTTAGTTCTGAAATTTGGCTTCTTAAGACCATAAAGTCTATTTTACTACCCCGAACAATTCACTTTGTCCAACTTAGTACCCAAAAAAATCTTAGCTCAGTTTACTACCTCAAACAATTTAAGTCGGTGCAATTTACTCCCTTATGCATTTTGTCTTTTTTATTCCTCTTTGTACGGTTTAAATTTGAAACTCAAATTTTACGTTTTATCTTCTAGATTGGTTGAAGCTCACATTTCAACTTTATGAGAGTGAAGGCCACATCCCTTGCGATTACTAGCGTATATCTCACCGGAGTGTAAATGTTGAGTTGGTCATATGGGTTGTGACTTATGAGCTATGTTTATGGCAGATCTCTCCGGATCATGTCATGTTGTCATAACTAGCATGGCCTAACTGATCTCTGATGGGTGCTTGACAGCAAAGTTGTTGAAAATGGATGGATCTATCAAGTTGATTATGTTGTTCCAGAGCTACATTTTTTTTTGTAGTTTAGTTTCTGCTGAGAACTTTAAGTAGGAGTTGTTCAAGTGGCTTAGAATCAATTCTGGTTGTCTTGCCATGTTTATCAATCATCTGTTTGAAAACGTATTTCAGTGTAATGTGACAGACATATTTCAGTCACTGTTGTTGGGAATGCTTGCTTGCAGTCGCATGGTCTGAACAATGTGTACTTTGTTTTGTCCCCAAACCACCCCCCCCCTGCCCTGCTGCCTGGGGAAATAATCCATTTGTTTCCATTCATCTTGACTATAAATCACTGTCTAAATATATATGAACAAAAACGACTGGGCTGGAACCTTACCAGGCGTGTTGAAGCTCATAAAGGTGAAGATGGCCTGCGAGTGAGGAAAGTCAAGACGCTCAGTGAAAGCACTCTAAGTTGACTCGACAAAAGTATTTGTTAGCTCGGAGCGGTAATAAGTTACAAGTTCGGTGACCCTTCATTGTATCCTGTTGTGGTATTGGCGGATCGAAATATGTAGATCACGACGTAAAACGAAGTAATAAAAACACACAGAATAGAGGGGATGAAATTCTTTATTGTTGTGTATTTTCATATTACAAAATGTGCGCCTTCTCAACTTTTTATAAGGGCGGAACCCTACTGTATGTTGGACCCAGTTTTGATTAAGAAGCCCACATGACCAGAAGTCCTTCTAAAAGGTGAGCCCGGTCCAATAAGAGTTTTACAGCATATCCATCCAACAATTCCCTCGATTCACCGTCGTCCTTGACCAAAGTTGACGGCTACCACTAATGCCGGCAAGCCCTGACCCAGATTATACCGTTCTCCATTGGCATCAGGAGAGAACAGTGACGGTATTTTTGTGGTACGTCCATGGTAGATAAGGAGGAACTCGGCAATGTATACTTCAGATTTATATAATCAAATATAAGGTTGCAGTACAGTAGATGTTATCTCCAAATAGAATGTAAGTGGTACACATAATTTGTATTAGATGTGGCTTCGCGGGCACATGCATCCCTACCTTCAATAAAGGCACCACGTGAGCGTAAGTTTTTAATTTCTAACATATATATATATTAAGATATGTGGATGTATGATTTGATGTGTTTAATTATAGAGTAAATTTTATAAAACCCCATGTTTTATGGTCCTTGTGTCACAAAACCCTAGATATTATGGCTCGTGTCACATAACCACGGGTTTTATGGTCATATCGTTTCACAAAACCCTCTCTATCAAGAATTAACAATGAATATGATTTATAGATTCTAAGTTTATGCTTGCATGAGACATTTATTCCAGTTGATTTAATCAATGAAATCGTCAAGTCGAATATATGACTAAGTTATCTTCAGACATGAAAGTTAAATAGATCTCTAATATTCATACTATTTTGATGAAAATAGGATTATGTGAAACAATATGACCACAAAAACCGGGATTATGTGACACAGACCAAAATATTGAGGTTTTGTGATACAAGGACCATAAAACCTGGAGTTTTATAAAATTATTTTAAGCATGAGTTAAATATCATATATAATTAAATATGTTAGTATTAACATGACATGCGATAAAAACATAAGTGGGATAGAGGTGCAATGGCCAGAAAAGAACGAAACGTTTCCTCAAGACTCCTGAATAATTATTTCTAAGCTCCACGTAGATGACTATTTTAAATATTCCTAAAGTTGCAAAGTATTGTATAGTAAAATTAGGTCCACGAACTTACCAGCAATTTTCAGAGTTTGTTAAGCTGACTGCACTACCGAAATAGACTTCAGTTAATGTTTGAGTTGCCAAACAGGCCCGTAAGAGATACTGTAATATCTTATGTGCCACCATCCCAATAGACAATACTAGTTATGAACAGACAGATACAAAGTTTTCACCAACCAACAAACAGAAATGATGGTTTTGAAAAAATCGGAGATTCCAATGTTCGGCTTGCCAAACACTCTACAGAGATACTGCATAATCTTATGAAAGGTACACCACCCGAATAGTTTACAAAACAGACAATAAAATTAGCAGCCACATATGTTCGGTACTTCCAATAAGTTAAAAAAATACAGGATGGTATATCTTAAGTTGGCAAGGGACGATTAAATAAATGCTGTCAGCCAAATCCAGAGCCAAGTATTGATTCATTTGTAGCCCAAAATTTTAGGTTGCTGGGCCGCTTGCCTTTGCTAGGTAACTCTGCAAGAGTAAAACCCAAATTAATTCCGTCACAATTTTAAATTGGGGAAAAAAGAGATCTGCATATAAGAACATGAACTATGATGACATTCATTTAGTATAAACACTTGATTTCTTAGTTCAATTCCAGTCGTTTTGGGATGTCAGCTTTGTTTTTTGTGTGCCCCACCGCTGAGTGGAGCATGCCACTCCACCCAGTTTTATTATTTCAAGTTTGATCATCAAATTCATCTCAAAAAAAAGTTCCATCATCATATTGACTTCTTGAGAAAGAAACAGCTAGGAAAAAAACACATTGTTGACTCATGTATGCATAGCTATTTTTTTACTGATCATATTGCAAGAGACTAAGTATGACAGACAGTTTAAATTACTCCAGACTATGTGACAAATAAAATTAATATTACCTTCACAGTATTAAGCAGAACTTTGGCTTCAGTGTTGCTGTTGAAGTGATCACGAACAGGCTGAAAAAGAAAAGGAGATGGTTATTGCCATACATCAAAAGTAATCAAAGCAAAACAAACAAGGAAAGCATAATCAATCAAATTTGGGAAACTAGTGAATTCAGACATTTTACCTGCAATATCTCATTTATTGCTTTTGCAAGAGCAGGCTTCAAATCAGCAGGATGCAAACAGCCTTTACTATAATCAAGAAGCAGTTCTTCCACTCCTTCATAGATTCTATAATAACAATGGATGCCAGTTGAACATAATGAAAGAAAGTTGTAACAGTAAACCAAATGAATTATGCTAGATAATATATGGGTCATATGAAGCTCAAACAGAGTCACTGAGACATTGTTTGAAATATAAAGCTCAAACAGAGTCACTGAGACATTGTCAGAAATATAAAGTGTTAGTGAAACATTACCTGTTTCCACCATTGGCTTCCTTCCTTGCCACCTCAAACCTTCCAAACCATGGTAAGACAATGTGTTGGACATACTCCAGACATGGATTTCCTTCAACAGTTCTGATGGGGCAGAAAGCCTTCTTTATCTTCAAATTTATCTGGGCCTAAAGCAAACCATATTGAATAACTCAGAACAAACATGATACATGTTGCACTGGCTGCTATGCTTCTATAGAGCAAACCATATTGAATGAACATGTTGCACTGGCTGCTATGCTTCTATAGAGCAAACTCAGAACAAGAGAAAGTAGCATTAATGTACTTTTTGGAGGCCAGATGTTCTCTAAACATCAGGCAAGATTAGAACAGTTAAACAATTCAATTATCATCAGGGAAATACCTCGTCATCTTCCATAAAAATAGCTGAGGAGGGATCACTCTTTGACATCTTCTGTTGGCCTTCTTTCAAACCAGGTAGCATATCTAAAACATTAAGGATTTTTACAAACAAGTGCCAAACAAACATGATACACACGCAATTGATACAATACGATTAAAATTAGGCTTGGGTTTCCCAGTTAGTTCAGTGCGAAACACACATGAACACAAAGGATACGATGAGACAAAATAACAGGCTTGGGTTTCCGAGCTAATTCAGCATACTCCCTAGCCAGCATATTAACCTTCCTTTGATCCATTCCCAACTGGCATATGTCCACCTGCAAAAGTCAAGAAAAAGTAAACTCAGCTATCATGAATCAAATAGCAGTAAAGTTAGAAAGACTGATTTCTTTGACATGCAAAAAAGAATTAGTTTTAGCATATAGAATACGTGATAAAGATACCTTCAGAAAGAACACATCAGCACACTGCATAACAGGATATAACAGCTGAGCAGCTGTCAAATCATCCTTCTCACTTCGTCCCATGATCTGGGAACATCTACACATAAGAAAAAATGGTTACTTAAGGACACTAGATACTGAAATCATGCACTTACATGAGAATCAAGATAAGAAGGTACCTCAGTATTCTACTGATTGACATTTTCTGAGCTATATCCGTAACAAGTGGCCAATATTCATTTGGGCGCTTAAAAATTTCTTCTGACGACCATAGAAATTCCACGGCGTCCACATTCACACTAAGTGCTTTCCAAACTTCAATCATGTAGCGACCAACAGTTTGAATTTTATTCAAGTCCCCACCAAGTTTTTTATTGAGCATAGCAAACCAATCTGCTACTAAGATTTTCACTTTGCATCCAGCTCTGACCATCTTCTTAATGTTTATGGCTTTAACAACACCCTTCAAATAAAACACAAATATTTGCTTAGTAGATATTAAGCAACCGATTTGCATATAGAAGATTTACAACAAAACCATGGGCTAAAGTCGTCACCAATTGACAGAAATGCATATACAAGATTTTAACAAAAACCATGAACTAATCTCGGCACCAATTCAAAGACAACAAACACAACGGAGAAAAAGATGACAGTCGAACCTGGGCTATATGCATGCGGCCCGAGGGCTCAAAGCCGTCATAGCAGACTGGATTGGGGAAATCTTGCAGTAGTAGAAGCAGCTCGTCCTCCTGGATGCACTCCTTGGCGATGCCCCTAAGAACGGAAAATCGCTCCTCCAGAGACAGAGAAGACGAATCCATGGCTGCGGCTGATTGCGGCGCGTCAACCAAGGCACCAGTCACCGGCGCCAGTGATTGGCTACCAGGTACCCGAGGCACAGGCTGATCCAAATCACCGTCGGCGGACGGTGCGTGGGAACCGGCCAGCAGCACCGTCGCCATAAAAGACAGATCCATCGGCGCACCGGTGCGGGAGGAGGCAGAATCTCTAATCGGATTCTCATCCTTGCGGTTACCGACTTCCGAAACAGCGGGGGCCGGGGCGACGGACGACGGGGCGGTAGCGCTAGGCGGCGAGTCCATGGTTGCGGCGCAGGGGAAAACGTCGAGACGGGATGTCACCGATGTCCTAGGGTTTTCTATCTAGTAGATTTATAGAGGACGAGTAGATGTGTTCTTGTTATAATATGGGCCGTCTCGTCTAGTTCTTACTTCCGCTGAAGTAGAAATATCGGCCTGCGCTGATCCATTGAGTTGCGGGATTTTGTTTTTTTTAGAAATATGCCCTTGTTCTGCCTGCTCCAGAACTCTTGTCATATTCGGTCAAAGAAATTAGGAGAGAAAAAACTTATTTAATACCCTCAATTTTCACAATTTTATGCATTAGCATGGATTAAGTCATCCATTTATAAAACTAGCAAAAGTGTTGGTGACTTTCTTAACCGAGAAGGATAAAAAAAAAAAAGAAGCCCAAGAAGGAGATCCACCACATAGAACGTCGTGCTCCAAAGTCGTGATCCTCTCGTGTCTCCATCTCCTGCAGCCGGATGCGCCAGCCGTCGCAGCTCTGCCACCACCGCTACCTCGCCGGACCGACTCTCAAGCATCACAGCGCTGCGCAGGATGTCCTCAGCCATGGCCGCCAAGTTCTCCGTGGATTGAGCGAGTCCATGGCAGTTCCTCGTTGCAAATTTATAGCTAGCAGTTCCTAGACCGCTCCAGTCCTCCCTTTGGGGTGGCCTCGTATCGATCTTTGTCGAAGAAATCCCCCATCGCCCATGTTCCACACGAGCTGCTTCCGCTAGGCCCAAGCTCGCTAGGATGGTCATTGTCGAGACTTCCATCGACAGCGCCAGCGGAGCCCGAACCTTCGTGGCAACCGCTAAGTGGGAGTCCATCAAAGAAGAGGCCCCGAAGAAATTCAATGAGACCGCCCAGGTATGTCTTGCTCTTCATGCTGCAATGTAGTCACTTCAAATTGTAATTGCTCCTTATCTTATTACCTATCTCTCTAGGTTCTCCTAAGGAATTCCGAGGCCAAAACGGTAATTATCAGCCGTCTCGAAGAAGAGCTGAGCCAAACACATCAACAGCTTATAGAGCTGGGGACGCAGACCGCCAATCTGCTGTCTCGGGAAGAAGAGCTTTTGCGGCGGGAGCAGAATCTAGGCAGGACCAACTAAATAATGAAAGACCGCCGCAAAGAAATCACCAGGCTCAACAAACAAGTCAAAGGTATGTTCCATCAATCACTGAATTCATCAATAACACCAGACTCCAACCGGTCTTAATCTTCACAGTTTATGAACACTTGATTGCGGCGCTCGGACAAATTGAGGAAACCCTCACCGAAAAAGCGCCGCATCAAGAACAAGCCTTATGAGAAGGCAAAAAGCTCGACGAGATGCAAGCAACTCGCATTGGAGAACTGGAAGACGAGCTTACCGCTAAAGACAACATCCCGACAAAAGCTCTCTAGTCTACCAAAGTTGCCGAATAAGAAAATGCCCAGCTGAAAGCCGACCTGAACAAGGCGCTTGAAGCTGCCAAGACTGCTCGAGCAGACAAGGAAAGGGCCGCCAAGGAAGCACATGAGTCTGCCCAACGGGCTCTAAAAGTCAAAGAAGCGGAGATCCAGCGCACTGTTGAGGAAAGAAGCCAAACCGAAGGAGTCCAATACCAACTACAAGGCAAAGTTCAGAAGATTGGATGTGTCTCGCAGGCATAAGACCTTTCTCTTTGTTGCTCATACCATCGGTCTTATATGCCGGTTAATATCACTAATCTCTCCATCTTCATCCTTGAAAAAACTCTCCATTCGCACCACAAGGCTCATAGAGTACTTGGGCGGAGGTCGAATCCCACGGAACGACAACTTCAACTCCGATGCAACTCTATGGGATGCTCCTCGTCGCATCCGAGAACATTCAAGAATGGTGGCTACTTTCGGAGAAGCTTAAATCATCGCAACGATTCAGTCTTGGACTCCAGTGGAGGACTCGTGACTTCAACTTCATTAAGATTGACACCCATCCCGACATGACCGAAGACCGTTTCCATGAGCTAGGAGACATCGAGGCAGGCTGCTGCAGCCTGGCAACGGCGAAGCGCCGCTTGAGGAGGAGTCATCGTCGAAGAAGGCTGCAAAGGAGAAGATCAAGGCGGGCCAAGTGGCTTCCAAGACGATCCAGCTCGATGCTTCGGATCCCTTCAAGGTCACTCATATTGGCTCGACCGGGAGGCTAAATAGGAAAGCACGCTCATTCTTTTCCTCCAGGAAAATAGAGATATTTTTACATGGCAACCTTTTGACATCCCGGGTGTTCCTAGGAAGGAGATTGAGCACGCACTCAAGATGCATCCAGACACTAAGCCCATCAAGCAACGACTCGAAGGTTTGCTCAAGACCGCAAGGAGGCTATCAAAAAAGAGATTACTAGATTGTTAACTGCTAAGTTCATTAGGGGTGTATCATTGTTGGTGGTTCCTACGTACCTATTTTATATGCACGGAACAACCAACATTATACCATATTCTCATCATAATCATGTGTTTTACCTCTAATATTGACGATTTTCACATGTAATGTCGTTTTAGTGCTATATTGCAGAAATAGGTAAAAAGACGACAAAACGGCTCTTATATGAGAAGTACTGACATGAAACCCGACTCGTCATGCAAGAAGGGCTTTCCAAATGGCCCATGAAGCATACAAGACACTACAAGACGTCCATGAGGCCTAATGTGCAAAATCCAAGGTCGTGGTCCAATGAATAAGAATTTCTAGAAAGGTTTATCCGGAACGAAAGTTCAATTCGCGGAGTCCAGAAATAACACTGTATTGACATGCGGTTTTGAGCCCAAGACGACATCAATTGATAAATCTCAGACTACCAAAGTTGTAGATATCATCGAGAGTTTTCTAAAACATATATTATTTGCATTAATTGGACTTCGGAGATATGAGATATGGGCCCCATAAGGCAGGCTGTGCAGAGGAGTCCGAATCTGGACAGATATTATGACATCGCAATTTCGGATATTTAAACGGCTGAATATGAGAATCAAAATAACACCAAAGTTATATATATTTTCAAGGGCTATGAGATAGAGTCTAAGATCATCACGTTTGGACTTCGTAAGCGAAAGTTATGATCATAGTATTTTGACGTTATTTATGGAAGGTATGAAACTAACTTGGATTCAATCTCTATGAGTTAAACTTGGTGCCCAAGGAAGGACGTGATCCAAGGCCATATAACCACCATATGACGTCCAAAACAGAGGGGGACGTTAGGAGAGACTCCTACAAGCCATAGGAGCCGCTGCACATCGTCGGGAGGCCGTCGGAGTTGAAGAGCCACCAAATTGAGAGATGTAATCTAGTCGGGTAGTTGCCCCGCATGGTGCACTACACTGGAGCTGGGAGAAGTAGAGCAATGTACCCTAGGAGTCGTCAAAGTTGCAACAAAGGCGGTGATGAATTGCGGTACAGTTATTAATATCTATGTTATCTATCTTGATTCTACCCTTGGCTATAGTCTCGTGCTCATCTGAATTTCATGGTCATAGCATGTGCTTATTCCAATTGCTTGGCGCTAGCCTAAATATTTAGATCTCACTCTTAACCGTGGTGGTTAGGTTAGGAATCCGGATCTTGCTTTGCTCATGATTACTTAGCGACATGTGTATGATGCATATTGTCTTAATGGTGTCGGATATGTGAGTTTGGTTGTGACAGGACTAGTTACACATATCCACAATGTTGGGGTACGAGTGGGAGGCCGAAATTATTACCAAGTGAAGGATCTGCGTGCTTCATAACCCGGGCCGTAGGATGCGGGTATGGGTTGGAAAGTTTTAGCACGATTGAACATACGGTTTTCCCACTGGTTTAAGATGTTCACAAAGTGCCAAGTAAGTTAGGGTTAAAGATGTAACTAATATCGCTTTAGTGCCGATCGGCGCATCTGGTTGTGCCGATCGGCACATTCTTTCTCCGACCACTAGATGCATATAGACTAACTTCAGGTGTTCCTTCTCGGTCGATGTGTATGCTCCTAAGGGCCTTCTTTGTTTTAAGCAAATTAAGCCTTCGTGTCGATCGACACAAACCCAACTTTCACTCTTTTCATGCTCTTGTGTGTGCAATATGTACTTAATGCTAGGATTGATCTTTAGATGAGCAATCCTTAAACACAGTTCCCTTGCTGATCTTTGTGGATTCGATATAAACCTTGGAATACTCTAAGGAAAAAAAAAGGCTACAATGTACATCGCATTCTTCCGATATATAAGTGGATGCGTAGATACGACCAACAATCATCCAGAATGGCGGACTAATCCAGTCCTTGTACCCAAGAATAATACTAAAGAATTAAGAATGTGCGTTGATTATACTGATCTAAACAAGACTTGTCCCGGAGACCCTTTTGTGCTAGCTCGAATCGATCGAGTTGTTAATTCGATTGCTTGCTGCGAGCATCTTTGTTTCCATGATACTTATTCAGGCTATCATCAAATTCTAAGGTCGAAGACCAAATTAAGATTGTGTTTATTACCCCCTTTGGAGCTTACTGCTATACAACTATGTCGTTCGGTCTGAAGAACGCCGACGCAACTTACCAAAGTGGTATGCAATGCTGCCTCGATTCTCGGATCGGTTGAAACGCTGAAGCTTATATAGACAACATAGTGGTTAAGTCCCGGAAAGCTGAAGATCTTCTCTCGACCTGGCAGAGACCTTTAGCAAATCTGTGGAACTTTTCCATCAAGCTTAATCCCAACAAGTGTGTCTTTGGAGTTCGATCGGGAAAGTTGCTCGTATACTTGGTATCTTGGCAAGGAATCGAAGCGAACCCGAGAGAAGATTCAGACAATATTTGATATGAAGCCCCCTAGTTCTCGGAAGGATGTACAAAAGCTGATTGGTTGCATGGCTGCGCGGAGCATGGATTGAAATCCCAGTCGAAATCCGACCGGATTCCATGAATTCCGAGAATCCCGGTCCGGACCGGGACGACCAGGATTCCGGGTGAAACCGGACCTGGATACTCGTAGCAATCCGGGATTCGTCCGGAAAGTAAAACGGGATTTTTTTCCTCTACGATGCTGGGATTTCAATCCATGGCGTTGAGTCACTTCGAAGATGCACCTAGGATCCCTTAGTGGGGTTTGGTGATTAATGACAAATGATTAAAAGTTCTAATGATTCTTACGTGACAAGTTTTGAAATTAACAAGAATCATATGTGCAATGTTGTTGGTCCCTCGAAGATGAAAGAAAAAGAAAGACTCAACAAGGATTTTCAAGCTTAGATTTAATGTTTTTGAGTCTAGGAAAACCATATTATCAAGAGGGATGAATTAATCTTTGATGAAAGGCAATTGGTATGCTCAAGTGACCTTAAGCCTTGGTTAAATCAAAATCCACAAACAAAGCAAAAGAGAGAAATCAAAGTGACTAAACTAGTCACTAATGGAATGTTCGTCACGCAGTGACACAAGTTCCGTCGGGCACCCGACTTAGAGCCAATAATGTGCGATGAACGGAATGTCCGTGAGATCCTCACGGAAGTTTTGTCGACATCTGCTTCTTACACTTCTAACGGCTCTTTTTGTGGCTTGCCTATAAATAGACCTCACTTACTCCGTAAGAAAGGTTGGAGAGTCCATTTGAAATCCTAGAACTTGCCACAAACTCTCTTGCTTTCTCCCACCTCTCAATCATGAGATCCCAATCAATTGGAGAGGAAACCAAACTAACCAGAGCTTCCAAGATTCAATCCCACACTTGAGCATCTTGATTCCCTCACACGTAAGCTTTCATTCACTTGTTACTCTTGGGGATTTGTCCCCTAGACGAATAGGTGTCGTCCTTGAGCTCCCAATTTGTGGTGAGGCTTAGGAACGTTTGTGAGGGCGTGATTCACCTCCGGAAGGAAAATAATCAAGAGTAAGAAGAAAAACCAAGCTCGATCTTTGTGATTGCTTGGTGACGATTAGGGTTGAGAGAGACCCGGCTCTTTGTGAGCTCCTCAATAGAGACATAGAAACTTCTTTATGAAGGGTCTAAACTCCGGTGAAAAATCTTCGTGTCGCTCTTGTTCTAGTTCTTGTTTTAGTTGTTTTGCTTGTTCTATTTGCCCGATCTACTCTTGTGGTGTATAGTTTGCTAATTTATGCAGGTTATAAGTTATTCATTGAGTGTGCAACACTTCTATTACAGTTGAACTATTTTGGCATGAGATGTTTGATCCAAACGTTGTAATGTGCACGAGAAGAGAATAAACTTATATGTTGGAACGGGAAGCTTAATTCAATTGGTCGGAAATCTTGGAAAAAGATAAAACTTGCAGTAATTTAAATACCAGAGTAATCCTTAAGAGCTAGGTGTACTGGTGTCTTTGGTCTTCGCTGCATCGCCAAGCCGGTCTTCAATGGTTTCTTCAAAATTGGTCAATTGGTCGATGTTGAGATCTTCGAATTCATCATTTTCATCACCAGCGACTGGCATTGAACCGCTCTTCAGTTTGCTAATCTAGTTGATGAAGCATGAAGACCAAGCGAAGGAAACCAAGTGACGCATGAGCTCGTGCAATTGACAAAGCGGACTGCACATACTGCAGTATGGAGAGCCGCAGCGCCGGTAATGTAATGCTACTGAGAAGTAATCTATAAAGTTCACAAAAGAGTAGCAGCAGTTGAGGTCAAGACTGATCTTGGTTCAACCGA